>VZTR01028045.1:33747-63837 GCA_013400775.1 Chaetops frenatus | reverse complement strand
GATTTTCTTCATGCATAAATTCAATATGCCATTTGTTTTGTAAGTCAGTGACTCCATTGATTATCGGTCGCAGATATTCATTAGCCATTTAACAGCTGAAGTAAACACTCATTGCCATGACATTTTGGGTGGGATTCTTTTGTTGGTTTAGATTTAGGAGTATATATTTAGTGAATGAGCATCTAAGCTTCTGTCGGTGGAGACAGGTGTCTCAAATCAGTTGTCTAAATGCAGGCATCTAGAGCTCTTCGGGCTATCTGGGATGTTTGTAAGGCAGATATGACACAGGTCCTGTGGGAAAGTTAAGTCTTTCTGGCACGGCAGCAAAAAGCAGGTTGGGATACTTTAGCTTGTCTGCAATGGCAAGAGAGGCCGTTTTTTAGGCAAGTTAATTAAACCTCAAATCAGTGCACTGAAGAAGAACCCTTCAGCACTTTTGGTCAATTGACTTGACTCCCTTGATTGGATCAAGGACTTTCTTGTCCTCAGTCCACCAGTGGTGGAGAACCTTCCAAATTAGAGAGAACATACAGCAAGTTTACATCTCTGGTCCTCTAAAAACACTTAAAATTTATTTAAGTATTTTTTGGGACAAAAACCCAGTGGGTAAAAATGCAAGATTCCAGTAGAGATTGTTCATAACAATTCTGTCACTTTCAGAAATTGCTGAAATTTTAAAAGCAAAGCAAGATGTCACATGATAGTCAATTATCAGATTATTAGATTTGGAGCAGTACTTATAGCAACACTATGTAGCCAGCTGAAATTTTTCCTGCTTCTTTCTGAGAAGCTGGAACATAAATTGATTTGTGTTTTGAGACTTATGTCCAGTCACTTTGCATGAAGCTTACGTGATATTCTGACTGACTCTTATCGTTCAGATTTTCACAACCCACCATCATGAATGAAAAAAGAATGATACTTTGGCTGGCCAACAATGGCCACCTGAGTTGCAGGTATTTAAAAGATAATAATAATTTTAAAATCCTTGTGCAGATGAGAATCCAAACTTGATTGAATTCTAATAACATTTGGGTATCTAAATACCTTAAACTTCTTTAAAAATCCATGTATAAAAGTGTATCTCCCCTGCAGTTGCACTCACCACTGAAGAGAGATGTAAGCATATATTGCACTATCCAGCACCAATACCAGAACCAGCCTAGACACAGCATCCTAAAAGTTGTTTGCAATTGATTTCCTGAGTTTCTCAGGTGGGCTTTGAGCCCACAGTGCTCAAGGCAACTTAAGTTATGTTACCTGGACTAATTTACTGACTTGATGGCACAGTTAGTCTAGCATATGTATAGTACACTCCTAAATTTCAGTAACAAATTTCAACTCATAAACCTTGAGGTTTTTAAATCAATAAGTACCAGAGTTACAGTTAAATTATTTCACCATAGCAATTCAAAAAAAGATAACTTAGAGTATCCATGCTTTAAAGTACTTTGAAGCCAGGGGCTTTTCCTATGATGGTAATTTACAATGTCATATGAATCTGTCAGCTTCTCTAGATTTAAGTTCACATTTGTGAGTTTTAATTGAAGATTCTCTGATTTAACATAGATTTTTAGACTTGACAACACCTAGTACACTTTTTATATATCCTCAAAATAATGTTATAAGATGTTTTGAATATTAAAGATACCTAAGTTTCTCATCACTGAACTATATAAAAACCTTGTTATCCAAATAAAGGAAATCAGAATTAGATTCTCAGTGAATACTTAATGGATAATGACTAATCCATAGCACTAATGAATGGCACTAATAGGGGCAGTTGTGGACAAACTCTACTTGAGGAAATAGTTTTCAAGTCAGTTAAAAGGGTATTCAGTTAAATCATAATTTCAAAATTTCAGAGATATCTTCATTACTTTCATTCAGCCTGAAGAAGATACAGTTTCCTGTTAGACCTTCCAGTGTGAATGGCAAAGTAATAAAGAGCTCAGAAAATGCCATGGTTCATTCTGATTTATGTTTGCCTTTTAAAAGTAATTTTGACTCTATGACTTTATTATTTCTTGTTACATCTTGTCTTGAAATTATTGCTATAGCCACTGTAAACATGAGCATAGAACAACTTTATTATAAATTCTGTTCTGATTAACAATCATCAAGCCTATATTTCATTGAAATAATCTGCATTTGTGAGAAATATGCTAAAAGCCAAGCAATCCTTAGCTGCAGTTATTTCACCAGCAGGTCTTAACACAATTAGTTTGTTGTTTTCAATGCAAGGAAGAAAATTAAGTTATCACCTCGTAATTTTCATATCTATTTTTACAGCAGAATTTGAAGCTTGATCCCAATCTATTGTAACATATATGCACTGATTTTCAAATACTTTGATAAACTTACCAAGAGTATGCATGTGCTGCAATACAAGTTTAGCTGCTTTGAAAGGTTGGACCTAAAAGTTTAATCCTGAATGCTGAACTGTACATGCAATACTTCCATGATCTTCTTCTTTCCTGCTGCCTTCAATGTAAATCTCCCTTATGACTGCAAAAGACACTTCCATATTCACACGCAGACAAACACAGACACACACAGTTGCCTCTTCTCTTTTCTCTACACTTTCTCTTTCCTTGAACACCTCTTCCCATCTCTATAACTAGTGCTCCCTTCTAAGGAAAAGGTCAAAGACTGAGAGGTTTAGTACTATGTGGATAAGCATTAAATCTTGTTGCTTATCCCAATTACATAAAAACTCTAAGTCTTTTGAACCTTTTCCTTATAAGGGAGGACACAAAATTTTATGCTAATTCAGGACACATGGAGCTGGAATTTTATGAGGACAATCTCTTATAGTTTAGTACACGTACTAGAGCGAATGAAGAAACAAGAGAAAAAAATCTTTTCCAACTATCCTCCTCTCTCATCTCTTTCTGTAAGATGAAACAGATTAAATTACTTCTCCATCACAAGAAAGCTGTCAGGGTTTTTAATTCACAGTCTATTGAATATGCATTACTTTTCAAAATAAACATTATATCTTGTTACCTCTTAATGTATTTCACCACCACGAGTTCAGGAATGAACAGTGCAGAAAAAAAGGAAAACATTTTAAGGAGAATTTTTTAAATCTTATGATAACAGTAGAAAAACTGTATCTAAATTTTTCAGCATGCAGGTTTGCATGCATTTCATATATTCCATTTTTTTTATGATTTAAGTTCTGGCTTCACAAAATGACACTCAAATTTCCCTTCATCGCTTTGCAGGTTGAATAAAATCCTTGAGATGATGATTTTGCCTTTTAGTCTTGAACACAGTCTCCTGCTCCTCAGCAATAACATCTATAGATTAGCTGAGCTCTTCAGCTTAAGCCTTCTTTTCTATAGTTACCACCATCGGCAAAAGTATGGTTTTGAGGATGACATGAGAGAATATTATTGCAGTGCAAGTTCAAACACTTGGAGTGTTGCCCCACAAGGAGGGAGTGACAAGGACAGCGAGGTGCCTGCCCTTCTGGTGGTTCCTGTAACAGGTTTCACAGCTGAGTTTCTTCCCATGTCCCTGGTTATGACAGTACCATCAGAAACATTTATGTTTCATACCAGTGGTTCTTACAGAGTGCAGCAGACCCACAGTAAAGTAATGAAAGTGGCATTATTTAACATTAAATGTCATAACACTTGACAGGTTCATGTAAATGAGGACCTNTTAAAGTGAATAGTGAATTCAGGACTAAAATAACAACTGATCCAGGCTGGAATCCAGGAACACAGTGCCTGTGACACACATAAACACAAATTAGCTTCTCTTAGTCTCTGTGCTTTTTCAGTCAGGAAAGTGTAATTCTCCTGTTTTGGCATGAATTGCATAACTCCCAGAAAAATGTTCTCTATTTTACCCTTCCTTCAGCTGTTAGGAAGACAGAAGGAAGAGACAGAGGGGAAGGAAGGGGAGGGAGGGAGAGTGATGAGGGCTGGGCTGAGTGGCAGCACAGGAAAGGACCAGCAGTTTGGGTCCCCACCTTCCCTCCCTCTCTGACAGAAACACAGCAGAGGTGCTTTTCAGACCTAAATGGAGAAAGTCAGTGTGTTCTTCCCCTGTTGTCACAGCAAACATAGCAGGTCCTCCTGATGTGGCTCCCAGCTTTCCCATCTTCCTGCCTTGTCAGAAGGTTGCCATCGTTTAGAAAGGTACACAGCATTTTGAAAGGATTAGGGTATAAAACACAATTCAAAAGAGAATTACTACTTTACAAAAGAGAGATGGAGAAGAGGAAGGGAAAGGGGGAAAGCAAAGTGGCAGGTGCTACAGAGTGGTTGGACAAGGACAATGTGCACAAATAAAAATAGTGAATTTATTGAACCCCTGTTTCTGTGAAGCAGGGGCAGAAAGAAATGATACATGACAAATACTGACAGGGCAAAGCAGGAGGAGAAAAATGTCATTTATAATGATGTGTGAAGGCAAACCATTAGGTGACACCAGGAAGGGGAAGGTCACCTCCCTCCACTCCACCCCGAAAAAGCACTAGTTCTACAATTTAATACTCACATGGAAAGCTTCATCTTTACTATTAACTGCATTTTAGCTACATACATTTACCATAATGGCAACGAAGGCTGCTTATTATTGTACTACTGATGCCTGACAAGGTGGGGTTTTTCCCTTTTTAGCTTTTATCTTAAAACTCATGCCAGCAAATCCCCTCAAATAATAAGGTTGCCTACATCCTTTCCCCCCACAAACATATGTCCTTGTCTGTAGGATTTGCAACTTTTCTTCTATTCTATTCCAAGACAGGTTTCACCTTTAACGTTTATTGGTTTGGCTTTTTTGTTGTTTTTACTGTTTCAAGCCTTTTTGGTGTTGTTGTTTGATGCATCTAAGTCATGAAACAATGGGAAAACAATTTTTCTTAACACTTTCTCATTTTTGCACCTCCTCAATGACAGCAAACACCATTATAATTCCTAAAAACAAGACTGTAAAGCCCTGGCACTACTGAAACCACTCAATTTGTTAATTGCTGAGAGGAACTCTAGTTAATGTGACAATGGCTGCCCTCAATCAAGAGTTTCAAAAGATTTTTTGTGCCTAAATGGCTGTTACGGAAAGGATATTACCTGACTCAGAAATTACAGCAGGATGTTGGCAAGCTCTAAGTTCTCTGGGCAGTGCTTCAGCAGTCCAGCTAGATTCTTTTCTACGCTGTCAGAATCTACTTGGCCACAACCCAACCCCATTTATCCTGGAACAGCCATGACCAGTCTGGACAAAAGGGGAGAAAGTAGTGAGCTAACAACTCCAAGTTCATGTTGCTCCCTAAATTGCTGTAGTCTGTCCTGAACATGATTTGAATTGATTATGTGAAGCTTGTGGACAGAAAGCTCACAGTACTGAGTAAGTGTACAACACCCCATAGATCTCAGAATTAAAGAAGAAAGTCCTATTATAGGCATCCAAAATATATTCATGGCTGTAAAACTGTTGACGTTGAAATAACTACTAAGTTTAAAAAATGCTAGGAGATGAATGTATTACTTAATATAACTATAACTGTTATCATATAAATAGTTTACAATAAAAAATATGGGATTTTATGACCTAAAAATGTTAGTGGGAGGACATATCATATATGGATATCTAAATCTGAAAGCAGATCTTATAATACTCATTGGAAAGATATTACAGGTATTCCATCACTTTTACCCATTTTATGTAACTCACGAGAGCAGACAGAGAAAGTTACTACTGATTATAATGGAAGTATGGAATCTTAATCCACATAATCAAACTTAATTAAAGACTAAGAAATAATGCATATGAACAGATCCATAATTTTGGCCTTTGTAATCTGTAAGTTCATCAGCACACCTCTTTATCATCTCCAGAATGTGTATTTTCATCAAGTTTTAATGAGGCTAGATGGCTTTCGAAGGTGAAGTTTTAATGAACAAGACTACTCAGATAATAAAAATTGTGCATAGTCTGGATTAGTAATTTTTTTTTTTTTATCCAGGTTAAGTATGCCCCACACTTGGTTTTGGCACTTTTGGAATAAGAGTTTCCTTGGTTTGGTTGCTCCTATTTTCTGGCATGTTTCCATTCTTGTCCACGACTGAAAGGCCAATAATATACCAACAGGCACTACAGTGATAGACCATTCTCTACTCAGTAGCTGCAGAAATCTTTAGACAAAAAATTTTTGCCATAAGCTTCTCACATTTAAACTCTGAGCTACTGGAGAAATTAAACCTTACACTTTGGATCATTTTATATCACATTTTTCATCATTACTCATGTTCCATTGGTTACCTCTCCCTACCAAAACCATTGCATTGTGCTTTAAACAAAATCAGCTCTTTCAAGCTGAGAATGACAGCCAGTCAGTGCATAGCACATTTCATGGTAAGTCAAGAAAACTTTGTCAAAGGCGCCCAGACTCCATTTTTTTACAAAATGAGGCTTATAATGAGGTTGTAATCTTCAAGCAGAGCTGTGCAGGATCTCAGTCTTTGAGGCTTTATCCTAAAACTCATACTGAGAATTTCAAAACAAATTTGAAAAGTCTGCAGATATAAAGGTCTGTAAACTGACATGTAATGGATATGCTTAGCATACATCAAATATATGTCAGCAATAAGGACTGCCACTCAAGAAAGAAATTTTGCTGGACGTTGCAGGTTGTCATCTTTAAGGCTACAGTTCTGATGCAGACAGCTCATCTATTATGCTCCACAAGTCTTCAGTTTGTGGATATCTTAGTACAGAACTATCCAATTAATTGCTTGAAGCTGTAGTAATGTTATGCATGACAAGCAGGAAAATTGCTCTGATTAGGCAAAAGTGCAGAGTCAGACCTCAGAACAATGCAGTTGCATTTCCTTGTGAATACACAGGATGGAAAAACCACAACAGCTCTTCTTTTTGAGTGGATGTGAAAGAAGTACTTGATGCTTTCATTAAAAATCAAGTAAATAGCATTTTTATGTCATTGCTGTCACAGAGGGCCACCAGACCCCTTTTACTGAAGGAGAAACATCTGTCTTTGAATGGAATGCTTGGAACAACATTTCCCCTTTCCATTGGAGCATCAACAGAAATTCCCTACATGAAGAGAAGCTTCTCTCTATATGAAGAGAAGCAAGCATACCTCAGCTAGAATCAATGCAAATATATTGCCGTTTCTTTCTCTCTTACTCCTGAGAATTTTTTTATCTTTTCCTAGGAACCCCTACAAATATGTTTGTAGCAGAGACACAGCTATAGGACCACTTCACGAGAGCACAAATTTCAGTCCATCTGGGAAAAGCGCATTAAAACTGAAACAGGTGAATAATTAGATATGATAGAAAGATAAATGAAGCTAAATCAGAAAAGTTTTCCACCTTAAGATAAAAAAACAGAGGAAGATCAGGCATTCCATAAGCCAAAAATAGCAGACACAAATAAGATGTCTTGTGTTCTAGTTTCACAAGTGACAGGTTCTAGCAGCAAGGCAGAGGTCAGTCTGGAAGTGAAAAAAGTTAAATAAAGAAATTGGTAGACAGAATAGAAGAGAAATATCATTACTAAATTATGAATCTCAGAAATAATTAGGAAAAAATAACATGCAAGTAATTAAATGCATTTCCCTACATTTTGGAAATCCTTTTAGGTAAAGGACATTGACCTCAGGCCATGAAATGAGCAGGGAAATTGCCTAAATAAGCTGAAAAATCTTAGCTAAAGCAGTAGCAACCAGGATTATTGTAATCATTTTTCACAGTCTGACTAAACCAATAATTTATTTATATTATATTAAATTATCTTTTATAATTTCATAGGAATACACCACAGCTTGAAAAGTGTGTAAACGTATGCATGTATGCTAAAAATGTACAGTTGTGTTCTTACATCTTTCTGGAATCATGGACCTGTATGGTAAACTATACGTATAACACTACACATAAACAGTATATAAACAAGAAATATGAAGAACATGAGAAGTAACACGACCTAACATTGAAGTTATACATGCCCTGAGCTGGAGGTTACCCTAGACAGTTTCCAAAGTTCCCTTCCAACCTTGACTGTCCTCTGGTTTTAAGATGGGGTTTTTTTTTTATAAACTACAGGCAAATCTCTTGCCTTCTGAAGCACCTTGTGGTTCTCCAGTAGGGATCAGTTTTGGGAACCAGTAGCTGAGGGAAGCTGGTGCCAAAGTGTACCAGATGATCTTGCAGTTGTGGAACCAGTGGCAGTAATGATTTTCCCAACACCCAGAGGCCAAAGCTTGAATCTATACAGCCTGCTGTCTTCTTCCCTATTACAGATTTCTTAGATATAATGTTTTACATAATTATTAACTTTTGCAATTGCTGTAGAACAAAATAGTCTGAAAGAATAGGAAAAAAAAATAATCACACTGCAGACATGAGGTTAAGCTCTTGAGAAATATAATACAAATGAGACATACCCAAAAGTTCATATGCAGAGTATTGGGGGGTTACAAAACAGTTTACAGACATGTGCAAGAAGAAAGAAAAACCTAGAAAATCTTGAAAAAGGCAGATAAAATCAGAGTATAGACAGAAATTGTAATAGCCATGGTACTTCTAGAAAATGACAAAAATTAAGACAATAAATGGAAAGAACTGGAAACAGATATCCAAAAAATGCCCTTCACTGTATTTAAGTTTCAAATAATTGTTCCACCACCAGTTTATTAGAAAATGCTGAAAATAGCAGAGACTATACACCACGGTTTCCAAAGAAGTGGTAACAAGAGCTAAATGCCATAAACAGCCACACAACTCCATACATACTGAGATAAACTAAGTGAAGGGCTGGGTTTGCATTAAATATTTGGTCTGTAACGACATCTGAACACTGTATTGATCACCTTCCCTGTGATAAGCAACACTCCAGGTGGACACAGGAGAGCTGTCAGAAGTGGCATGTCTCTTGCTAGAGGCCTCTGTTAGGACCAAAAGCAGCTCAGAAGCACTGAAGAGAGCTGAGCGCGGGTAATCCTGACCCGCTGCTGAAGTCACATTAACTACTTTTGGGTTTGCAAGACAGAGGATGAGATAGCACCAAGACAGCTAGCCTGGGGACAGGCTTCAGGTTATTAAGACAGCTACGGGGTTAGCCAGGAGGGATACAAACTTCGGTGAATTTTCCTGAGGGGAAGGGGGAAAATGGGAGTTGAGACCAACCAAGTAGCGTGCCCGCTAGCAACAGTTATACGATGGCAGCCTTCAGCTAGCCAGAGGCGTCCATGAAAACTGCACAGAATCCGTTCTGAAATCCAACAGTAATGTCCATTTGTTGTAGAAATTAATTCCCCAAAGAAGAGAGCAAAGGAAAAAAAATCAAACATAGCAAATTTTTCTGACATTACAAAATGAAGTGCAAGTCTATAACCTTCTCAATATACTATCTCTGTTAAAGTAAGGATTTCATTTCTGATGACAGCCAAATCCCCAAATATTAGTACCATGAAGCATTATCAGATATTGAACCACTGAAGAAATACTGTAGCAGAATAAATAGCAATGCTGTTCTATTTCTTTGAACTAGGTTTTTGAAACAAAGTGTGAGTCTCTGTGTAAGCTACACAGGTGTGACAGAGAAGCAGTATGACTAGATACTGGAATAAAATGTTTCTCTCCCAAATACATTAAACCAGTTAATGCAGATGAATAGGTACTGCTTGCTTGCTTCACAGTAGCATTGGCTTGCAAATTATTTGCAAGAGGATGTTAAATTCTCTCTTTGGTATAGATCCAGCAAAACCACTGCCAGATCACATCTCCTGGGAAATGTGGGACTTGGCATGGGATTTGGCACAAGACTTTACAAATGTCAGCTTTCCTGTAAAAACATCAGGTCTGTTGTCATGAAAACATCAGTTATGAGTAATTTCTTTTCTTAATATTACTAGCCAATACAAATAGAGAGGGGATGAGATGTCAGTCATGTGCAGCCATGCACTCAGAATTGGATTTTTGTAACAGAATTGCCCAGAATAGAAATAGGAATTTTGGATTTTGAAATGTATGTCCACATCTTAGATCAGCACATGTTGTATTTAAAAGTATCTCTGCCCTGTACTTCAGAATGCCTGTCATAATGAAATAACTGACAATTAGCAAATGGCATGAGCTAGGTATTCATGTGTAATCCAGAACTGCTGGGGTACCACTCCATTTTTTTTTTCTTTACAGAAGTTTGTAATGAAGTTATGATTTTTTTTAAATTAATGTTTCCCAAGAAACAATATATATATATATAAATCCCTATATATAAATCACTAGAGAAAAGTTGGGATTTTACCAAGATAGTCATGGCAAAAAATTCAGCAGTCTTTGATGTTATTTTACCAGCCTGGAATGCAATGAGTTGCATTATAGTTCTACTGAATCTATACAGCGAAGATCCTGGCATTACCAAAACTTTAAATAGTTAATTAGTAACTCATTTTAATGTAGTGCCTAACCTGTGGGAAAGCAGGGAATACCTGCTCCAGGAAAATGAAAGTCATCTTTTGGAAGATGGTTATTAAGTTTGAGGAGCCAAAACAAACTTTGGGGCTGAATGGACTTCCTACTCCACAGAGCACTTCAATAGATCTTAGTCACTTCTGTATCTATCAACCTGCCAAGACATAAACATTCAGCCCTCTGAGTCACACATTATATTTGCACTGGGATCTCCTCTTGACAGTGACAGCAATTACACCTGCACCTTAAGGAAAAACACTGCTGAAGATCGCAAAATTAGAATTTTCCCAAAACATCATCTTTTCTAAAATTCTCTTTTTTTAAACAAAAATTACATGACTGTATATTTTTACGAGTAGCCTTTGTGTAGAACTGTTATCCAGGAAGAAGGACACAGAACAAACCTCAGAAGTAAAACCTTCAGTGTGGGACCAGTGTCAAAGTAGGTCAATTTTTAGAACTAACAGCCTTGACAGTGTCCCTTTAATATGTTGATCTGTTTCTGTAAAGCACATTAAGAAAAGTTTAGCGTGAAAGAGGCTACAAATGTGTTTGATATGATATGGCAATAAGTGTACATTTTGAGCATACTAAAGCTGCCAAAGTACATTTTAAACTGCTTTTCTTTACTAGCTAAGGGTCCAGTTCATTGAAAAATAAAATCCAGACTTCTGTACACTAGAAGCTGCAGAAAATCTGGTTTTCTGTAACATCTATAGCCCACTGTATCTATTTTCAAGGTGGAATCTACATCTTTCTTTGAGACATTATGGATATTATTTGGACATTATTTGTCTCTTTGAACACCTGAGAAACCTCGAGATTGGGAAGTTGTCCATATCGAGCTAGGCAAAATTACTTGCCTTGAGAATTTAAAAGTTCCGAGCACTTTCTTTTCATGAACACTTCTGAATCACCTATTTTTTTGATTTATGTTACTTCTGATTCACTTGTTATGTCCCTTATACACATGTGAATCTACTTGATTAAAATTTGATGCTCTAAGACATATGCATATACATCATATTTGCAGGTACTGATAAGGAAAACACCCTTGATAAAGAAGAGTGAGAACTTCTATCCAAAGAGAACTCACTAGTTAGAACTCTTTTGTTTTCTGTTTTGATTAAAACAAATGTTAATTCAGTGGTTAATGCACTGCATATAGAAAATGTCTTATACAGATAGTTCAGGAAGTCAGTCTTTGTAAAAAAGGGTAAAGTTCAAAATTCTCAAACTTCATAATGAACTTAGTGAGCAAAATCCCTTAATGTTTGGCTTCATAAGAGAAGCACTTGTTGATGTTTTATGTTTACATCATTCTGACTTCTTCATTGTTCCCACGGTTGCCCACTATGAAAATAAGCTGGAAGTATATTCAGTAGTTTTGCTTTATTGCTTTACTTTTAAATACATTACCCTGTAGTCTTCACCACTTTTGTGGCATCATTTCCAGTAAAAGGATACCATCACCACAAACTCTGTTTCAACATCTTTTATCACATTGCCTGATGCATTTGAAAAAGCAGACTGGTTTTCAAGCACAAGAACCCTTCTTCCGGCCTGCAAATGGAAACAGCGAGACTTTAACAAACATACCAGTTATTTACACGTACAAACCTGTAACGTGAACACAAAGACAGAAATGTTTTTGAATAGCACTGTGTTCTAGCATTTTCTAGGAAGATATCTGGACTTGCTTCCAAAATATTTTTAGAAGTGTAAACACTTAATGAAAGGCATTAAAACACATGGCAAAGTAACCTACTCTTAGAAGAGGCTTTAAAAACTAAAATTCCACCACTAAGCAACAACTAAGGCTAAATAAAATGAAGACTGACATTGTATAAAATATCAAATAATGAAAAGACAGAAAATACACATTAATATGAAAATATATTTTCAAGGAATATATGCACAACTGTTAATTAAAGGCAAATGAGGATCAAATAATTTTCTTGTGCAGAGCCACAACTACTGAAGTGTAAAACATGACTCATTGAACAACATCAATATAAAAACAGTTGGATCAACAGTAGGCACTTGTTGTCTTCAAGCAAGTGAACTCCCAAGACTTCACCTTCAACCAAAATTTCCTTATACCAGATTTGATTTATGGCAACAAAGCCCTTGAAATAGAAGGGGTGGGGGAGATATTTTCCCCAATTTCATAGTTTTATGATAGAGTTTAATCTTTTTTTTATTCATTTTCAGCACAGTTGGGTAGGAAGCAGTCAACACTATTTTAGCTGTCAACAACTGATCTTTAAGTTAATTTTTTCCTCCTAAAATTATAACAATTAGAAACATATCCCTGCACTGTTTATTTTTCCCTGAAACATGCCTCGTACATTTGGAACAACTCTTACATTGCTGTCCTGATGGAATCTAAGAAAAATCAAACTTTTGAAGAAAAAAAAATTATTAAAGCTGGTTCTTATGCCAGCTTCCAAACCAATCTACACACTAAGCAACCTCTGAAATTGTTCTTATCTGCAGAAACAATTATGCCTGGGCTAGTTGTCACAAATTCTCATTTTACAATACCTCTCTTTCTTTTTAAGATTATTTTCTCTTGGAAAATAAGTTTTACCTAGCCTTTTTTCCATTATATACTTTTCTTGATTTTTCACATTTATTTGTTTTAGATGCCTTCTAATTCATTGCTTCCTTCTGCAAATACAATGTATAAAAGGAAACTTTTGGTTTAGAATGATCAACTGGGAATATAAATAATTAAAGAGAGTTATTTCTCTAGAGTTTCTTCAGCAACATCTTAATTAGTAGCAAAGGAAAAGAATGGCTAAGTCAAGGTTTTGTGCTGCAGGACATCTGAAAACAGCTGCTTGATCACCTGATATTTTTTTCGTATCAGACACCAGAGCACAAAAATATTATCAGAACAAAATTCTTCACTACTCTGATTCAATGCAGATAAGCAGAAAAACATATGCCTCATCCTTGAAACAAAAATCCTTCTGCATTGAAACAAAAATCTTTCTGCACTGAATAGATATTATATGATAAGAAATATCTATAAGCAGCAATTCTTTAGGTTTGGGGTCTTTTTGTTAAATGTTGCCAAGATGCATCTCACAAAACAAAAAGCTCTGAATCAAAATTATGAGGCAGTGCTCTCAGGCACTGCTGGCATTTAAGAGTCAGTCCTGACGCTGAGACTGCAATGAAAGATACTACAAAGCTACAGCCACAGTCTGCTGCACGCACCTCTTCCCTACAGCTTTGCTGAGGTGCAGCCAGGCCAAAATCATCCATCAGCCCTGCCCACCTAGAGAGCCTAGCTGTGCACACGCCTGTGTCCAAGGACTGGCAAGCTGCAGCCACGACAGACTCAGAGGAGCGGGCGAGACAGCTTGAATGGGCTCCATGTCACAGCACCACACCCGCAAAGCTGAAACACGGCCCCTGTTCCTGCAGTGCTGACAGGCAGCCTTCCAGCCAGCTGGGAGGAGGAAGCCATTGCAAGGTGTTGCTTAATTAGCAGTGCCAAGGAGGTATCTGAAGTACCTCTACCTTTCTTTGGTAGCAGCCACATACTGGTGGAAGTAAAGTTTTGTGCAGACGTCAGTAAAAGAGTTACAGCGATGGAAATTGCTGAGGTACTCAGGGAGGCCTCTCAGTTCAGTATCAGGGAAGCCTTGCTCTAGGGACCACACATCTCATCCCCTTACACAGGAAATTTCATGTTCACAGTTTGAAATTTAGTGCGAAACCAACAGGTCTTGTTGGATTAACCCTCTCTGCTGAAATCATGTGAATTGTTGCAAAACCAACTTTGTACCTTTGGCAGCCAGCAGCCATAACGGAGAATCAATAAATGCACCTAGCCAAATATTGCCAATTAAGTCACAATCACCAAAACTTTAAAAGAACCTTTTTCTTCTGTTTCTGTGAACCATCTTTTAAGTATTAACTTCACCATTCATTTAGTATGAAGGTAACCCACTCAGATAATTTGCAGTAAACAAGGAACAGCACGTTGGAGCAGACTGGAGAGACTTTGAACACTCTGCACACATTTGCTACCTGCTACCCCAGTCTCATACAAGATACGGGGAAATAAATGTGTTTCTTATATATTATTTCATTTTCTCCACTGAAAGCTTATCACTGAGCCTGGGCAAACAAGCAAAACAATCTGTTCTTAAGGCTGCGGCATTGCAGAGTTTCAAGTGCAGAAAAAACAGCATCATGTGAAAAACAAGTTCCTAAAAGGTAGTGCTATCTCAGAACACAATTCTTAATATTTGTGCATACATAAGCACAAATAGGAGAAAAGAGCAGTCTGGTCCTGTAACAACCTTCAATGAAATATATAAAAAAAATCACAGTGAATGACAGCAGCAGCAAAGGAGTGGAATATTCAAGACTAAGAAAGAAAGAAATCTCCACTGGAAGAAACCTTTACCAAATTTATATGAAGACAAAGTGTTTAGGATTAGACAAGATAAGAGATCAAAAGGCTGAAATTATGTTTGTTTAACTGGGTTTATGAAAGGGCATATTAAGAGGTGAGCTGCACAAACAAATTAAGTTTATGTAGTTTTGACATAGCCAATAAATGGTAGTGAAAACCACAACTACCACCAGGAAACAGCAGCAGGCAACCGCTCCAGCAAGGGAGTGGTTCAGGAGATGATACAGATCACTTGACAAAAAAGAATTGGGAAGAACAAAGCCTTGAAGTATTGTACCTTTTGATAATTCAGATTTCAGCCTTGTCATGGTATACTATAATCAAAATGCAGGTAACAACATGACACAGAAACAGAAAAAAAAGCCTGAGGTTTTCATTTAAGACAGGGGAGTTGCCATGTAAATTGCTGAGAAGTATTTGGCCTCCAGAAGTTAACTGTCCTCCTTTCACTCTAGGAGTGAACAAGACAAATCAAGCTCCCACCAGGTGTCTGGAAGTACCTGCTGGAGTCAAGGCTGCAAATATTTGGTAATTTTTTTTTTTTCACAACACTTACTGCTTGAACTCTTCTTCACCCTACCCTGGCATTTCACACAGACCCATTCTGCAGGTGATGCTCTACTTATCTAAATTTCTTTTTTTCTAGGGTAAAAACCCTTCAGCCTATATCCTTAGTTACCAGTCAAGAATGTTGCTGTAGAGATCCCAATGTGTGCTAAATTCTACACTTACTCCCACTGCTTCCTGCACTAAAATAGTACAAAACGTTATAACTAAAGTTTACATACATTTCCAAGTGAAGATTGATTCAGTTGGTAATTCCTAATATTTTTTGTAATCCCAGATGAAATTATTCCAGCTGTTAAGTGATCTTTTTGCATGGTTTTACAAGTACTTTCAATTTATTTTTACACACATATTTAGGTGCACATAATCACATGTTCATTTAGCTGCTCTGAGGTCCAAAATGCTAATATTGAGTTTCATTCTTTAATAGCACTTTAAAAAAACTTATAACTGCTTAGCTTCCAGAAAAAACCAAACCAAAAATTATTTTAATACATAATATAATATCTACCATTCAGTTCAAATATTACAATTTGATTAACAGAAGGAGAACTAAATTTATTGAAAAAAATATGTAAAAATAATGCTGCTGTTTATATAGCTAATTTAATACAAAACATTCTGAAGTAATTTCATAGCTTTAAGTGCATGCACTTCAATTTTCTTCCATTTTGTATACTCTGTAAGTACTATCAAGGCTTATCAAAGTTATCACTGAACAAAAAGTAAGTCTGTCCTTACAACATTTTTATAGACTAACAGTAATTTAAGAACTGTAATTAGCTACGTTTATGGTCGTGCTTTAATTTATTCTTTTAAATGCAATCAGCACAATCTCAGTCTGAAGCATAAGACCTAAACTAAGACTTTGAAAAACCTGCAGAAGGTAAGGACAGAAAAGAAAAGGATAAACCAAAGATTTTTATTCCTCTTTTCACCAAAATCTAATTCTTGAAATGGTTTTAGGGTTTATCTGGTCCATATCTCTTCTCCAGATGTGAATTCTTCTATTTCAAACATACTTTTTCAATTTGTGTTGTAGCAAAACAAAAGCAGTTGAGTTTTCTCCTTTCTGGAGTTTTTGGTATTTTCATTTCAAGGAAGTGATTCAAGTGGTCTGACTTTTCATCTCTGTCTAAATCGAGATTCTCCATCCCCAAAAATTCAATATATTCTCAGTCTGAATTCTGCTTATAAGAGGCACAAACGGCCCAGCTTGGTCTGACAAAAATTAGAAGCACAAAGCAGAAATTAAAATAAATAAACAAAGAAAAGCATGGCTACAAAGTAATCCTATAATATGTATGAGGCATAGCACCTGTAACCTACTAATATTTATGATATTTTGAATAGTTTAACAGCTTACCATCTGTTTTGCTTTTTATGCTGTTGAATACAACATATAATTGGCCAGAATTATGTCTGGACCAATTTTATGATGCCTTTAAATTTTTCATTCATCTTTCTTTTCCTACATTCGGTATGTAATAAAAATTTTGGCAGTCTGTCCCACAGTTCAACATAACAATACTTCAGGATTGCTACAGAAAACACTTTTATAAGCTGAGATCATGGAGATGTCTGCATCACTACTGTCTGTGTTATCACACAGCCATTAATTATTAAAAATGCCCTGAAAACGGTAACCCTACTTTGAGCTCCTGGATATTTTATTAATACTTTCAGTGGAAATTAGAAAATTACCTTTATTACTTTAATGTCAGAATTTTCAACTGTTATTTTCCAATAAAAATGCATCCTTCAGCTTTGGAGAAAGGAGGTTGGAGGCAGGAGTGAAGGGAAATATAATGATATGCATTTACTGCATTCATTCCATAAGACAATACAGCAAATTTCTGATAGAAAAAGCAGCACTTCATATAAAAATGAAAAAGACACAAAGAAGTAAAACTTAAGAATCAGGAAAACTTTCTCCTTCAAACATGATACATGATTTATCTATCAGTAGTATGAAATGTCTGATGTTTTAAAATCTCTGATTTATATTTTTATTTCTGTTATGAGATTTCAACTTTTCCCTTGAAAATTACCCTTATTAAAAGGAAATACAACTAAAAATCATTTTGTGTCCCAATAGCCTCTGGGAGTAAAAATTAATCCTAGAATTGCAGTAGCAGATGGAAACAGGTATGGAAGAACTATTAATTGTCAGTGATACAGTTTCACTGCTCAGGAGAACTGCAAGAAATCACACTAAAAGTTCTAGAGGGGAGTTGTAGGATATTTTCTCCTCTGATATTTGTTTGACTCTTAAACAATTATTTTTATTATTTTTTCCTTTTCAGATTTCCTTCAATTATTTGCTACATGAGTAAGATCACTAAATACTAACTTATTTTTTCATCAGCCATATGGTCACCTCAGAGATTTAAGAATCTAGTTTAGGCCCCATGTGTGCCAGTAAGAGTTTACTGGCAATGTCAAGAACTCCACTCCAAACAGAAGTGGACACATAGCAGAGGAAATCTAAATCTGAGGTGACGCGGTGCCACAGACAGTTTGCGTATGGATCCCATCTCAGATGCCCAAATTCTGCCCTGGGTCATATATATAAGGTCTGAAATATCATGGGAAAATGGAGATTCACAACTTGGTTGATATAAGGAAAGGAGGGAACTTCTAAATCATATTAAAATTTACACCAAAAATGTAAAATGGTCAGCATAAAAAAAAATGCCTTTCCTGTAGTTATGCTTCCACGTCTTGGTATAAAGGAGTTGATCATAGAGCACTACCTGTGAAAAGGAGAATTGACTTTAATAGTCTTTGAGGTGGTAAAGTTGAAATCAGAGGTCACCAATTTGCAGCATCTTGGGACTAATCACAAAAACTTTCTTCTAAAATCATGATGCAGCCGTGAGAAACTATACTGCAGGGGAGTTTGAAGTCAAAAGGTTGAGTGATCACCTGAAATCACTAAGCTAGAAATTAACTCTGAAAGGCCGGATTTCTGTCTGAATCTGACATTGAAGGAAGTGGTTAGGAATGACCTCTGGGAAAAAATCTCATTAGCACCTTTTCTCTATCTGATCAGGTTTGTAAATAAGGATGTAGATTTTATATAAACCTGTTCATTTTTGAAAATTCTCCACTTGTATTTGCTCTCTATTAGAAGCTAGAGGATAAACAGTTTTTAGACTGTTCATGATTGCTGTCACTGATTCTGGGCTAGACTGGAAACAGGAACTAAAGCATAAGAAATATGGTTTTGCTCTGCTAGAGTCAATAAGAAAACAGGCTTTAGTTTGTTCCAAGTAGTTAATAAATGTGCAAAAATGTCTCTAAATAAAACTCCAAGAAACAAAGAGAAACAAACAAAGAAAAAACTTAAAAGGTCACCATTTCTCCATTTTATTTCACTGAAACACTGGGAAATGTGTATGTTTTGTTGTTGTTCTTTCAAATTTTAGAAATTCAAGAAATAATTGGTATAAAAACCACTTTCTCATTTTAGACAGCATTCATAAGTTTACATGAAAGACCCATTATACTCACTGAGTAACATCCCACGGTGAAATGTATCAGGCAAGATAGCAATGGCAAAATTAAAACTGACTGGAATTTAAAGTTGTGTATTTTAGAGCACTAAATATGAGAAAGAGACATTTTCAAATTTCTTGTGCATACTCTCTATTTTCAAGAAATGTTTATCAGACTGTCAAATTTGGGGAGTGGAGTCACTCTATTCATGTCATTAATACAGTCACTGGTAGTATAGCAATAGTATAGTCACTACTAGTAGTACAGAACAATTAAACAAATTAAAACAATTCTTGCAGGATTATCATGGCCACCCACAAAGTGAAGCCATAAGGTTTTCAGTTTTCGATGTGGCTGACCACAGATTGACTTTTACACGATCTACTTGTCATCACATATCACACTTAAGAAAATAAAAAAAAGAAATGAAAGCAGAAGTAGGTTTCTATCTCCTTTTCAAAACTTTGGGGGAAAAAAATTCATGCTATGTCTATGCTGACAGCTGAAACATCAACAGTCAAGAAAGAGGAAACAAAGGAAAAGCAGAATATCTTCGCTTAAGTTTGGGCCAGCTCTAAAGCTGCGGTAATTTAAATACACTGTCAAAACTGGGAGGGAGACCCTAGTTCAAAAAGCAGGAAAACAAACAAAGAGAATCCCAAAATGACAAGGCCATAGGTGAAACTCAAGGTGCTTTTTACATGGAGGTTCAGAAATGCTCCACTGAAGTGCACTGATCTGGCAGCTGACTTCATTGTTCATGCNTGCTAATTCAGTTAGTTGGGCACCAAATTTCAGGCAGAACAGTGCCAGGCTGGAAAGAGCAACGTGCAACACTTCTTTCCATTCATGAAGGAGCACACCTGAAAAGGGTAAAGTCCTTTGTATCTATGTATTTTGGAAATTATAATCAAGATTATATCTATTACAATCAAATTTTCTCACATCATAACAACCCTAGAAGATGTACTTTAACAGTGCAACTTACAACCATCTGTTGCTTGCTCTTTCCTTACCGTTTTATGATTGCATCTCCCATGGCCTGCACATGAATCTCCAACCTGAGCCAACAAACTACTGTGATTCCACTATCACATGTGATTCCATCTCTCACATACTCTGTTCAGGACTTTCTTGTTACAGAGAAGTACTAGCTGTGTAAGCTGAAAATAGGTATGTGCAAGAGAACTCGTCTGACCTAACTTCCATCTGAATGTTTGGCATCTAGTCGGAGAATGTTCTACACTCTCCCACATAACAGTGGTAGATTGACCCCAGGTCTCTTTGATCCTTTCCTCAAACAAATCACACTCTATCTCCTGACTACAAAAGGAGTTTAGTGAACTTCAAGTTGACACAGGAATCTAAAGTGTGTTAGATAAGTCCCACCTATGCGTGGTTCAGTTTTCTTACTCAAATTCTGGATCTTGTTCAGTTTCCCAAGGGTCTTGCCCTGTAGATTTGGTATCCTGAGCGTGATGCTCCAGGGTGTCTATGTCAAACTCTTTGAGAAGAGAAGAAAGAGGAACAGAAGTACTTCATTCATGCCACAGATACAAATAAAGACAAGGGCAGATGATCTTATCATTTTAAGAAGTGAGAACAAGCCTCAGCTATGCTAGAGCAACTAAAAAAACTCCAATCTTTCCTTTTGATACAGAAATAAGCTTTAGGCAAATTGAAATTTTTGAGATTGTTCTCACTGACAAAATGTTTTTCAAGATCTATGAAATGCTCCAATGAGGGAGATGCTGGACAGATGATGCCTACTCCAGATCTCTGAAAGCAGAACATAAAACTCTAACCTCAAACAAGATGCATCTGTGTTGCACTTGTGTTATACTAGCTCTCACAAGGCAGAATGAAAACAACTTGCTTTGCTTTCTTTCTGGATGTTATGGTTGTTGTCTCTCTTGTTTTTGTCCTCTTTCATATCGGAGAATCTGTGCACTGTATTTAGTATGTAAGTAGACTGTAAATTTCCTCTTTGTTAATTTAAATTTACTATTCAATTACAATTAAAAAAGAAATCAAAAAGAAATATTACAAACTTATGGCAAAACACACTTTAATGAGTTTTTAGCAATCAACCATTAATTGATATTCATCCTTGAATTGAAAGGATGAAGACAGGTAGATGGAACTATGTCACCCATGGATCCAAGAACAATTGTCACACAGTTTTCTTTTCCTCTTTATTTAGCCAGAAAAGTTACACTAGAAAGAAAAAAAAATTAAAAAAAAGATTTGTAGTGAGCAGACCATAAAATTTACCCTCTTTTAATGAGCATGAAAACTGCACAATGAAAAACAATCACATACAAATACATTCAGGGGCAGTGGAATGCTATTAAATGTTGTATTTCAGTGCACTAGGTGGCAACAAATGCACCATTGCAATAAAGGTGTCTTTCTGTAACAGAAAGATTACCAGCAACTTTCAAACCTTATATCTACCCTCCTGATATCTAAGAAAATAAACTAGGCTACTCAGGATTCCTATTGCTTTATTATATCAGTTACTACTAATTAACAACAGTAAGTTTATCTTCTCAGGTTTTTTTCCACTTAAGGTGATAAGATCTAAGTCACCCATAGTTTTGAAAAATTCATTACCTTTACAGCCTCAGACATCCAGAAACACTTGCACTACTCATCAGAGCTTCAATGTTAAAATCCCAAAAAACCTGGGCCTTCATCAGTGAGTGAAATATTCCCAAGCAAGGATGAGGATTAACAGGCCAGGAAATTTTATGTAAAGGCAGATCTTCAAGCAACAGTCACCCAAGCAAGGGTTGGATAACTCAGCATTGGGCATATTTTGTTCACAAAAATCAAGGAAGAAATACAATTTCATAAACAAATAAGCTGGTGCTCAAACCATGTTGGAAGCAATTTCTGGGAAAGCAATTCTTCTCTTCTTTGGGACCTCACTTAGGCTCCAATTTTTCGTTACAAATTCTTACAGAGGTGTGTATTTCTAATGGGAAAGCTGAGTACCCATCCAGAGCACGCCAGGATTCATGCCAAAAGCAGGTGCATAAGAAAACACAACTGACAGAGCATAAACTGTCACGCATCCCTCTTGGTCTTATTTCATCACTAATACTTCACACAGATGAACTTCAATAGTTCAACTATCCTTTACTATAGGATGGGACAAGAGAGGGGAAAAAATAAAGTATCTTTAATCGTTTCAAAGCTGGCTCCATCCCTCTTCCCTTCCTTATTTCTCTGAATATACCTTGCCCTCTTCAAAGATATAATTCTCTAATCTATCCACTTTAAATAGACCACTGTATAGCATGTGCTTGTCTCCTTCCTTTGCCTGTGCTCTGAGCTGACTGAACACAAAAAGTCAGGTGCAGAACCTGGGTATCCATTAGCAGAGCTCTTAGCCTCCCTTGAGAAACTAATGGCTCCTGGTTTGTGTCCACCTGGGCAGATACTTCAGCTCCATCTAATTCTACAATATCCTGTGCATCAGCTGCTCTTGGACAGCTTGTTAAGCTGGTATTGGCACCTATGATATGTCTGTTGATAAATCCATGATCAGCAGTAAAAACCTGAGATCAACCACCTTATTGTTTAGCAAAGCTTTGACATATGAAGAATAAAATTTATATAAATTATTTGAAAGTGACAGTTTATGCTCCACTCTACTGTAATTCAAGCCTTTCTATTCTTTCAGTGGCCAGAACAAGCTACTCCATGTGACTCGGACCCAAGTCCTCCAAAAAACTTCCCCCATCATAAACTGCTGCAGGCTCACTGGTCCTCAGACCTTAAAGTCTAAGATCTAACCTAACAGGTCTCTTCCTGGACTAGAGCAGAGCTGGCAGTTCAGTCAACTTGTTAATGTCATCGAAGAGCAGCCCAGCTTGAACAACTGTTTCCCTCTAAGCAAAACAGTTGTTTCCTCTGTTGGTGTCTCTGCTGATGTCAGTGCATAGAGGAAAAGACTAAAGGTAAAGACTAAAATGCCTTCCTGAGCTATCGGCAGACAATCTGACTGACAGGAAATATGGGCATTCTACCTTCCCTTTCATTTTTATCTTCCTGACAAACTTTCCTGTTGAAAGGAAACCAGTGTTTGCACACATCAACTGAACCACACAGAGCAGGTGCTGTGATACAGCTCTGTCCCAGCACCACTTGGAGCTAAAAGCTGGGACTGCCTCATGTCTCAGCACTGGTTCCCTCATTTCCCACCTAGGGTTTAGGTGAGTTGATACCTAAAATATGTTTCTGAACCCACCTGTCAGTGTCATGATTAACACTAGTAGTAGATATAGATTTGGTGAGAGAATTGCCCTGCTCTATGCTATAACTAACTTCACATGTAAATTATATTTATGGTTTAAGCTCTTTACTGATCAACTATGTTCAGTGCTCCTGAGGAGCATTAGCTGGTCTGGTAGCTTCAGCCACCATCCAAACTGACAGCAAGTTGTTATGGAACAACAAGAAAGTCAGAACAAATTCACTAAGGTAACACTGTAGGTGCTTCAGCTACACATAAAAGCAACCATCTTATATCTCAACACTGAATTTCCATATTGTCAAATTTCACCAGGTGCAGCTTCATGAAAGAGATTTTACTCTGGTGAGGGGAGGTGGGGGAGAGAATGCCTACAACTTGCCAAGTCTTATGGTCTAAAAACCCTAAAGATAAAGGTGAGACATTACAAAACAACAGAAAAGACACTCTAGTCCATTATCAGCTATGATCAGCCCACTGTGCACTGCTGATCTGGTTTGATGCTTGAAGCCAACAACAACTGCTTTGCCCATTATTGAGGCCCAGACAGGATGACTCGTTAGGGGTGGGGTTATCACAGAATAATCACACCCTTGGGTATTGGCTACACAACCACATCTCAAGCCTTGTAACACCCCAGAGGTGTGATTATCTGCTGTCATGCTTTAATTCTTAATTAAAACAAGAGCTGCAGCTCAGATAAGATCTGTGACAGGATTATGGTCATTCTTGGTCAGACAAGGGGGAACGTGTATCTTTAGAATTAAAATTCAGGTGCTTGGGTGGACTTTGCAATGCTGAGCTGTGCTTGAATCTGCCTCGTCTTAGTTTTCCCTTTGATATGATTTAACCAGGAGGTAGCACATGCAAAAAGCTGCAATTTCCAGGAACCAAACACTGAATAACACAATAAAGTCCCCAGTGCTGCCATCATTCAAACATTTTTGCACTTTAATCACTTCTTAACATTTTAACTTAAATAAAACTCTAAACTCTAAGTGTGCCTCTAATGATGCTAAAAGACTAATTCTTGTTACTTCACATCAGTGCAAGTCACAGCAGCCATAGAAACACTGGAGGAATGTCTTGATGAAATGCGTACTAAACTACTAAACTTGCACATATAAAGATGGATATACAGCCTGGGGAAAAAATGAATATAAAGCACTTTTGTGATTTTTTAAAAAAATCTTATTTTTAACAAATATTAACCCAACTTAAGGTCTCTTTTAAAGGTTACATTTGCATTTACAAAGAACTTTCAAGCAATTTAACTACAATGAATTTTAACAAGGCGCTTCCTGTTCTCACTGCTTGCGTATTTTTAAATTTTATGAGACTCTTCTGGCAGAGTTTTGTAGCCGTTAAGATGAAAGCCTGGATGCATGCATACTTGAAAAGTGGAGGAGGAGGAAAAAGAAGAATAAAAAGAAGAAAGGAAAATAATCAATTTGGTATCAAATTTATTCTAAAGCCGAAAAGTGCATTTTTTTCTGATTGTGAAAGAAGACATGCAGGGAGGTCAGAGGTCAAGCAAAGAGGAGACAGTATTGTGTAGGAACTGTCACGCATCACCACCTATTTTGACATGCACAGGGCCGTTTGTTGTCTGTCGAACATGCAAATTAAGTGCCTGCTGTCATAGCTAGCCGATATCTGAAAGTGGAAAATGAGACCACCTGTAACCAGTGAATGGAGTGATGGACAAGCATTCAGAGCTCGTCATTTCCAACGCCATTCACACCACCTCCGAATTGCATATGACATGTAAAAATCTTTTCTTAATATTCACAACCGGGAAGTTTGGGGAATTATGGAGGCTTCAACTGCTGCATCTAATGGGTTCTCCAAGCAGACAGCTGTGACTGTGAGCTGGCTTGATAATTAGGTGTCCAGGAAGATTTTATGCTATGAATCAGTTAAAAGGGAGAAAAGAAAAAGAAAATAATGGCAAGCAAAACTCGCTGGAATGGAAATTATATTAACCCTTGCATGTCTTCCTCAGCACTTGGCTTTTACAATTCCCGTGAAGCAAGATTTGCAGAAACCAGACACATAATAATTTGTCTTCTGTCTCTGTGCAGCACTGTCTTCCTACTCTGAAAAATTGCACTCCAACTCTGTTTGATGCTTTGTTTTCCTGAGGAGAACTTAGAAGCATTAAATCTAAATATGCCAATCCCTCTTCTATTTGAAACCAAAGGAGAAGCTTTATTTGAATTTCTAGTTAATATAGCGCATAGGATTTTAAGAACCAGATTCATTGTGCTAAAGTCATGTCCTGTCATGTGCCTGTACATATGAAAATCAAATAGTTTAGCTAGCTCTTCTGTAATCCTTTGCATGTTATCCCTACTTTTGTATGCATTTCTGTCTTTGTGCATGGGATGCCATAAACACTGGAGGCAGTGTAATGCCAAGAAAAGATGTGATCTTCCTGATTCTCACTTCTGCTTGATAAATAAATAAAGCTGCTCCAAAACACTTAGGATAGGAGAGTTTAGATATGCCCAGCTGCACAATAAGCTCACAAAACCTGTTATTTTATTCAAGGCCTAACTAATTAATGCTAGTGTTCATTCCTAAATAAAAAATTAAGCTCTTCAGTTTTCAACTTCTATTCTGCATTCTGAAAGCCATTCTGGCTGTGTTTCCAAACTTAAAGAATACATGCACATGACACAGTCAGAATTCAGGAGGATTATTTAACACAAAAACCAGAATTCAGTTATGAAATATTATCCACCAGTACTTCCCAATATAACTAGAGTTTTTGGAGAGGCTGTCTGAAGTCCTGTAATGCAAAGATTGCAGTCCTCCTCCATACTCCTCACAAGTGAAGCCAGGCACTCAGAACAGAAGCAGGCAAGCTACTCGAGAATTTAAAAAGCTTTTATGAGTCAGGCCACAGAAAACCTGTATTTAAATTGGGTTCATTTTTTTGAAAGCTTTTTTATGTCTATTGTGCCAAACTGTAAAACACAGTAGCTGTTCCAACAACCTCAATTGCCTACAACCTGCATTCACTGCTGCTCTGGTTTAGGTCTCCAGTGATTCTATTTTCCTTCCTGTGGAACTGAGAGTTTAGAAAAGTTGAAAAAATACCTGCTGACCCCTCTGACTGGAGCAGAGAGTGAATATTAGAAAATGAAGAAATGAAAAGAACTAGTGAACCCAGGGGAAAAAGAGCAGAAGAGACTTTTATTTTAGACCTGCAAGTTTTCTTGGAAGCACTACTTCTCTTCAGCTTCCATATTCTCTATGAAGAAAAAAAATGATATAAGTATTCCAAGGACTCCTGTTTTCCAGACACAAGCCAGCAGGCCCCATTTGATAATCTACATCTCTAAGACTGCTGGGAAACAACATTCAGGAGAGCCTAAATCAGACACTGTTCAGCCAGCACTACACTGCTGGGCACAGCTGAGAAGTGTGCAAGAACATACCTAAATACAACACTGAAATATTATCACTCTGCTCCTTTGTTTCTCCCACGTGTTAGTTCTCTGCTGGGCAGACAGAAGTGAAAAAGGCAAAAAAACTGGCATGCTGTCTGTTTTGCTCCTGCACACTTGCTTCAGAGTCAGCTTGTTTCTCTGTGCTTGAAATCGGGATCCACACAGGACTTGAAGACAGGAAGCACAAGAATGGTATCTTACTAATCATGTTCTAATCTACACACAAAAGAAAATCTAAATCACTAACAGGTAAAACCACCCAGTGTGTGCATTTCCACAGAATAAAGTGTTTGGCCACAAAGTCAGATTAAAGATTTCTTCTTCAGAACACCTTCCAATTACTAACCGTGTGCAACACACCCACATGCCCCAGCAGTGCCTTTGCAACTCCTAGACTGCCAGTGTCAACAGGGTTAAAAAGATCACTCATCTTTGAGCATATTCCAGACATTTATCTTTTTAAACTTTATATAAAAGGGGAGAAGAATAGCTCACTGAGCTGCTAATATGTCCCTGAGCCAGCCACTTCCTGCAACATCTGTGCTGACACAAGCAGGAAGGCAGCATGCTGCCATGCAAAACCAATTCCCTGCAACTTCAAGCAGGACTTAAACTGGCATTGCTGATGGAGGACTTTGTAGCAGGCATCTACAACTAGGGCCATAGGGTTTATCTGCCTACTGGGTAGCTAGGTTGGAGTCTGAGAACTTGGGCTCCACATCTCGGAATGGCCCTATTCTGCCAGTTCACCTCCAGCAGCATGGGTACACCAGAGCCCTGGTGCATGACTGCTCCTGGGGGATAACATACATAGTCACAAATAACAACAGGTTTATTTATATGTATTTTATTTTGTTGATATTATAGGATTTAAAGCAAGCTTCATTTTCTACATATGGACTACTAAAATGGGACTCTACCACCTTCAACATCTGGCAATGTATTTTTCAAGATGGATCAATCCAAATTTCAAGACCTAATAATTTTCAGAGGTCAAAAATAGGCTGTCAGGTAATATGGGGTTGTTACATTCATTACACAGAAAGTTAGGGTGGGATCAAGGTGATCAGAAAGCTCTTATAAAGGGTGAGGAGAAAAATGGCCATCACACCTTCAGGTAAAACCAAGGAAAGACTTGCTCATCACAGCTGTACCATGTTGCTGTGAGAATACCAAGTTTAATTCAGGCTCGATATTTCCTAAATTTTATTTTCACTGAAAATGTTTCAAGCAAGTCACAAGGTGGTACTAAAGGCTGTCCCAGCATAGGTCTGAGCAGCAGGAACATGAGGGAGTTTAAAGGGAATCCTGTTTTCTAGCACATTACTAGGACCATGAAACAATCATGTTTGAGTACTTTAAGCCATTGTGTTGCCACTCTTTCCTTGCAGTAAGAAACATATCCAGTAGAACACTTGATTTTCCTGCTGGCACGGGTAACAGTGGCAGAGTAACTGTGGAAGAAAGATCTCATAACCAAAATTTTGCCAGTCTTCTCACTTTCTGTGGTAAATCACACTCTTTGGAGCAGATTCAGGAAAACAGTCCATGAAATAATATGTTGCCAGCCTTTTCTTGACTTAGACCAGGGTGATGTAAGCCACCAAATACTCATCACTTCTGAAAATTCATCTACTACTTGGATTCCTTGACTAAGTATTTTGCCACCTAATCTGAAATTTGTGTTTCTGCAGATCTTCTAGTAGAGGTTTTATTTGTTTTTCTTAATCTTTTTCATTTGCCTACCTGGAACAGTAATCCTGTTGGCAGCAACACAATCCAAGGACCCAGTTCTCTTTACTCTGGAAAGACTTATATGTTTGGCAGACATATTAGGCCCCTCACTTCTGTATGATTTTTGTTAAAAACCTGCTTATTCTATAAAAAGAATCTGTCACTGAGAAGCAGTGTGATTGAAAAGGCACAGTAGCTGAGAAACAGAACTTTATCAAACTAGGTTTAGCTTTAAACAAACCAAGCCAGTAGTTCTTTCTATATGAACTAAATTGCCCAAACCCATTTACCATTCAAATATGAGTCCATTTACCCCTAACGCTAAAAGCTAAGTGTGACCTTAAAATGATGTTGGTACACTGAATTTTCCCTCTGCCCAAAACAAATTTTTACCCTAATTAAGTAAATAAAATGCTAAAAATTCTTAGAAGATTTATAGTAATATTTTCAAGTTACATTGACTGCAAATTATATTGTTATTAATATATGTTTAACCACTTTCTGTATTATGGAAAATTACTTGTACAGCAAAAACACCTTGCTTGCTTTGGTATACACACAGTAATTAAAACATTCAGTTAGGTTTAATACTGAAAAGCAGCACCAGAAAATTTTATCCCTGTATTAATATGCACATGGTACTTCTTTTTCTGATTATATTCTTCAGTTTCCAAGTTAATATACTGAAGCTTTCTACTAAAAGAATTTGCAACAATAGATTGTGATGGTAATAGGGGAAAAGTACAAACATGCCTTTCCACTCAATTTCTAGATAAGCTTCACTTTCCATATAATTTTTAATTGATGGTTTTATAAGTATTTTTCCGTGTGACTAACCAGCTATTTTAGAAACACCCTCTTACCCTAATGTCTCAGTAAAGATTTCTGAAATATATACAAGGGCAAGACTACACAGCATGACTCTAAAACATGCTATCAGAGGAAGAAAACAGCAACAAACTAAACCGCACACAACAAAACAAGTGAGCACCACGCATTGTGATGAAGTCCTCAAACTGGAGTTTTACGATGGCAGCTTAAAGTTTCTTACATGCCCTTGTGTTGCAGCACAGAATAAACCTGGGACAGCTGCACCAATTCTGCACAATTAGTCAAGGTCAGACAGTGGAAAGGGAGGACACTCACTATTTGTCAAGAGAACAATGGCAGGAGGCTCAGCCTTTCTCTGCCAGGAATGACTGTTCGCTACACACATTCAATCCGTGGCAAAATTATGCCTGGCCCTTTTTCTGTATAGCAGAGAGGGGCAACCTTTCCAGACAATCGAAGTGTAAGAGCTAACAAGGCAGAGCAACAGCACAAAAACAAGCTTGTTTTAAGTACTGAAAGCATATGTTCTTGACACAAATTAATGTTTTGACACTTGTGGAGACAAAGGTATTAATTTCTACAAGCTTTGAGTAAAAATTACTACACCCACCAAAACCTGTTCCTTCGTACTATTATTGGGGTTGCAGATTTAAAAAAAAAACATTCTGACAAGCTACTAGCAATTATTTTGGTTACTCTGAGAGGTTTTGTGTATCTTGGTTCTTTTACGCATTTATTTTTCATAAACCTAGAAGCATATTCAGAAAAAGAGTTAAATTTTGGGCAAAGGCATTTTCCTCAACATTGGTAGGCAACCAGGGATGGAAAACAAGAAAAACAATTCAAAGT
>VZTR01028045.1:0-14668 GCA_013400775.1 Chaetops frenatus | reverse complement strand
TTTTTTTTTTTTTATTTAACCCACTAAATAGGGTACATTTTTTTTTTATGTTCTTGGACATTTTTTTTTTAGTAAGTAGTTCCAAAAAATAACTAAATATTTTGATAAACCTGAAATACTGGCCAGCACTGCAGTAGTATTTTTATCTTTATATCAATACATTGTTTAAACTCATCTGCACACATCTTTTCCATGTCCATTTTTGTCATAAAGCCACCAGGCTGTTTTTGAGGCCAATGAAATATTTCTTAAGTGCCTGCATGAAGGCAAAGCTTTCATGCTGCTTAACAAATGCTACTAACCTTTTATGAAAAAAATCATTTATTTTTTTGTAAAAATTGTAAGGTGTTTCTTGCATCTCTCAGTTTCTTCTGCCAAAGAGCACCCTAATGGCATGCTCTAAGCTCTAAGGGAGCTTGCAAAGGCACAGGAAAACATGCAAAAACTACTCCAATGACAGGAGGCCAAAAGATAAGATCTCTTACAAATCTATGCCGCTTTACTGTGGGCTTTTCAATATGCCTTTGCAAAGAACCCCTTTTTAATCTTTCAACAGGTTATTTCTGCTCTTTCATTTCAGCCAATGGTATTCCAGCCCTCCCAGCATGTTTTCCAGAGAATATGCTGGAACATATCTAACAGCACATATCTCTGTGTTTATTAGAAGACAGTCCCTACTGAGTAAGTACCTGGGAAGAAATGCATTAAGTAAATGCAAACGAAACTAGTAATGACTATGCAACACGTTAATCTGAAAGAACTACTATCAATATCTCATGTTAATTCTGTCTCAGAGGAGCACCTTCTTGTATGACTACCATATGCTTTTATCCTTTAAAAATGTCGACTCTCTCCAGTGCCTATTAGAAGGATTTCTCCCAGGCGTTGTGATCATGTTTCAAACCACTTATACTCTTGGACAGCCAAGGGACTGCATTTGCTCTATCAGAAACCTAATGCTGAATACTCAATACTTCAATGTGTCAAATTTATGTGTGAGCATGAATTAAAAAGCACCAGGCAGTGAACTAGCAAAACTTCAATGAAAACACCGAGCACTGCTCCGATCTAATACATGTATCTCTGTCAAGTTGCCATCTTTCATTGGTTCAACGCCACATTACGTGTCTCAAAATCCACAACATACTTCATTGAAATATAAATATTTCACCTTCATGATCTTTAAATAAGACTTAAGTAAAAATCTGAAATTTATATTTCAATTATGTCAGCTTAGAAAATGGAATTTGAACAACACTGACTTTTTTTTAAAAACTTGAAATCTGTTAGGAATTTATTTTCTATTTCCAGGAGGAAGATAAGAAAAAGAATACAACAGAACCTCCATAATTAAAACTGTCAAATTTTGAGATGCGTAACCAAGCCTAAGCATTTTTTAAGTATGTGGATACTCCCCCCAGATTCTTGCACAGTGTTTCCTAGAGTTTTCCTTTCTCTTTCATTGAGCACCACATCGTTTCCTATCCCAGCCCCAGTCCAAGCACAAAAGGAAAGCTTCAAACAAAATTTTCTTCTCTTTACTGTGCAACTGCTTCACTCGTGTCCCCCTTCATGTTGGTCATAGACACCAACCTTTCAGGCCTGGAGTACAACTTCTGCCAGAAAGGAATACACATGGCAGAAAGAGCCTCTCCCCCACTCCACATGGAGGGCATGAAATCCAGGCAGTCAGCAAGAGTTTTGTCTGCCAGGCCAGGATTTCACACAGCACGTCCATAGTTGAATGACAGACACAAAAGAACTTGAAAAGTGCCACGCTCTCAAGATAGATGTCACGGCTGACAGTTATGGTATGGAGCTGTCAGCTGGGAGCAAAAATACATTCACTGCCTAAATATTATTCTCTCTCCACCCCAGGGCTGGTACCGCCCAACTTTCAAATAACTGCAGGCCAAGATTTGGTGCTTAAGGAACGATTCATGAAAACTCATCTCTTCAGATAATTCACTCCTTTCCATAGATCACCTCTTCAAGTTTGTGAGCTCTAGGCTAAAATTACAAGTTTGGAGCATGCTTTGTCAAGCTTGTGCTGATCAAGGGAACTGACAATATAATTGTTTTATCAAGATGAGTATCTATTTGATGTTCTTTTAGGATTCTGCCCAGCTGGACTGCTAAGCAGAAATTTATGAGGTTTTAGAACAGATGTAACCAGGTTTACAGTTAGGGGGATCCTTTTCTTCCTCCAGATGTACATGTACTCACGTACAAGAGTTTCATATTTAGTTTCATCTTTCTCTCTCTTTCTTCTCCCCCCTGCTTACCCATCTCTTGAGCTGACAAAGCCATGGACATTTTAATTAATCCCCAAAATGCCTAAAATAATTTAATGTGTCTTCACCAGTGAGAGAATTTTAAAAAATAGTACTCTAAAGTACTTTCAGACCTTCTATATATTGTTTCAGACCACAGTTGTCCCTAAAGGTGCTAGAAAGTTGGATAATCTTAACATCTACCAGTATGCGGAATGCATGAAAGGAAAGCAGTAATTTATGTTCCTTAAACAAAATACAGACTATTTAAACAAGTATTAGGTAAAGTGTATTTCACTGTATGGCAATATTATGAAGTCCAGAAGAGCAATTAATGATGCACAAAGAAGTGTGCAGCTCAATGCTATACTTTCAATAAAGATATCTGAATAATTTTCTCTGTGTAATGATTGCAGTCAGCCCAGATGCAGAGGAAGTAAAAATCACGTTGTCATTAATTTTTTATATATGAATTTAAAATACTTTACCAAGACAATCCCTTAGAGGAACATTTAAAATAATTGCATGCCTTCATTAGTTAGTAGCAATTCAGAATGATCGTTCTCTAGTATAGGCTCTGAAAGAACTTTTATGAAGTTAGGATGAAAGCTTTAAATTCATCACATGTACAACATTCAATGAAGTTTAATGCAATTAAAGGAAATTATTTAAAGTCATATAAATAATCCAGTATTATATATATTTATCTTCTGCACGATTCTCTTCCAGAGAAACAGAAGAAAGATGATCACATTTGAAAGATCTGTAGGATGGGTTTGATGATTGAGCTTTGATTGTGTCATTTTTGTCTGAGATATAAAGGATTAGTCTTTTATGAACTAGTTTATCATCCAGCAATCAAGGGGTGATAACTACATAAAGAAATCATTTGGTATAAGATATACTCCATGCAAAACTCTAGTTTTTCAAGGTAGACTTCCAGTTAACTAAATGCAAATGTATTCTGTGATAATAAGAATTCCTAATAATATTGGTAGTACTAAATAATAATAATTTTAAAATATTAAAGTAATTATTTCCTTATTTAAACAAATTCACTTAAAGTATCCATATTCAAATATTAACACATTAATTCTTAAACTCTTGCATTCCTTCCCCATAATTTTTTCCAGAAATAAGAGATAATTGACTTTGGACGTTGTTGAAGTATTGGACTGACTGAATTATTGTCTGGCTATGGGCACTGTTGAAGTATGTTGAAATAGTTTATATCTGGTGGGATAAATTTTATGTTACTTAGCTCTAGAGTTCTTTCTAAAGCTTTTAACACTAGAAGAAATATATCAGGGAGCTCAACTGTTACGAGGTTCTGAAGAGCTACAATCTGGGAAATAGAAATTTTTGAAGAAAAGTAAAATTAACCTAGGTCTGACACCAAATCCTGGATAGAAGTTTTAGTCCTGATTTAACAGTGCTCTACTTTCTTGAAAGATATCTTCAAGAAATTTTGATGGCATCCAAACTGAAACCAGGAAAGGTGCTCTTCCAATGTGGGAAGCAATGACTGTTAATGATATAGTCAGATTAAACATTTCAAATCACAAGGTAAGAACCAAGTCCTGTCTCCACAAAAATCAAGGAAGACTTGTTCAATCTTTCTTTTTTTTATCTGATTTTTCCTTGTTGGAGTGTTTTACCTTCTTTTTTAAAGACCAAGAACAAATAATTTACCTTGTTATCTCTGCTACAGTTTTTCTTTATCTCAACTAAATTCCTGCTTTCCTTCTGTCTTAAATTTTTCTCACCGAAGACTCTGTCGCTTCAGGTGCTTGAGTCTTCCAGAAATGCCTCTTCTCATTACTGTGAATCTTTTTAGGTGACAAAAGAGGATTTTACAGCCCAAAACCCCCACATATGAGAACTAGAATTCTATATTCCCTGAGCTCTCATGAATAAGAGATCTTCATCTGTGTGCTGAAGGGTAAAGACAACTGTAATGCAAAAGTTTACAATGTGAATAATTACTCTCTCATCTCTTACCAAATNAACTTCTTTCTTTTTTAATATTCTTTTAAATAAAATGTCATGTTGGTATGTTATCTGGAAAAAATAAAATTATAAAAACCAATTAGTTGAACTTTGACTAATTTTCAAGCATGCTTTTACAGTGGATTTAGTAGAAATGCATGATGCTTAAGCCTTAGCAGAATATTGTCTATTGAAAATGTCTCCTGTTCCATCGTGACAATTTAATTCCAATAAAAGACAAAACTGTTGTATGCATCTATATTCAAACACAAGATAAAACGCATATTTGGATATTCAGCTTTGTTCTTTGACTCCTGTGCAAATCTCTTATTTATTTTTTGTGTGTAAACCTTTATACATGAAAGTAATATATTGATTTTTTTTCTGAGAGCTTAAATCTGATTTCAGAATTAGCCTGAATCAAATATTCTCTTTTGACATATTACTTAAATTTCCATCAATAGACATTTTAGAAGTAAACCTAAGTATAGAGATCTTACTCACACACATTGTTTTCTCTCCAGCACTAGTATAAATCAAAACAAAACAAAAAAGACTAGATGGAAATACAAAAAAGGCAGGATTTCTATAAGACTCCACCTTGCAGCTATAAATGGAAAACATATGAACGTCTTCAATAGAGCTGAAGTTTAATATTACTATCCAAATTCCATTTTATCCCACTGTCACTGCCACCAAAGGAGGGGTTTTATGTTGGAGATAATATGATACTGCAGTATAAGCCCTCCTCAGATTTCAAACAGGTCAACTTGTCAAAGCTTTTTAAGGGAGCCAATTACATTAATTTTCCACAGCAGAGAAATACATATTTCATTTCCATCTCCCACTAGAGATGGGGCCCAGGGATTCTGTTTCGAAAGGCTCTTATCACTAAGTAACATTCGTACCCCCAAAGGAACCTTTGGCAGTCACTGGTCCATTGATATAATTGAGCAAGGTATGAGCTGTCTGACACTGCCATGGCACTGCTCAATAGCACTGTGCACTCAGCACTCGGAACAATGAAGCTTCAGCAGACGGCCCCATTGTCAATAAATTTCAATTACACTAATTGCCAAGAGTTCAATGAGTGCACTTTCAAAGGGGAGGGGGAAGGACGGATGGAAGATTAAAAAAGAGCCTATGTCTACCACAGCTAAAGAATAGGATGCAATAAATAAACTGCAGCTTCTAATGGGGGCATTAATGTATTTTTTTTAACATGGCTTAACAAGATTTTACAAGCTGTACCAGTTTCAGAGATCCTGTTTTACATTTCTTTCTTACTGTCTCTAAACAACCTATACAGAGACTCAATTATGTGGCATTATCTTTCAGGGAAGAATCATTTTCTTAGGTTTTTATGTTGTTTGTGTTCTGCTCAGGATGGATAATGCATTTGAAAGCAGAATACTACAATGTCAATTCCATGAGCAAATGAGGCTGCTCACTGAACAATCATAGAGCAACAAAATGCACCACCTTACTGCAATGATACAGTCACATATTCTAAATTAGGGGTATTTACATATACACATATGTATTTGCTCCAATCACTATTAATATTAGGCTCACAGTAATGCACAGAGTATAGATGTTAGCAATTGATATACTTACCTCTTGAACATAGATTATTTACTGCAGTGTCTGAGCTTGCATAAAAATATTCTTGCCTATTCTGAGCAAAATCTGGGATCATTTTTTTGGCTTATAGGGGCCAGGACTGCAAACAAAGTATTTCCTGATGTGTGTAGTTCTGGTTTGGTGGTTAATACAGTGTTCTGTGTAAAACAGGCTCAAAGGAAAAGGCATTTTGCTTAATATTTTTTCAAAACTCCATAGAAATTCTAAGTGAGTAAGTTAAATGTTTAAATTAGCAACTAGATGATTAAACCTTAGAGTGACAACTTAGAGAACTGTTAACAGTTCCTGCTTCTGTAAGAAATGTATGTGTAAATGGACTGAAAAACTGCTTATCCAATATCCAAAAGAAACTTAAGGAGGTCTACAGCTCAATATTCTGTTTAAAGCAGGGTCAGCTCTGAGGTCAGGAAAGGTTACTCAGGATGTTATACAGTTGAATTTTGGAAATGCTAAGGATAGAGTTTGTGCACCCTTCCAAAACAACCTGTTCCAATGCTTGACTGAACTCAAGATTGTCCTTATACATGCTTGGACTCTCATGTTTCAGCTTGGACTTGTTGCCTCTTGTCTTCCCACCATGCCTCCCATTGATCTTCCAATGAAAGTCCTTGTTCTAAACATTGTTCAATGGCGTAGACAGAAGTGCAACTGTTCTAACAAACACACAATCCAAATGCATAATTGATATTACCACAGCTAAGTATGGCAATATCAAGAAAAAGATTTGAAAATGGATTTCCTCCAGGCCACTCTTTTGGCTCTACCAGCATTCAAAAACATCTCTCAGCTTTAAAAAACCATACATAAAACTACAGCAGTTTTTACTGTAGGCCAAATTTGAAATCTCAAAGAACACTGCAGAAGAGAATGACAGCTTCAAAATCAGTCCAGGAAACAAAACAGAGTCTAATATTTTTTCAAGATTTGTTTCTTTAATAAGACTTAATAAAAATCTGATAAAATTAGTTTGACAAAATAACGTCTTCAGCATCTCAGCACACCACTGAGAGCATTGACAATAATGACTAAAGCTGTAATGGGCTCGGTAAGACACCAGAAGAATTTACAGCACACTAGCTCAAGGCACAAAATTTAGAAACAGTCACTCTACCTACACAAGAGATTTTTAACAATTTAGTTGAGAAACATGAGCAGATAACCTGTTTTCTGGGTAAAAGGAACAAATACTTTCTAGCAAGAGAGAAGGAAATGGTGGAACAGGTGTAAGACTCAACCGCCTCCTCTGCTTCATTATGTTTATGAGTTGATAGACATCTAAAGTTTAACCCCTTTGTTACACCTGGAGTCAGAGGGACCAGATCAAGATTTGCCTGTGGCAAATGAAGGAAAACTAAGGAAGGACTGAGAGCAGGACTGAAACCTCCCGGAGGCAATATTACCCAGTAACAGCATGCAGAGATTTCCACGGCGAGGATGACGCAAGCCCGGGAAGCGCCGCAGCGTCGCAGCCTAGGAAAGGGGCTCCTCGCTGATATCACAGCTAACAACACCACACGTGCAGACCAGAGGTGAATGAGGTACACCTAAGGATGAAGGCCAGAGGTGACTGGGGGAAATCTCCTGGACAACTATGGAGTGGAATAAATAATTGATATTTCCACCTTGCAAAGCAAGCCTTAAGCAACAGAAGAACAAATGACATTTAAGAGCTATTTCCAGGTATTTATGAAGATTCTGAGATGCAAAAAAATTATCCCAGAGATCAAAATATGTCTAATTAAAAGCTGTGCTGCTACAAAGGCATGGGCTGTTTTTCAAAATTCACTGCAAAAATGAAAACCCATTTTGATGCATTAGGATTTTCCCTAATCTAAAGAAACCAGATTTATGAGTAGTCACTGTCAGATTCCTCTTTCTCATCCATTTAACTCTTTACATTTCCAACAGCTAATGTGGAAGTGGAATTCAATGTCAAGATTCTAAGGAATCTTCTTAAAAATCAGTGTATGTAAAAAGGAATACTGACCAAGTGGTTTTCCACCCAAAAAGGTGACTAGTGCTGTGGGCTTCTCACACTGCATAGCTCTGTTCAGTCTTACTTCACTTTGCATTGCTGATTATTTAGGGCAAGGTGCTGTAGCCAAAGGGTACAAAATTTATTTCTCATACAGCTCACAAAACACCTTGTTCAGGTTGAGAATTCTTTGTCAGGCATTTTTGTTAACTGTAGCATTTCCTTAGCAATTTCAGAAGTCTAGAGCAAAGTTGTGATTTCAAGAGTTTTGAAGTGAAACATAGCAGACTGTTTCGTTTCAGCTGCATTAGATGTTCTGATCACAGAACATTTTTGTTTACTTACGACAATATTAATTATGACAAAACAAACCCACCACCTTTATTCTTTAAAGAAATAAAAATATTTCCTGCCCATAAAGAGGTTTTCCAACTTATTTGCATAAAAATTTTAGATGCCAAAATTAAAAAATCAGCCCAAGTACGTCACTAACTTGCAGCTGTCCCAACACTACCATAACAAAGTAGAGAGGATAGTTAAAACTGTTAGTTCATCTGGACATTTATATTCTGCTACTCAAAGTAAAGGAATTATTCAGAGATTTAAAATCGGAGTCACAATGATACTGTATTTCAACTTTCTGCATAAGATAAGCTGTACAATGCCACAGAATAATTTCTGAGGCAAGACTGGTAACTTGTGGTTAGATGGAAGCTGTTTTTAATAAAATATCTGACTTTAATCTAAAAACCTAGCAGCAAATATTCCACCACAGTTATTGGTATTTGCTGGTGTTTCATTTTACTGAAAACTCTGTAAGTCGTCTCCATTGCTGCCCTTACCCATATGCACTGTTCTACCTTTTGGAATTTGTTAAGATTTTAAAAGACCAGTAGGAATATATTAATACAAATCAAAAGAAGACAGCATCAAAGGTGCTCTGTGCACCTTTGACATGAAAACGCACCCTGAAACAAAATCTTAACAGTGACGTGAAGACTAATTTTAATGTCAAGTAGCATGTGTCTTTCCTGTTTTCCATAGGTTATTTGTTTATGGGTTACAGGACGCTAATGGAACATTCTATATGAAACAGATAAATCACACAAGAATTAAATTAACACATATATAACACAATCAATTTTATATTTATTATAATAATTATGGAAAGCTATGCATCCACTGGAAAATGTTTTTCTAAGATCAAATTACACTGTGAAGTACTCCACTGGTAAAACAATTTATGAATGAAGCCCATGATACATAACAAGTCAGGACAATCTCATTTTACCTCAAAAATGAAGATTTTTCCCTAGTGTAAAAGAAGAATGTTTGCTCATGGAGTATACTATATACTGAATAATGGACCAAATATATCATTTATGAAATTATTTCATTTTCCTAATTTTGGAATATGTTTCATGTTTGTGAAAAAATAAGTAATGTTTAATGGTATCTAGACTAAAATTCAAAGTTTTTTTTAATAAGGAGAAAATTATTCTTTTTTTATGTTATTTCATCATAACAGCATAGTGTGGTTTATATTAAAAAATTGTGGTTGTGTATTTTCTGAACTTAATGAAGTAAACTCACTGAAACAAAATAAATTTAAGCCTAAACCATTATAACTTTGGATTACTAATGTTTCAACTTGATTTGTTTATTAATGTCGTCTTTATTATTAATTTTTTTAATCCACTGTACTGTATTCTTCAAATTACAAAAAATGAAGAACACATTTTCCGATTCAGTCCCAGTTTTGTAAAAGACCCATGAGACTAAATGAGGTTGTTACATGATTCCTGATGTCTAAGAGTAATTTTTTTGCTTCCTTACATTTGCATCATATAGTACTACTTCCAGGATAATAGGACATAGCCATATGCAACTTTCTGCGTGATCCCACAACATTTTAAGTCACTTTTGTTTTCCACAGGCATAAATTAATTTTATAGTGTTTACAATGTATCCAGATTGGAATGAAAGCTCTCTTTTAAGATCCTAAATATTTAGTTCCTTCCAGAATTTATGTCTTAAAATAAATCTCCTAAGTGTCATTGAAAACTCTGGGAATCTATGAGAACAGTCTCCTGTCCAAGCGTACTAGAGAAGTATGATATATTAAACCTGACAGGATGATGTTCATTAATCTTTGAAATGTAGTCGGGACACTGGTAATTCCAAGAGGCATTACATTAAAATGAAAAGCCCCCTTATGGCAAATGAAGGTGGTTTTTTGTTTCCTGTCATCATCCATTTGTAACTGCCAATAGCCGCTAGTTAAATCAATGCACCTGATAAATATTGCTTGACTGAGGAAATCTAGAGAATCATCATTTCTTAGCACTGGGTATTTATCTTGTTTTCTTATTGCATTTATTTTTCAGCAGTTCTGTACTCTGAAAACCTGTTCATACCATTTGGCTTTTCAGCAATTAACACTGGCCTAAGGGCAAAGTGAGAGAGGGAGATGGTTTCAGACCAAAGCGTATACTACAACTGTTCCTTTACCACACTTCCTTACAGAGGTTTGTGGGCAGAATTTCATGAGTCCTGATGTTTTTATTCAACATCTATCTCTCTCAGCTGTGTGTCAATGTGTAGAAGACTTTGAAACAGAAAAGCTCTATTTCCCATCCAACTCAGGGAAAACAAAACTAATACCATCTCTAAAACATGACTCTTGGAATTGATCTATATACCAGAGGAAAGTGAAGACTGGATCCAGACAATGATATACCCCTCCCTCATCTTTAAACCATTACAAAATTCAAGAGAAACAAAGGAAAAAATGTTTCACTGTTTACTGGTTAACCTTTTAGCTACAAGTCACACAGTTAGTATTTATAAAGGAAATACATAAAAGTGGGTGGAGGCAAAAGACTTACATACTTGATACAAGTATATTATGTTGGGTTTGCCTATAGTATACAAAATACGAAGTGCAAATTTAAGGCTTATTTGTATTTATTTATCCTAAAAATTTCCATCTCTTTCTTTTAAAAGGGCAATATTCTTCAGAAGTGTCCATTTACTTAGATTGTTCAATTATTTTACATGTTCAGCCTGTGATGAATACATTTGGGTAATCCAAGGTTAGTGATCACCAAATGCTGGTATGTAGTCATGTATTTTTCTTTAGTGGTAAGATTCCCAAACTATTAAAATGCTTTCCTCAATGACTTGAAAAAACACTAATAAAATACTAAATTTGCATAAGGAGCTTAACAATAGAAAGAAGCTCCTTTTAGTGATTTATTCATGTTTATTGGCCTGATAGCCAACAAAGTAGAGACAGCACTGCTTTGAGTGCTATTCCGAAGTACAGAGTCAGGAGTCTTCTCTTCAGAAATTCCCTATTTGAGCTTGACCAAGCTAACCTGAACACCAGCTCCCCATCTTTACAATGGGCCAACAATTCCACCCAACAAAGCACTAGTAGTGTGCAGGTATGATACAATATAAAATGAGACACACAGCCAGCAGCCTTGAGAGCTGTGAAAATACCAACAACATAACACCTAAACCAGATAGTAGCTCAAGGGGAAGAGTTATTTCACAAGTATGTTATTTGGGAAAAAAGGAGTAAAGTACATGTTACAAATTTGCTCACAGTTTTGGTCTATAGTTGATTATATCCAGTTGCTAAATCAGTCCTTTCTCCCAAGACAGAAAATGCATTAAAAATTCATTTTGGCTCATTAGCTGGAGATGTTTCTATTTTGAGTTGTACTCTTACCTTAGTTTTTTTTTATAGACAGATTTCAATCAGAATTTGTAAAAACACCTGTAATAAAAGCTTGGTCCAGTGAAACATTTAATTCATGCGTAACTTGAAATACAAAAATAATGTCACTGAATTCAGTCCAGCTGGCTAGGTATTTATGGTTATACCAATGTGGGCACCTATGGCCTGTCAGCTGAAGTCACAAATTTGCAAAGTTGTCCTGTGCTTCCATACATTTACAGCACATCATGGAGAAGGTTACTCTAACGACTGAAGAGCCAAGAACAAATCTTTCAGTACACACAGTATGGTTTGCCTGAAGAAAAATGGCAGGGAAAGGAGGGCATGGATACAAAACTGCTGCCTGGCACCACACAAATATGAAAAGAGAAGCAGCCAGAGGACCACTGATACTCTGTGTTGCACCCTCCATGTGACAAACACAATATTAATGCAGACAACATCATGCACAGCAGCCACAAAAAGAGCTGTTGAAAAAAATCCAACCACACTTACAAAGGAAGCACTGGTGTATTTTGTCAGAAATAATGAACATAATTAGCTCATACATATATAAATTCTTCTATTTCAATTTTGCATAATGTTTTAATAACATTTGGTGAAGTCTTACACTTTTGTCATCACTGCCATTTAGTGGACTTTATCATAACACTGGTCATCATCAGGATGATTTCTGCAGTATGTGCTGAGGTCTGGCATCAACACAAACAAGACAAGCTTACTCCATCTTCAGCCTGCAGGAACTGAAGGACAATTCAATGCCTCAACAGCCAGCTTTAGTGGAGGAGGCTAGAGAAACCAAGCCCTGGCTGCTTGGCATTCACTATCTTTCTCACATCCTCATTTTCAGTCAGGAATAGCTTGCTCTCATGTTTGACAATATATATTTCACATTTGGTAATTATTCTTCATCACATTATCATAATGTACCATGTCCTAAGGGCAACAGCCCTTTGAGATTCAGTTCTCTTGGCCTCTCCCATTAATACAGGCCTACTGGCTGTTTTACATGATTGAGGTTTGACTCACAGAAATACAAATAACATAAATTTAGGCCACTGGCTTTTTAATCTCCCCTTGGCTCCCCAGCAAGGCAGATGACAATATTCTAATCTGTTTTCCATTATAATTAAGGCTGTCATTTAGTTTATGGTTTTATAATTGAGGCACCACCCCTCAAGAAAAATCACAGGTTCTTTTCCACTTCACAGGAAAATCAGGGAAATTCTGCACATAGAAGAAGTGGCAATAGGCAGTAATAGAAAATATATTTACATAGAAAAAAGGACATGTTCCAAAAGGTTCACATTTCTAAGGTGATAAAAAGCATGTCCACACAGCGCAACTGGGAACATGTTAGAGAGCATTGAGCAAGCTCCAAATTTCTTTGCATCTGGTGCAATAAAAAGAAGCACTGCTCCATAGGCATATGAGAAGAATTAGCATGCGTCTCTGTGCAAGCTGTTTTGTCCTACTGACAGGGTCATCTGCAGCCAACTCATTTGACACCAGCAATAGGTAACCCATGCCATGCCCCATGACATGATTTAAGCGTGCTCATCACAGTAAAAATATTTCCAGATTTAAAACAGAGATTCCCTTAGCTTCAACCTTTCCAAGAAGGTTAAGTCTTCATGTTGACTGTGGGGAACTCTTTATATTCGTTGCTTTCACAACAAGTGGGATGTAGCCAGTTGGTTCTTCTTACGGCAAGGAAATATGAACAGGGACTCTCAGCAGAGAAAGGTGAGAAGTAGAGAGAGACTAAAGGCTGGACTATTCATCCCATACAGAAAAAGCTCGGATTTTTTCTGAATAACATAATTTAGTTTTTAGTAATACCAGAAGCTTGAAGTGTGTGTTTGTTCTGTCTGTTGTGAGCCATTAATGCTACTTCAAAATGGGAAAATTCCACTAGATTATTGCCCACCCAAACACACAATGTTGAGTAAAAAGAACACCCCCAGAAAATGTCATTAGTCTTTTCATTAGTGACATACAGGATAACATAGGATCCCAAGGAAGAAGAAAGTGGAAAAACAGGGGTTTTTTTCCACCACATCCAGAAAAATAAGGGGAGGCAAACTTGAGGCAGAAACAGCAAAGTGGCACACAGACAATCTGGCACTTACATCAGGAGCAATGAGGACAGGACTGAACTCTAGAACAGTAGTTAGGATTACTATATGTGCCAAAACCCATCATCTGTCAGCATGGGCAAACCAGACATGATAACAGCAGTGTGAACAATGAAGTGAGGTTAAAGGACTTGCAGTTCTTTCAGGGTGCCCAGAGCTCCTGGACTACATAAGGGCCAGGATCACAGAGCCCTTGGAAGGTTATGTTCAAAACAAGTCCTTTCCAAAAGAACTACTATTATGTTGGCATCTCGGGGGGCATTTCTGACCTGCAATTTCCCAAGTAGCTGTGCTTTTTCCAAGCTGCTGGAGTATGCTCTGAGCTGGTGTGTAGTGAAGCTGATGCTATTGCAGCCGACAGGTGAGCTGGCCTCTCTGAGGGAGCACAGAGACGCACGTCTTCATTAAAATAAGCCAGCCCCTGTTATCACAAGGTTGCTCCACGAGTCAGAACATGGTCCCAGCAAAGACAATGATAACAGGGTACTCTAGGCCCCTCCAAACACTATCTTTACAAACCAGGATATGAGTAGCATTAAACAGTATCTAACTGCTGTTTACTGTCAGGCACACATTTTAACATCTAACATCTACACACTATATGTCACTTTCTACATCCCCACCCTCCCACATATTTTGAATTCAAAAGAACTGTCAATTCTTATCTAACATTTGGTTTTGGGGAAGTGGTTCTATATTATTTTCCCTTTGGTTCTCAGAGATATCAGTTTAGGTATTACTNGATTGACTCTCTACCATATGGATAATACAAGAGAGAATGCACAAAGCACTGAGAGTGTTCAAGGGAAATATGGGATACCCGTGCCTACTGCACAGTATCTGTCATCCAATGAAGCCCACTGTTGGGATGGCTCCAAAACTTCTCTGTAGAAATAGTGTT
>VZTR01028044.1:561100-575639 GCA_013400775.1 Chaetops frenatus | reverse complement strand
TATTTTCTTGTACCTTTTGCCCAGATTTCACCTTTTCCTCTCTTCAGAGGGCTACTGTAGTATTGGGTCCCTTCTCTACCTTTGTTTAAGATCAACTTCTACAGTAACCTAAGTTTTGAGGATGGAGAGTCTTGTAGCTCAAGAATTTGAAAAACACAGGAAGAAAGAACACTAGTACCCATAAAGCACAATTATTCTTGTGCTGGCAGTGAGATAACAGAGTATATACGGTCAGGATAACTTCTGATAAGACAAAATTTCCCCTCTAAAGTGCTGTTAAAATGAATTTGAGCCAACAAGGAATACCTCTACTAAGCAAGCACTTTATGCCGTGCTAACAATAAGGTTTTGATTTCTAGTTAGTCTTTCTAGAGCTAGTCTTATTCTACAGAATTTTGCATAGAAATTCATGTTCATTAGTGTAGAGATACATAGGCCGACAAGGAGGTGTTTTCTCCCTACAGTCAAGGACCTTGATTAAGATTATTTATAAAAATATTGTACTTCCCCTTCCTCAAAGAGGTTACAGATAGAAATTAATTCTGCTCCTTCCTTTGCTGCTTTATTTTTTTAAAAATAAAACTGCTTCATACTCACAGTAAGTTGTTAGCAATTCCAAATCCATAAAATGAGGAGAGATGAAAACTTCAAATGGCCAGTGAACACAACTTTAATTTGTAATCACCAAACACATGGTCAAACCCAGACATATTTGGGTCTGTTGTAATATTTGGAAATATTTTCTTACCATTTTTTCCTCAAATATGGCACCTGAGAATGTTTTCATGTGCTCTGGTCCTCAGACAATTTACCTTCTAGAGTCTCTGCAGATTACAGAAGAATGAAAATCGGACTTAAATTCATAGCTTTCTTAAAGGTGGGTGCATTCCCATTCCTCACAAGACTGGCCTTAAAAATTCCAGTTCAGGTACAGTTTCCAAGTAGCATGAATTTTAATAATTTCCAAGGTATAAAAGATATTTTTCCCTGTTAATATAAATTGAAATACCTGAATTATTTTAAATAAGGTTTCCTGAAACTTTTCTGAGCTTTTAACATGTATCAGAAGTGTCAAATTTTAGTTGTTTGTAACTAAGTCGAATGAATAACAGCCTCAATATTTGATGTAGTTATAAATAACTAAACACTGAGTTTCAGAAGGATTAGCAACTGTAATACCAAGCAGTCATAACTATTCTGCAATCTATGACAGATTGTTGCTTGGAAGTTTTCTAGAAATTTTGGCCTAGATTTTAACTTAATGGTAACTGACTTACGTGCCATAAAAATTCATAAGATATGGAACACAGCAAATGAATCCTTTGTAAGTGAACTGTAATTATGTATATTTTGTATGTGGTGAAGAAACTAACCATGTAAATGATGACAGCTAATTATATACAGCTCTCCTGGGCATCAGTATCACTCTCCCTGACAGCATACTTCTCTTTAAGGGTTTTCCTTCTTTGTATATAGGCCACTATTTCTGAACATTCCTTAAGGGAATTATGCTGTTACCTTTGCACTGGTTAAATGAAAACTAAATGGTTTTTTATCAAAGAAATCCTTAGTGTAATCTAACTAATTTCTCCCTTATTGTGCTAATGAGTCAAATCCAGCTCTTCTTCTTACTGGTGTCAAGCCAAACTAATTCCAGTGATTTCAATGAAGTTGCTATGGATTTACACATGCAAAGCTGTCAGTAGATTTTTGGCAGCTGGTTTTGCTCCCCTGGGAGAGCTGGAGATTACAGCCTGCAGAAGGAACAGGGAACCATATTGGGTCACACCAGGGTTTGCCATGGAGGGTGTGGGGGAATGCTACATAAGAGGAATTTGTGGGAAGTAAACCCTTTAAAATCTCCTCTGGAAGAATTCCTTCCAACTTCTTCCAGCTTGAAGGAAGGGGGAAGCATACATGGTGAGAAGTGGAAAGGAGGACAATGCAGGGATGAAGAAAGGCTCTTCACAAAAATCTAACTTGCAAGAGTTCTTGCAGAATTCATCAGTATTTTGGAATACATTTGAAAAGGTGCCTGGAGACATTGTCTATGGGTGGCCATAACCATTTCAATATCCCTGCATCTTTGGAGCACTGTTAGTTTCCAAAGCTGTTCTGACTTTTCACAGACAACTTCCTCTAAACTTTCTCTGGGTTGAAAACATGCAGAAGAATCTACAGTGCTAGGGATTACCAGAAGAATAGACATACAAGGTGCAGTACCTGCATGTAGATTTGCTGTGAACTTCAAAGATAAAGGCTGAGATTATTCTCTCTCCCTTCTGCCCTGATCCTCTTGAATTTGTGGAACTGGACTGAGAGAAGGAGAGGGGGATGATATTCACCTCTATTACTTAATGTTTAAAAACTGCTCATGCTGATCCTGGTAGGAAACTTACTCTCATCGTTATTTTTCTGATCCACAAGGAGAAGATCTGCTTTGAAGCATTTGCTAAACAGACCTAACTGGAAATACACTGGGTATGCAGTTCAGGTAGTCCTTTACACGACTCTGAACCTTACCATGTTGAAATAACACATATCTGATATAACTCTCAGTAGTACCACATGAGATAAGAATTGAATGGATATGAATGTACATAAATACATGTGAATGCTGTTTCCTGGAGGTCTTGCAATTTCTGAGATTGTTTATCAGAGACCCTGCATTGCCAATAGATTTTCTACTTCTCAGTGTTTCTCCAGCTTCTCTCCTTGAGCCCCAGAGGCTTGTGGAAACCCAGACATATTGTCTTATTCTTGCTAGAAATGCAACACAGTACATTTCCTTTTGAATGAATTCCCATGGTAAAACCAAAGCAATAAGTTTGCATCTCTTCATAAAATTGTTTCAGTATTTCTGGTATTGTAAAGGATCAATGGCTGAACTTCATTTTCCCCCCTGTCAAACCCACTTCTCTGCTGCCCAGGTTGCCTGTTCTCTTCTTATGTAAAAGACCAAATCCTGCCTTACATGTGGTTTCATTCCAAACTGCCTTCTGACCCTGTCACTTTCCATAAAGCAAGTCTAGTGATGCAGTTACTCCATTTGCTCTTCATCCTACAGTATTGATAATTTCAGACTTTGTATGTAAGATGTCACAAACCCTTTGAAAACACTGACCCAATCAAATAATTATTTGCCTCAGAAGCCCCCTCTTCTTCTCATGAGCACACATATGTTCTTACCTGATACCCTTACCCCCATTTTTCATAGCAGATTATCTCATTAAGTAGCCATCAGTCCTATGAGTCCTAAGATGCTTGCCAAGGTTACACAGGTAGTTTTCAGCCGAGTCAGGAGTAGCTCCCATTTCCCAATTCCCAGCCCTATGCTCTGACTACAATTTCTTTGATGTGATTTGTAGACTCCAACAAACTGTACATTCACAGAACAAACAGTGCATATTGAAAAGTAAATACAACCAATTGTGTTCAATAGCCAGAAATTTATTGTATATTTATATATATGTGTTATGATTTACAGACTGACTTCTTCATACTTTATTTCAGCCTACACATGATCAACCTTTACATTAAAGATAGAAATTGCTTATTAATTTCAGAGAAAATATTTAAACTCAGATTTCTCCTTTCTGTTATAATCTGAAACAGTAATAAGGGTTTATTTTTTTTTTTTTTTACTAAACAGAGAGGTTTAGCAATCTCAGTGAGTGTAAATCAGCTCATATACCAGTGGAGTTACACCATTGGTTCAGATCTATGCAGACTTTTAATGTGGCAGTGTCCCTTGAAAAAAATAAAATTATAAAATTACTTAAAAACATCAGTTAATCCTAGATTTGGGATACAGTGCACATTTGGGGAATATTAGAAAAGGTATTTAAAAATTAAAGGAAATCTGAAAATGGCAGGTTCTGAAATCCCTGTGTATAATAAAATATGAGGGACAGAGATACATGATTCTTACAGTAGGTGCTTTGTTTTCTGTATAATGATATCTCAGAATAATTTTTTTTGATGTCTGCATCTTTTTTTTGTTTCGTGTGAAAGAAGATTTGTTGGGTTTGTGGCATTCACTGTAAACACAGGTGTCTTGGGAGAGCTGCAGGTGTTCACCCTCCTCAGCTTATTCCAGTCCCTATGGGTATGGGGGAGGGCGAGAGGGGAACTTGCCTCACCAGAAAAATATTTTCTGCATGACCTTGAAAATAATGTGTAAAGCTCTGAAGCATGTGATTATGCCTTGGCATGTGAGCAGTACTTGGCCAATATATGACCTAAATGTGATTTTCAAGTGCAGGCACTGGGCTTTTCCTTTAGTGTTTGCATTTATTTGTTATGCTTTTTGCTTTACTTATGGTAAAAAAGGGATTTGCACTTGTGTCAGTATTCACTGATATCTGCCTTCTCTAATCAGGGAAGATTTCTTATACCAGCTCATCCTTTGGATATTACAGAAAATACAGACATAGCAGATGAAGCCTGGAAACTTGGCCTCTGTTTTAGCTCCTTTGGCACATCCTCATTCTGTCTTGATGTCCCTATGCAGACAGAAAAGGAAATCTTGCACAGAAAAAGAAAAAAGCTCCCTTTCTCTTCTCCATTCATCAAAGCCCTTTGGCCAATTAGAAACAGAATAAGCAGTTTTGCTGCTAAAACACTGAATTAGAATGATTTCTTAGCTGAGAAGGAGGCTAACCCATGACAAAATTCGAGTGATGCAGCAGAAGACAAAATCCATCTGATTTTTCTTGTAATGTCTCTCTTGCACATCCTTCTACCAGGCACCAGGTCTTCCTCTGAGCAGTGCATCGTTCAGAAGGAGAGGTAGGTGCTGGAAGCAGGAGAGCAGCAGGGTCAGAGAGGCCGGGACTGCTCCTGGGATGTGGACACCCCAGAGAGCAATGCCCATTTGGGGCAGAAAGAGGAAGATTCCTTTCAGAGCGTTGCTAATGATCTGCAGAGGAGCTGCACAGCAGTCATTTCACAGATACGATGGCAGGTCACTGCGACAGATGTTCCCAACATATGTGGAGAATTAATTACCCACTAGTAAACAAAATCTGTGATGCGGAGAGTCATTTTGTCCAAATTTCTTTCGATTTTGCTGTTATTAGGAGCTTAATTTTTCTTGATCAGCCAGACCCTCTAGAATTAAAGTGTTCCTTAATGGGCTGTACTGAACATTTTCTGAAGTGAAATGCGGAGGAAAGTGGCAAGGAGTGGGTCAGGGGAGATGAGTTTAGTTGGAAGAGTTGATTGTGAAACTGTACCATAGTGAGTGATTAGTCAATTATTTGATTAAAAGGTTGGATGCCAGTCATATGGGTTTTTTTTAGGAAAAAATCTAATCGTTAACTTGCATTCAGCAGCATTTATGCTTTATTTTAGAACATCCAGTAGGATACCTAAGCCTTCTAGGGAAAGGATAATATTTTGGGAGAAAGAGCTTTTGAAAAAAGGTTTTATTTTCCTTTTCCATCAATATTCTGAATGGGTTAATGTCTCAGGGCCATATTGTGCCATTGATTTTTAAGCAGAACTCCATATTTAAATCAATGGCAAAATCTGCTTAAAAAAAAAATCAATGGCATGATCTGGCTCCAGGACATTAGAATGAAATTCTTATATTCATGACCCAGATAACAAATCAAAACCCCCTGCTGTTTCTTAAAACTCTCTCAGTCCATCAGTACTTGTAAACCAAATAGTGCATGGAAATGAACATAGTTTAATAGAAGGGTATAGAAGATCAAAATATTTAGCTATTTTTAGTTCATTGTACTCTCACAAATTATCCCCAGTGTCTCAGTTCTTGACACATTGCTTAGGATTTGAGCTCACCTCTCTCTTTTAATCCACAAAAGGTAAATTGATATCACTGTCCTGCTGCTTATTCTAAGACATTTAATGTTTCTCCATTTTCCACAATCTGAAATTCATTATTTTTATGTTTGTCGAATTCTATAGTACTGGTTTTCAAATGGAGATGATGAAAGAAATCTTTCTGACACACTGAAATTGGCATACTTTGTAAAATCTTGGGCCTAGAAACAAAATCTTTGGTTTAGCTACCTTTTTTATTTTAATCCACAACATCAAAATTCATCACACTACTATTGGCAGATGAAAAAGAAAATTGTATAAGAATGGTAAAATCCCTTCCTTTTGGCATTAAGCATTAATTGAGTTTTTTAGCGTCACTTATTCCTCAGTTTGGAAACCTGGAAAAGTTTATGAGACCCTCGAGATGCTTCTGAATTCATCAAGATGCCTGAATTTCTCAGCCATACTGAAAAACTTCAGATGCAGAAAGAAGTCCAGGTTCCAGCAATGGAGAGAAGTTAAGCTGCCAGAAATTTGACAGAATAGAATAAATGTTCACAGGAAATCCAGGGGCACTAACATCATTATCTGGAAAAGAGTGACTGAGGTGTAGTGATGTAGTATTAAGTCTTGATTCTGCAGTGAATTTCAGTTTTATTAAGTAATTTAGCCTATCTTTGACTGTCCTCCTTTATACATTTTTCTTTACAAATAACATTTTTCTATGTCATTGATATTTGCAAAGGACTTCGAAAAATTGCAACAGAATTCCCCACAGAAATCTAAATTGTGTTTATCAATCAATTCAAAATAATTAAATCACACAATAAATGGTATCCACATTCTGCCTCTAAAGTACCATTTGTATACATGCACATTTTTCAGATGTGAACGGGCTTGTGTTTGAACTTTAAAAGATACTGATGCTGTTGAAGGAGTTATATTCCCAAAGGTTATCTCTGCTGCAGTTTTTGATGGAAGTTTAAATCCTGTGTGGTCCTTAGACTACTCCACACAAATCCCTCCACACACAGAGATCTCTTACGTGCAAGCATTGACAGAGAAAGGCACAGACTGAAGGTGGAGGGCTGCAGGTAATCCTGTGTGGGTTGAAGCTCTGAGTTTGTAGGGTAGGGGTGAGAGCTCAGTTCAGCTCACCAGCTGGACTGGTAGATTACTGTGCTGGACCAGTCACTTCAAGTAGTTGGAGTGCTGCTTCACACCCTGGTTATGATCACTTGGATTAGGACTTCTGGGATGCAGTACATCTAGGAGACAACTAATAGAGGGGAGGAATTAATTTAATTAATTAAAGTTTCAGAGATTAGTGTGACAGTGGATTTCCCCTCTCTGCAGAGGGGGATTTCAGCTGAGCACTGCCTATGCACAGAACATGGTTAACAATTGTTCAAATGTGTAAATCAGAGAGTGTTTTTGTCACAAACTAATAGAAGATTCATGAGCCATGCTAGCCCTCCAGTCTATGTAATATGGAAATGCAAGTTTTACTCAGATCATTCTCATGTTCTGATAGATCTTATATGTAAAAGCACACAAAACCTCTGTGAAGTATCATCAGTTCCGAACAACCTTGCAGTGAGTTCTGTACTCTGCTTCCTCTTCTTGGATCAAACGTCTTCACACTACATGCAGAAAACATATTCAGCAGCAGGCAGAAAGGAATAAGTCACAATATGCTTACACATGTCAGTTATGAACACAGAAAACACCCTTCCTTAAAAAGGTCTACTTTTTATTTCATTTCTTACTTTACCTATTGATTTTCTGACTATTTTTTCTACAGAGCTGACCCATCACAGGAAGTGCAGAACTCTCTCACTAAAGGTACATGACATATGACTACAGCTGGTATTAGTTTTCTGAGACCAGTACTCATATATTGACAGCTGATTTTTATCTAGGTAAGAGCTCTATGTGTTACATATTTTCCTTTCTTCACTATGCTTCCTTTTCCAAAAAGCTGAAGTTCATCTACAGAGAACTGTGCTGGAGTAACTGAGAAATCTATTTTCTGTTTGAAAGGGAGCCTGTGTGTGTGTGTGTGTGTGTAAACCAATTGGTTTTAAATAGGGAAGAACCCAATGGATGGTTATTAATTAAAAGAGAGAGTACACACACATCTAAAGAATAGGTCTGAGCTTGTCATTTGCATTCACACGATGCCACAGGACTGCTGGAGTGAGGAGGGTCTACTCACCTGACTACAGGTTATAGGTGTCACCTGCCAATAATCACTTTGATCTGAAAACTAACGTGACCCTAAGAGAATTTGCAATGCAATTCATGATCTGTCACAGCTACAGCTTCATTTCCTAGCTCTCATACTTGTAGAAAATAAGTGTTAGACACATACAAAATCTAATTATTGGTTGGACACTGTTCAAATCACACCAAATTAAGACCTCAGAACTTACCAAGCACCAGCACTACTGCTGCCTGCAAAACCCTCTTCATCACTGAAAGCATGCCCTCATGATAGAGTATTCTCTATGTATGTTTATTTTTTCAGCCTGTCTTCTGCCTCATTAGATATGCAGGAAATAAAGGTTCTGTATTTTATGGTCTTGTAAGCATATGTGTGATATTTAGTGCATAATGATGCTTCTAAAAAAGTGCAACATCAGTGAAATCCTGTTTTCTATTGATATTTGTATTTGAAGTGGCACTAGCCATGATGACATCCAGCATATAATTATCAAATAATTATTAAAGCACGGATTTCAGAGTTATTATCTATGTATAAAAGTCGTAATATATTGGAATAAAGTTTATAGACAATTAATTATCTTTGTCCAGAGTTCCTCTCCACTGTAGAATTTTATCATGACTCCATTATTCAAAATGCCAGCTAATAATATTAATATGCCTCGCCACATTAGTTCCTAATATTTGCTTACCGTCTGTGAATACAGAAAGAAATTAAATGTTAGATACAACTGCAAGCCATCTCAAATACTTTAAACAGAACAATGAGGACTTATAGACCAAGCATATAACTAAATATTCTTACTCACGTAGGTAGTTCCTCTGAATTTTCAGGAATGTCTGTGATATCAGATCACACTTCAACAGACAGCAGTATGGACTTCATCTGCATTAAGTTATTATTCTGGGCAACAAAGGATTAAAACAATTTTCTGATTAATCAAAACTCTGCTTTGTAACTGTCCATGTGAGATCAGAATTTTTAATCACTCTGCATGGGTTGTAGCAATATGAAGAACAAGATTGAAAAACCTATTTTGTAAGAAATATTCAGCAAATCTAAATTTCATTCAGAACTAGAATCGCTGTGAAGTATCAGTTATTCCATAATTGCACACCTGAAGCTTTTTTGCTACTCTCTTTGAAGTCTTTTCTTAGCAACAGGGAAAGTTATCTTAAAATTGCTACTGGTCATAATCAGTGTGGCTGTTCCTATGATGTCAAGAGCACACAGAGTGATTATCCTCTCATGACTGGAGCTATGAAAGGAGGAATTGGACACAACAGAAAGGTTGAGAGGATCAAGTTAGATCTCAGAGATCACTGGGATGCTGTGTACTGCTGAACCAGTCACTCTCTGATGCAGCTCAGGGCTCTGGCCTCATGGTCATTCACACTGCAAAAATCATTTGCAGTCACTCAATCTGTGATTAAAATACACTTCTGCATATGCATTCTGTTCATGTTATGAACATAGTGGGATACCACCTGAAGATAATGAGGCCCAAGATGCTGTTTGTCACTCCCTATGTGGTTCTTCTGCCAGGGAATTTTCCCAGCAGCAGTGTGATGAAGCAGCAGCAGAGCTGGCACAAGCTGGGTTCATAAGAAATGGCCAATGAGTCAGCCCACATTTAAACTACAGGTCCTGCAAGACTGGCTTAGTGATTTCAGGTTTGTGCTGTGCTTGGTCTTTTACAGCTACTGGCTAGAAGTGTGTCATCAAGATGAGATGGAAGAAACACCTCACCTTGTTACTCCCAGTGCTCCTACCTGTGCCATGTCTATTTGCAAAGTAGCAATGACTCTTTTAGAAGCCCAACTAACCACATTTGTGCCAACATTATCAAGAATCACATGGCATATTTGGTAGGGCAGCAACTGGCAACCCTGTAGACTGACATAACCCCACAGGAGTGCCTAACCTAAGGTTATGGGAGCCAAAAGCTGTGCCTGAGTTTTGACTTCTACTTCTTTTAAAGGAGCAGAAAATACAGAAAAGGGACTGTTTGTGATATCTAAACCCCTGTGCACATCTTGTGAGTGTCACAATGAAAGCGATTGAATGACACCTGCCTCTTAACTAGGACATGGTCTACAAGGGTGCTTTGAGACTGGGGATAGTCAGTATAAAAACCTGCTGTCTCGTATTAGAGCACTGGAAAAAGGTCTATTTGTATTTGGAGTTAGAAGTGCAATGTTTAGGTGAGCTTGGTGAGGAATGGTTGAGGAATTAACTAAGCTGAGGGTAATAGATCTCAAGTATTCCTTATAAAAGGGAAAATGTATTTCATTCCACCACCTGAAAAATGTACAAGTACTGCTACTGCAGGTCTTACTTCTTTAGTTAAGTACTGTATAATTAATCTATATGAAAACCTGCAACTACATCTAAAGTGCACTGGAATTAAACCACTGTTCCTGCAGAAAGGGATATTATTTAGTAGTGTTACAGTGTTAATATTCTTTTATAAGGTTGAGCTGTTAAATCATAATCAAAATTCCAGCTCAAATTGCAGAATTACTGTAAGAAATCATTCTTAAAGAATCTCTTTAAAAAATTCCATAAAGAAATTACAGGCAGAAGAGAGTCTATCTTTTCTGTACAGTACAAGATGACCCTTTACTGTACTTGATCAATGACATTGTCTAGTCCAATTCAAAAGTCTAGAAGAAAAAATTATTCAATAAAACTCTCTTTTTAGTTGCCTGAAAACTTAACTCCCAAATTTTACCTGCAGGTGTCTGTGTCTTTGGGTTTTTCTGCTATGGAAGCAGACAAAATAAATTTGTAGGTAACACATTTGGTTCTTACTTTCTACTTTCTGTTATTTTAGACTGTGGCTCTGGAGCATGTCCAGAGAAGGACAATGGAGATAGTGAAGGATCTGGAGTACAAGTCTTTTGAAGAGTGTCTGGGGAAGCTGGAGTTTTTCAGCCTGGAGAAAGGAGGGTCAGGGATGACCTTATTGCTCTCTACAACTACCTGAAAGGAGGTTGCAGGCAAGTGAGCTTCAGTCTTTTCTTCCAAGTAGTAAGTAAAGGACAAGAAGAAAAGGCATCAAGTTTCACAGTGCTGGGTTTAGATTGAATATTGGGAAAAATGTCTTCATCAAAAGGGTTGTCATTCATTGGAACAGGCTGCCCAGGGGAGTGGTAGAGCCACCACCATTTGGAGGCATTCAAAAGACATCTGGATGGGGCACTTGGGGACAGTGTTTAGTGATGGACTTGACAGTGTTAGGTCAATGGTTGGACTTGATGATCTTAATGGTCTTTTCCAACCTAACCAATTCTGTGATTCTATGATTCTAACTTAGTCTATTTTCTTATTGCTGGTAAAAATTTAGTCACAAAACAAGCCCATGAAAAACCTTTATGTGTCAAACTTTAAAGGAATGAATCATGAATGTCTATCTTTTCTGTTCATAATTAAAAAAAACAAACCTCAGGTTACCTGAAAGGATGAAATAATTTACAGAGCAAGTTACCTAATGGTAGTACAATCTTCTAATTAGTTGCAAGTTCAAATCATATCAGTATTGGTTTATGCTTCAGGGCATGAACAGCACTGAATTAACTGAATAAACTTATTATAAACTGGTAATTAATGATAATTATAAAATGGAAAGAAGAAGAGTGATATGATTGGCTAATAAGAGAGGTGAATACTGAAATTAATACAACATAATTTCCTGCTCAGTACATGTTAGCCTTGTAACTAAATTAACATAAGTAATTTTAAAGCATTTCATGAGAAAACTTTATAACTGCAATGAGGCATTATGGCACATTAGTTCATGCCTTGTTGCATTGCTGGTAATCAGCTGTGGTATTAGTTTATGCTTAATGTGTTGGTTGAATATCACCAATAAATCTAAATGTGAATGAATGCACACAAAAATCACTTTTAAGGCATAAATATTCTTTTTTCTCATGTATTACAAATCTGAAAAATTAAATTTTTCAAATACTGATAGGCCTTCTGAGCTAGAAATCAGAGAGAAGAGGACAGCAGCAAACTAATCAAGGTCATTAGCTAAGTACCGTGGCTTCACTAACTGAAAATGGGAAAACATGGTGATGTTGCTGCCAAATCCTTTCAGAAGAGTGACAGAAGCAGGAAAGTGGAACAAAGTTTTGTACACATTTGATTTTAGATTGTATATCTCAACTCATTACAAAGCCGTGCATGTCAAGTACCAAAAGCAGGTATTTCATGAACTGTAAATGACTTATTTGCATATACTTTTCAGAAGTATAAAGATATCATTAACTGACTGCTGACCAGCCACCTGAGGTGAGTAGGAGAGAGCTCTTGACTTACTGGGTCACTGGGCAGTTCTCATAATCGTGTTTTTCGCCTTAGTGCTTCACTGCAAGACTGCATTGACTGCAGGTTCATGTTCCACTATACTGCTATAGAACAAGAAGAACCATTTGGTTTGCTTCTGTGGATATACCCTCTCCTCAAACATTTTCATGGTCTGAGGAAGCTCAGGAAGAGCAGATCAACAATCAGAACATTTGCTGTACTGAAAAATGTCTCCTCTTGGTGCCAGGAGCATTTAGTCAATTTGTACCAATATCTGACCATTGCTACTGCTAAAAACTAAAGGTGAGTAAAAAACTTCTCTTTAAAATGAAGGGTCAAAATAGTCCATTTCAATAACAGAAACAGATGTTTCAAAGCACATAGTTTTATTTCAATGCTTTCTATACAAAGCAGTTCCTCTTTCAGTTGGAAGCAAAGTTTCATATAGGAACAAACTTGAACTGTTTATGAAAAAAAAAAAGTAAACCAGTCAGAAATGAAGCATTCTATTCATCATAAATTAACAATTTCCCACTTTTTGATTCAGTTGTTATTTTTGAGAAAAATTTTATGCAAACTGCACAAAATGATTATTTACACAGTTCTACCTTTCAGACTAAGAGACACAGAAAACAACAGCACATCCGGTGTACATCACATTACTCTTAAGGCAGCTTTATTATCTCCACTTCACTCAGCAGAGGAGAGGCACAGACATTCAAAAAACTGTGGTTTTTCACTCTTTAGCTCCTTGACCTCCAAACTGCAATGGAGTGACTGGGAGATCAGTATATAAATGTAAGCAACTCAGCAAATGCAGCAAATGCCACATAAGAAACCTCAGGAAATCTTCTGTAGTCTATCCCCTCTGAAAAACAAAGCTGGCATTCTTACAGGAAAGATTTTTCTTAACAACACTCTGATTCATCCCCAGGGCAGGTTCCCCATGAAAGGAATTAGATGAAAACTTTTTTACACTAAAGAATTAAATATTAGAAAACTTAAATAAAAGACACTGACGTTAGTTTGCAAGAAATCTTATTTCTGCTTTTCTGAGTTCTTTGATCCATCAGCTTTGTGCAACATTTCTGTATGGTTCAGTACTGCACTTCCTGTATAAGGTGTACACCAAAGTTCTGCTTTTTCTCTAATGAACTTTCAAGAATGTCTTACACATAGGATCTGCAGGCAAGTATGTAAATTCAAGGTAACTGTGCAACATTCTGTGTTTTACTGTGTTTGGTGTTTGGGTTTCCTGTGTGCATCCAGTTGTGGATGTGCAGATCCTGCATGAACAATTTTAAGAGACTGGGAACCTGGCCTCTACTTCATGACTAATTAATCTCCCCAGGGGCTGTCACCGAGGCGCAAAATTGTGATTTCAAAGAATTTATTGCAAGTAAATGCATATCAAGACACTGAACCATCATGTTTTTAAAGACTTTTTGAAATCTGTTGCAGGAGGAAAGACACTTTGGGGCTGAGCAGTGAAAAAAGCAGCACTGAGAATATAGGTCAAGACATTAATATAAATTTGATCACTTCCTTTTTATTCACCAACATTACTCACAATAAATCAGATCACCTCCTCACCCACACACCCCCCGCACACTTCACCCTTCCTGTCCTGATTTCGGATCACCGAATGTAAATCTGTGACAAGGGTATCTATATATAATATTAATGGTGCTGAGGAGTGTTGGTGTGAAGCGTGAGTACTTGCCAAGTAAGGAGTGATCAGAGCAGAGCTGTTCATCCTCTGCAGCATGCTCTACATCATCTGCAGGACAAATGTAACATCATTAGGCAAAAAAAGGCAGCCATTCTGCAAGGAAATGGCTAAGTTGGAGGTACCAATCAATCTCACCAAGCGAGGTTCCCTGAGATACTGTCAGAAGCAACGGACAAAACAGATTGCAGTGTAGATCACAGGGTGNACCCCTTTCCCTATTCCTTACCCCATATTTTTTAATATTAGCTCATGTAATTAGTTGTCCCTGATCATGATCCATTTACAAGACAGTTTAGACTTGGCTGCTTTACGCTTAAAAACACAAGACTGAGCACTGATGTTTAGCTGTTAATTTAGTAGGGTATAAAGCAGCTGCTAAAGGCAGGATCTATCAGTATTGCAATGGGTTGAATTAGAGTCAGTAGACATGAATTGTGAGCTTAAAAAAGTCATTAACAGGATCCTGAGACGAAGTG
>VZTR01028044.1:536005-561050 GCA_013400775.1 Chaetops frenatus | reverse complement strand
AATAAAAAGCTAACAACAGTTCCAGTTATAATCATTATTTAAACTCAATTTGCAATTAAATCATTTTCTCGGATATTTTCAAGACTTATTGACGTTTTACCTTGATAAATGTATGCTTTTAAGTTTGTTTTCTCCATATCTGGGCCTGTACTTGAACAAACTGAAGTCAAGGGGAGTGTTTGTGCTGTCTGCAGTGGACATTGAATGAGACCAATCATGAGACCAAAGGAAGGCGGTAACAATCTCTTTGTATGATACATATTCAAAATGCTTTGCTGGTGAATGGAGAATAGGTGTGACTGTACAGATTATATAAGGAAATGTCCTCCCAATTCTTCTGTATCACCTAAAAGGTATTTATTAATAAACAACCAGGGAGGTAGAGGGCATTAATTAATTTCCCATGAATAGCCTCATTTAAAAAAAAAAAAAAAAAAGACATCTATTAATATTCACAGGCTGAAGTTCTGTTATTTAACCACAACTGATGTTTCTTGTATCAGGAATTTATTTTTAGAATCAGCAAGGGTTAAATCTACCATTTGCTGTTTCTGTTCTTGTATCAAGGTCAGAATGTGCAGGTAGCCCAGTTCACAGTTTGCTGGACTAATAAATCTTTCCAAAGGTCAGCATCTGCAGTCATTATCAACTAATCAGGTTTAATTTGGTTTTTAATATATAAACACTTGGGATCATGTAGAAAACATCATGCATGTTGTTTAAATCTGATATTTTTTTAAAAAACATCACTTATTTTAGCCAGTTCATTAATATTAAAAAAAAAAAAAAAAGAAATCAGTAGGCTCATTAAAGCTGCTTACCTGCAAGTCTTTCTTGTTTTCACAAAATATTAAAGATAGCAATAAAGAGGTACACTGTTTTTTTCCAGTGAGGCTTTCATTAGAGATGCTGTCTCTCTTATGAGACTAATCAGATCAACTGTGGTGTAAATCAGGATACATCGATTCACTTGAGAACTGACTCGATCCAACTGACTTTCAAGTATTGCAAACACACTCTTTACTGCTTAGGCTATTTAAATATAGAGAGGTAAGAGGAGCAGTGCAAAATGTCATTGCACAACATTTCCAAAAAATTGTTTGAAAATCTTTTGAGAAATGTATTTTTAAACCACAGCGCTTGAAGAGTTCCAATTTAATTTATTTTGTGATGTTAAATATTACTGCTATTGGTCATGCTTTCTCATCGGAACTAAGCTCTAAGAATTCAGCATAATGTCACTGTGTGACTCCTTATAGCCAACAGGACTGCAAGTGTTAAAATGGAAAAGGATATCACTCTGGTATGCCACTTCATTGCCATGTTATGCACCTGAATCTGAAACTGAGTTTTTCAAAAATATCTGTCTAGATGCTAAGGTCCTAGATTTTCTCGGATTTGATGTTCTGGTTTAAATGTTAAGCTGTCTTTTCACTTGCAGTAGTTGTGCCTGCACTCACACACCCCCTTGGAGTTCTAGGACTAGGTGAGAGTGGCTGTGCAGGTGATCTCGGCTGCTAAAGAGGGAGATTTCTGGCTATAGCTGTGGCAGATCCTGCACTCAGTGGTAGCTACTTTAGCTAATGTTATTTTGTGCTCCTTGTCTCCACATCCACCCCTGTCCCTTGCCTGTTTTCTCACACCTGCCTTACCTTTCACAGAGAGTTCCTCCCCATGTGGGCTGTGCGAGGTGATGGTGCCCTCTCCCTGGAGAAAAAGTTGGGGTTTCCAGGCAGCAGAGCTTTTCTGTCTTCTAAAGTTGTAGCCTGATTTGTGAATGGACACTCAGAACAGCAAATTACTTTTCTGAGCACGGACTGTTCTGAAAGTATGGTGTCTTGCTATGTCCTAACACTATATAAATACTATAAAATTCAATAATTATCAATGGAAATATTCAATATGAATCTACCTCTGGCATTTCCCAGAATAAAATAAGACTTCTAAATGATCTAAGGCATTTTAATTATATTCCAATTTTTTTTTAGTGAAAACAACAGATTTTTGAAATATAACATTTCTGTAATATGCCTGAATTTTTTAAAGAAGGAGAGTTTTTTAGCCCTATGTTGATATTAGACTTTACTGTGATATAAACCACACTGGATAATTTACCTCCATAATTCTAACTTTTCTAATCTCTTTTCAACTGAAAATACTTCAAATCAGCATTGTCATCACAACATTTTATAGTGGATTACACTCAATGGCAGAAACAGAGGAGGTAGCACCTTTAAGCTTATAATTCATTAAGAGTGATGAAAATCCTGAACCTTGGCAAATGTGTATCTAACTAGATGCTGGTTAAGAGCCTGTGCCTGTAGGACCTGATCAACAACATATGAAAAATGGAGACCTTCCTTTTGATGTAAACAGGAAAATTGATCAGAATGTAAGATTTTCTTTATGTTTCACTTTTTTGTGTTGTAATAGGCCTGTCTTTGGATTCTGGGGATACTAAGGGGTGCTCTGTGGGATGGTATCTGATCAGAAATTGCTGTATTGGTGAAATATCAATTACTTAAAGTCCCATTTATAACACAGAAAAAACAGCAGAGCCAGTGAAAATTAAAAAGACTACAGTCTAATTATAATGGCAGAATAATAAAAATATTAATAAGAAAAAAACAAAGACATTTTAGAAGAGTTCTGCAGCTACCTAGGTAAGACAAGCACTTCCAGCGAATGCTGGAATCTTCAAGGGCTAAAGCTGATCAGGACTTTGGTTGATGAACACATGGCAGAACTGGTGTTCTCAGCTGCACAATGCCATTCTCTTCAATCATTGTAACAGCTATGGAGAAAAAGCAGCAGCATCTGAATTTCTGGGACCATTTTCTGGGTCAACCTAGGACTCTCAGAAGGTTCTAGTCTAAGTGTTAAACTTTTCAGATTCAGAACTTGCCAAGTATAATCCAATAAAATAATCAGAGATGCTACAACTTCAGAAAATTGCCATGCTTTCCCATCTGTACTATCCATACTTTCCCAGTCTGCATTATTCATATCTGTAGGGGTAAAGTACTTCTTAAATGTTATTTAGACAACATGCGTTATGAATGGGCAACAGATGAACACTCATTGGGGAACTTTATACTCAGGAAACCATAGGTGTCTTACTTCCAGAGGGGGCCTTAACTTTGTTTGGCAAACTGGATACTTACTCACTCATATGTCCCTGGTATAAAGCAATTTGCAAATTCAGTTCAAATACGCTTTTGAATGAGCTGCATGTGTCACAAAAGTCACCATAAACCTTGAACCAGTAATAAGTGTGGTTTTATCATGGTGGAAACATTAATGGAGGAACATACTGGGGGAAGTTAGTAGACATGGAAATGACTAATGTGAAACTTATTCCTTATCTTCAGACAGAAGAACACTGAGTGTATTTTATACAGGGAGCTATTTACAAGGTTGATTTTGAATATTTTATTCAGAAGGATGGACTCGCTTTTTTTTTCAAAGTCATTGAAGACAGAACACTTGGCTGAAGAATTATGAACAAAGATTAGAGGACTATGGGCCCAATCTTGCTCTCATTGAAACCAACAGAAAACTTTCCATTGATTTTGGGGGATGGATCAAGCTCTTTAGCCTTTGTGTATGTGACCTTTTCCTTAATGCTATCCCATCAATTTGAATATCTCATTGGGAACAAATGAAGGGAAATCCCTAGTGTTGACTAGAGAAAAAACATGTTCTGGTTTTGCTTTCCAGCGGAGAAGCAAAAAACTTTTCACATTACATTTGTTTTGCCATAAACACAATCATGAAGATTATGAATTATGGTTTATTAATATCAGAATGTTATTTACTTTGTCTTCTATTGGCTTTGGAACAATTGTGGGGGACCATTTGTTAAAGGATACAAAGCTAAAGCATTAAAATGCATTTCTACCACGTCTTTTGGACAATTTTACCCAAAGGCTCCTACTAAAAACAGTAAGAGCAAAAGAAACTTAAGGAGAGTTTTAAACCTGGCCTAGGGACAAATAATAATAGACTTCTGGACAAAAAGAAGCCAGGAAAACTCAAGAAGGCTGCTCTAGTTTAGCTTTTGGCTTGGAGCTGTTACATCAGCTTTGGTAGTCAGCCATAGTTGGTTTCTTCATGAATGAGGGCTTTCACCTACTTTCTTCTCCATTTTCGTGTTAGGGGATAATTTTGATTCTGTTTAAGTAGAGTCTTTTCCATCATTGTATATGTCACTATAAATTGTTGTGTTTCTTAAACTACTAAAACTGTACTACACAAGTCCTTGAATATGGGTGCTATATTATGTGTAGGGGTTGTCTTATCACTTACTGTACAGTTTAGAGATAATAAATCTAATTGATTCTCCCTTCTGTTATCTAAACACCAGAGTCCGGCACAAACTGTGCAGCAATATTTAAATGACCACAACACAAAGTCAACATGATGCTGTGGAAAAGAATAGAGCAATATTCTTAATTCTGAAAACCTGTATTGGTAATCAATTGAAATGTTGGAGCAATTGAAGAGCTGTCCAATTTTCAATTGCAGTATAAGTTGGGAAACAATTTGAAAATAATGGCTCATACAAAGAGTTTTTGAAACAGTCAATATGGTCTTCATGTGAAGGACAAATAAGAATTTGGCAGTGTACCCATTGTTTGGGCTTTGTGCATTAGACATTATCTGCAGGACTCACTGCAGTGGCCCAGCTGAGATCAGAGCTTGCAATCTTTCAGTGTGACTCCCATGGAAATGTACTTAGTGGGATATTCATTATGGAGACATATCCAAAGAATGTATCCTAGCCTTCCTTTGCTGCTAACATATATTCAACAAATACTTGCTTTAGTGAGCTGATGCACATTTGAAATGTTTAATACCCATGTTATGTCTTTCTTATATTACTGTGTTGCATGCTATTAAAAGTAAGGGGTTTAACACAGTGTAGTTCACTGATGCCAAAATAAATTTTCTTGCACAGCAAATATTATGATTTGGAGGCAAAATTTATGCATATTTTCTTTGACAGAAATGGTCACTTCCAAACACTGTTTTTTAACATGAATGAAGACACAAATATGTCTTTCAATCTTCTGATTTTTCTTAATATAATTATTGAGGTTTAGACCAGCAGTATTCCAGTTTGGGTTAATTTCCATGGGAGCAGCTGGTTGCAAGCTAAATATTTTTCACATGACGTCCTACAGATGGTTGTCTCTGGTGTTACTGAGGACTCATTTGACATCAGCTTCTTATCCTTCTCTGTGGTGATGTCCATCACCACAAGAACTGGGCCTTGACACAGAGACTCCAAAGCAAGGACCAACATGCTGAGGTAGAGCAGGACTGAATCCAGTAAAGTAGTATTACATTCATTAACCCCTCTTAGTGTTTTATTGAGTCTGTCCTATGAACAGAACATTTTTAATAATGAAGATGAGGATCTAAGCTTTGGCAGATGCATTTTGGTAGTCAGAAAATCCTTTAATTTTTGTTACATGAAAAAGAACTCCAAGAATACTGTCCTGTCTTTTCCTTTGCAAAACAAAAACTTAGTTTAAAATAAAAATACAAATGAATTTCAAAAAAACCCCCTGTGAAACAGTTATTTTCTGGACCTCAGAAAAACCCTGAAATTACTTTGGGTTTGGAAAAACACTGATATAACAAGGACCTTTGAATTTTTTTGATAAGTGTGTTGTGTGGATCTGTAAATACAAATACTATGTGCCTACATCTGGAAAGTGTGTGTGTTTTTACAGCAATAGAATCAATAAGATCCAGTTAGGTGTTTACTCAATATATGTAATTTTCTTGGTGTGTATCTGTGAATTTCCTTCATTTATGACTGTAGTATTTTAAATATTTCACCTTGAAAGACTGTACCTTGGGAAATTCTGCCTTCTAGATATTTACATTTACCCTATGGCATTAGTTGAGAGGTTTTTTTCCTGTTCAGTGCAAGGCTATTGTGCAGTCTTACCTGAAACTGAAAGAAATGGGTTTACATCCGCAACTCAAAATAAGGAAAGGAAAATAAAATTTTCAATTCTATTACCATGCACTTGTACATGAATGATTATTGTCTGCTCTCTAACAGGGAAATATCTTGGCTGATGCGAATAAAAATATATTTTTGATACTCAGAAAAGGAGTACCTTGGCTCCTACTGCCAAGGAGCAAGGCAGATCTTGCAGGGATGCCTATCTGCATGTTCATGGGTCCCCCAACAGCAGTGTGGTGCTACTCACAAGGGACAGGTAAAAAAAAAAGCAGATTAATGCTCTGGGTGTGATGCTGCCGGGGTCTTATTCAGGCTCTCAACTCCTACCTGCAATGGCAAACTTATAAAACCTGACAGTCAGGTAGAACTCTTGGCAGTAGAATGGCTGGACCATACAAAGCCTTTGCATTTTCACTGTCGGAGTACCATCCTCAAATTCAGCAAAAAAATCAGTCTCTCTTTGTAAATTTATTTTTGTAAGACATTAAAACATGTGGTCTATGACTGGTGGCATAGACTCTGCAAGGTTATTCACATACATAAAATTAACATGCACTTATATCCTTTGCTAGCTCAACTTCTATTTACCCACCTATTATGGGTATTCAAAATATATTAACTCTGGCTACTCCACCTTTGTATTCAAGAAGATGTTTAGGTTACAAAACTCCCCTACTTGCACCATTTCTGAAAGAGAAAAAGGTTTTTTTTTTTTTTTCTTGGTTTAAGTTTAAAACCATATAAATTTTCCATAGAAATCCTGGATGGACTTTCTTAGCTGATGGCCTGTGGCACAATTATTTAACAGTTTGGCATCAAAAGCAGTAATGCAAATACTACAATAATAGAGAAAACTGTTAAAAAAAAGTTAACCAAATGATATTTGTACCACTGAAATCTTTACAACTATGAGAATAAGCCTCTAAAAAAACATAAATAAAAAAATATTGCTGTAGCATTAAGCTTTTAAGATAGATCAATGTAATTTATTCCACATGCTAGGGAAGTATTAACAGTTTAATTGCTGTTTAGCTAAAATGATCGTGCTGCTTGAAGTCCAAAACCAGCAACCTTTGGGCTTGACATATCTTTTGCTGTACAACAAGAGGAGAAACATAAAGGAACATAAACCAGTGACGTGCAAAATTACAACGGGTCAGTATTTAAAATTCTTTGCACAGCTACTGACATCATATCTAAACGAGTAAAGCGACAACCAAAGACCTTTTAAGGTATTTTTAGCCCTGATTATTTTACCTTTGTGCTAGCCCAAAGCGGTACAGAGAGCTGAGATCGATGCTAACAGAGAGGGGGAGGCAGGGGAGGGATGTGGGGGTAACCCAGCACCGGGGCACGCTGTGTCCTGGGAGCGAGCCCGCCCTGTGTGTCCCTGCAGCCAGCGCCGTGCGGCAGCGCCTGCCTTGCACAGGCACGGGCTCCTCGGCTTTTAAGAACTAAATCTGCCGCTCGATTGCTGCCCTCTCATGTCCTGTGCTGCAGTTCGTTTTTCTCTCCCCTCGCGTCCTTTTTGGTTTGACTGTACTAATTTCTGAGGGGAGCCAGAGAGAGCAAGGCAGAAGAACATGTTAGTCCACAGCTGCCTATCAGTGGAGGACAGTGGGTTTGATTAAAGGGGAGCTCCCTCCTGGATTTCACACATCACATCAATCACATTGATCAGCCCCCAGAAAGGCAACATATTGTCTGGGAATAAGCCAAGGAAGGATATCAATTTCACAATAACTGTTGTGTCTTTCAGCCAAGAACTGGTTTATTTCTGGCTACTGAAGGCTGTGACTCACTTTGGAGCTCCATTTATGTCCAAATATTTTCACTGCTCACTTGCTATTACACTAACAAGTTATTACTAACTTTTGCCTGAAATTTGTAGTCTTATATCTAATTTCAACATAGAAGAATCAGCTTGTGCTTCCTGCCCATGTACAGTGGTGGGCCTTCCTAGCTGTGTATCAATGTTATTTATTTCTTTCACTGCTACTTGAAAATGTAGAACCTTTAGGAGTGCTCACAGTTTTTATGCTTTTTCCTATAATCTTGAGGAAAGTGTTCAAGTCCTTAGGAAAAATAACATGTATTAAAGAATATCCTATATTATGCATCTACATTATGTGGTACAATATGTCTATTGTTTTGATATACCGTTTATTCATTCCGTTTGCATAAGAACTCATGAAAGGTGTCCTATATAGCTGTAATGATATCTACCCTTCCTGGTCCCAAATAGTCCAGGTTTATGGATATGTTGCTTTTCCAGATAGAGTTTTGATTGATTATCTCTGCCTGTCACTTTAAAGAAATCATTCTTACATATTGTTTTATATCACACTCCCAAGGAGGTTTCATCTAGTTTGTTGACATAATGAATCCTACACCCCATGATTAATTACTTGTATTATATTATAACGCCAACCTACATTTACCCTGGCTACTTTCTCAATAATTGCTGCTCTGTAAATGTATTTGAGAGTGCCTCTATGTGTGAGAGAGAGAGAACTGGGGCTCAGTTAAGCTGCACATTGCTGTAGCGACTGAGTGTAGGAATTAACAAAATGACCCCTTCTTCATTAAAAATAAGGACTAGAAATAGAAAGAAAATTGTCAGTATGGCATTCCTCTCACAGCAATTCCTGATTATTTCACCAATTTTCTAAAATAACATGTATCTCACAAAATATCTTTTAAGGCTAGCTAACATTTAGTACTCAAATTATTCTCCCCTCAATATAAGTACTTAATTATTTAGCTAATGACAGGATGACCACAAGGATCTTTAAAAAGGAAGGTACAGCCTGGTTGTCCCTTTGCTATGCTAAAACCCCAATATTTTTAAAAGAGCTATTTTAACCTGTGCAGTGATGCAAACCCTACCAGCTTCACAGCACTCCAAAAATTCCCACTCTTCCCTTCATGGTTTTTAAAGAGTCAGAGAGAGATTATCTCTGTCATTTAAAAGAGTCATTTAGCTGATTTTATTTTCCAGTAAAGTGGTGAGAGGCACTATGTAGTTAGTTAACACACATTCTGGAATTCCACAAAATATCCTGCTATGTTTCCTACAGCCACTTCTACATAATCCAGTCTCAATACACATCGTTTTCATAATCTCTGTAAAGGCATGATACAGAAAATTAGGATACATGCAAGTTTTAATTATGTTTTGTAGCACAGCAACTCAGACTGCCTTCTCAGGGTTTTCCATAATAAAGATAGAAAATTTACCACAAGTGCTGTCATTAAAAAATATCATCAGAACATTATTTTTTCTTTAGAGTAATCAGGAAGATATAACCCTGTTTCCAATTATTTGAGCTGACTACCAGCTATGAAAAGATGTTATTGTCTTGTATTCTTGAAATTGCTACAGCTATACATGTTTTTTCTCTGTCAGCAGAACCATACCACAGACATGAGGGGCTTTGCTTGTGGCAATCTCAATTTTTAGTTGTTTAAAATGGGTCCTGAAGTATCAGAGATACTGGTCAACATTCCAGTGCTGTGATCCTTAATAACTTGTAGGGCTTTTAGGTAGATTTGTCATTCTCTTTTCATCTCTAACCATACCAATAAACTGTATAATGTTGATGCTTGTATTATCAAATTGCTTAATGTTTATTGAGCTTTGGGATGAGGTCTTTTCCATGTCAGAATTTTAACAATATAGTTTTTATAAAATGGGAAACAATTGCATGCACCTATCATCTCAATATTACAAATTTCTCAAGCAACTTGGAAGATTGCATTTTCATTAACTTTGAGAGTAAAATATGTGACACTTTCTTACTAAATTTCTGATTTTAAAATCTAATTTTTCTTCGTCAGCACCCCATATCAAGACATTATGTTTTTAAAATTCTTTTGTACGTTGAAGATTATGTATTTATTTTAATATCATTAAATATGCTAATGAATACTTCTGCAGAGTGTTATGAATGTGTAAGTAAATTAGTTAAAGTAAAAAATGGTAAATGTTTTAGATGAAGAAATATGAATTAACTACATCTGCAGAACTAAAATGTACCTATGCTGCATATGGTAAACACCCAAAGACCTTTTTTCCCCTGCCAAATACCTACTTAATAGAAATAATTTTAAGCAACCAAACAAAACAAAAAAGAAAAACAAAAAAAAGCACCAGCTTTGTGGTATCAGAAAATGTGAAGTAAAGCTATTATTTGCTTAAATGAGTTTCAGAACCTTCAATAATTTATCATCAATTTCCCTGAGTTCCTTGACTTTCTTCATCTTGATCTCTGCTGTTATATATATCCACCATTTCAATATGTAGCCAATATTATCATACTCCCAACCAAGTCAGCAGTTTTGACGTCTTCATTTCAATGTCCTTTTCTGTACCTTCAGCAATGTTAATGTTACAAATTACGGGAGGGTGTATTAATAGCCATACCCAAGAAGCAGAAAGAAAAGTGCATTTTTTTAGACTAAGTACTAACTTGGGATTTCCCGGGCCCATTGCGGAGCCGGCGGAGCCCCGGCTCCTCCGTTGTGATGATAATGGATTCTGTGTTGTTGGCTCAAAGGTCGACGGGTCACCGTAAGCTCCTTAATGGACTGTGAAATAACTTTAACTGCATTAACCTCTCCGGATCACATGGGTGGCACCAACATCCACTCCTGAAATTCTCATTCGCTTATAGAGACAATACCATTAGATTATTATATTTTCCTTTTGGAATAGCAATAGGCTCAAAGCAATTATGCAGCTAAGCGTTTCCATTAAGCGAATAGGGCCTTAAAGAAGATTAACTGGAGCTTCTCTGGCATTCAGTATAAAGGTGGAATAAGCCTAAAGATTTCAACCGAATTCAAATCTGCTAAAACCCCTACCTGTGATATCATGGTGATCTAAAGTATGAAGTCATTAGCTGAAACAGCAATGCTGTGCCTGAACTTGTGAAGGCAGATGCAATTGGGAGCCTGCCCAATCTGAGCTTCTGACTTTACCCTGCATTTTCTGAGTGTTTGCTCTTAAGAAGGTTACAAAAAAAAAATGGCACTGCAAAGAGCAGGAGGAAGACTGGCTCCCCACAACCACCACCATGTTATTGTAACCTGTTACCTAGGTGTCACCTTTTCTGAGGATCAAAAATGACACCCACAAGAAGGTACAACACCCATGTTCAGTGCCACTGCAGGAGCATTGCTGCTGGAGCTGGGATGAGGCATGGATGCTCAAGCCTAACAGGCTTTTTGCTGGCTTAGAAGTCATTGGAAAACCTGGGCACAGGCCTGACTCCAGAATTTCCCATTTGGCTGTGTGGATTGGAAGTCTCCAGGCTGAGAAGATCATGGCTTTATTCATTACAGCCTTATTCACAGACTATTCTGTGCTTAAATCCTCAAGTCAATTAAACTTGAGTGTGTGTAATGAGCTAAGGGCTTGCTTACATGATGTGATGAAGTGGAGTCTTTCATCCCCCAAATTACCCACAAAATAGATCTTCTGCTGGCAACGTCAGATTTTCCTTGCACCAACTCCAGTAAAAAAGCCTATAGGAACAGCTATGAGTTGTACTATGATGAGCACAACTTCCAGGTCATAACTGCTGTAGGTGTTATTATAACTTTTTGTTTGTTTTATTTTACATAGAAAAGCACCTAAGTGCCCATCCCAAATCCTAGGCACTTTAGCACATTAAAAATACAAACCCAGCATCATCTCTTCAACCACAGCAGAAAACCAGAAATCCATCTAAAGCAATTATGGAAAACATTATTCCTTGAATATGATGAGAATGTGTCTAATTTGGAAAAAACTCATACTTGGAAAAGTTTAAAAACATTACATAGTGTAAGATCTTATTGTCAGACTATTTGCTCTTAAAGTTGATTTTGCAGAGAAAATGGAACTTTGGTTAAACATAATTACTTTTTTTATAAAGCTATGAGAAAACATTGAAATAATTCAAAACTGAAATTACTCCTCATCCATTTTCCTTCACTACCAGGAAACTATTGATTATGTAGCTTAACAATCTATTTCAGCATTAAGAGACAAAAAACCTTTTTGTTACAGGTTTAAATATTTTTTCTTTCAATTTTATTTTCCTTGAAATGTAATTTATATTCTGTGGAAAACCAAAACAATCCATTTCTTCAATTAGCAGTTCTGATTATCAGAAAGATAAGTTTCTGATTTTTGTAGACTTTGTATTTCGGCTTTCTTGTCCGATCTTCATACTAATAAAGAAAGAGCACAGATCATGCATTAAAAATAGTATTTATATTTTGTTTTTTGTCTCAGCAGTTCCCAGTATGTTTAGACATTAAGCTCTATACATCTCTGTGGAACTATGGGAAGGGCCAGATGATCAATCAGAGGAAACACCTATGGAAAAGAGGGGCTCTCACTGTGTTTTAACTCTCTTGGAAGCTGAGTTTTGGTCTTTCCCAATTCTGGGAGCAGAGAGTTGAGCCCAAAGGGACTTAGGTTTTAGCAGGCCAAGAAATGTATCTATTGCCCTGTCCTGTCTCTGCTTCTCTCCCATTTCTCAGGACCACAGCACTGACTGCATTTTCCTGCTGTCCCTGCAGGCCCCCGTGACCAGGCAGCTGCCAGCAGAGTTGTCAGCTTGTATGTGTGAAACTCAATATTTTTTTGCACCTCTAACATACCTGCTGTTCTTTCTTTCTCCCCTCATGGGTACAAATCACAGCACTCTCATTTAATTCAACTGACATTTTAACCAATATTAAGGTTTTCCTTGCCTCCTTTTTCATTTTTACTTTGGGGGAGGGTGGATGTTTTTTAGTGTTTGTCATGCTGAGATAGAGATGTCAGCCAAAATCTAATTCATATCTCCACATCTTTGGCAGATGCAGGGTGTAGACTGATTTGCTGGATGGGACCTTATTCTGAGCACCTGCAAGTCTCATGGAAGTTGAAGAAAACAACCTAGGAACAGCTCTAGAGAGAGGAAGCTTGGAGATTGTTGTACTTAATTTACCCCGACACCTTTTGCCCACAGCAAGCTTAAAGCAATGACATTTAATAATAACCTGAAAGCTTGGACCTGTCAAGAAATTGCAGTAGCCCAGCAATGCTGCATTTTGGTCTCAGCACTTACAAAACACAGTACAAGTGCAGCAGTAATAAGTCCTCAGAAGTACTCTATGATTTTGTACTTTTGGAATTGGATCATTCCTATTTTAAATAATATTAACAAACAAACAAACAAAAAAAACCCCAAACCACCACAAAAACCCCACTGTGAACTGGATTGGGAAACTTGGCTGATGTTCAAAACCATTAATTTCTGCTGGGTCCCTGAAGTCCATTTTCCTTGAATAACCCCAGGATGTTCCACCAGCCCGAGAAAATGACTATGAACATGTTGGTGTGGGGGCAGAGGAGAAGCATCTTGTTTCCAACACCAATACTCCAGCAACAACAGCCTAAGTCTGGAAACAGCTGAAATTATTTCTCTTTGTTATTAAAGCACAGATTCTTTGGTTGACTCTAACTCCTGCATAAAAGAGATTTCAGAAACAGAAGAAAATCCTGAAAAATGCTCATCCTCCATTGCCTGTAATAAACAATGGGCATTGTCAAGACTAGGCAAGTTATCATCTCATTTGTTGTGGTCCTCAAAAAGTACAAGAGAGAGAAGGAGAAAATATTTTAAATGGAATTTAAAAGTCACCTCTACAGGAAGTCCCTTGCCTGAGAGAAATTATCCTGTGTGGTGAAGCTCAGGACCAGAACCTACAAAATATCCACCAAGGAGTGCCACATAACATTGACATCTGAAGGATTGCTTGTAGTAACAGCTGGGGGGCTTGGAGAGCAGAGGCTGATATTGCTAATGTTTTGTTCAGAGGAAATATTGGTATCAGAAGAACCTCTCTGAAAAACATCTTCATTGGCTATAAATTTCACTGGAAAGACAGATTTCATTAATAAATACAAAATACATCTTAGTTAAGTATTGTTAACTAAAGTCCTAAGCAAGACCCATATTTCAGAACTTTTCCAAGAGCAAACCATTAGCAATCCTACACCACTATGTTTGTTTGTGAGCATATTTAAGGGAAAGATACCCAGCAAAAGTCCTTATTCAGCAGGGACTACTCACAAAGAATTCCTGTTGTCAGCAGATTCTCTTTGACCCAGAATAAAATCTTCAAAACATTGCTTGTGGCTTTCTTGCTTATGGCAAGAATGTTAAAGTTTCAGAAAAATCTCAGGGTTCTAGAAATACCAGTTGACATACAGAAGAATAAGCACAAAGGAAAAGCATAAGATCAGAAAATGCATAAAATTCTACAGGCCAATCAGCTCTTTTCTATATCTATTTGAGTTATATTAGTTGTAAGTTAATCAGTGCATTCTAAAAACGTGAGGGCAAAATAGTGTTATTAAGTAGTAATAAGTATGTATTAATGTGAAATAAAGGAGAACACAGTAATTAACAATGACTTAGAAATCTCTTCCTCTGTAGGATACCTTGCCACTTATTATAAAATGAAAAAACTTCTTCCAAAGAAATTTCAATTTGACAGTTCTGTGAGGTGCTATTAGACTAAAGAACAATTTCTTATCTTTCAGACCGTATGAAATGAGCTTGTGGATTCTGGCCTATGCCTAGAACACAAATAACTCCATCCCAGAACCACCAGGCTGTTATCACAACCACAAGTATTAACTGTTCACTTTCCCCAGAACAGGACTCAGTGAGTGCAGGCGGCCTCAGAGGTGCTTCCAGGTCATGTCAGAAGGATATTTCTGTTGTAATATTAGAAAACTAACACTGTATCATTAAAGTAAATGGAGCCTTAAACGCCTTTTGCTGTCATGAAAAGGGATAAAATGGGCAAAATGAGTAAATGCTTTCTTGAAGTAAGGCCCATGTATAGTTTGGTTTTGGTTTTTTTTGTTTTTTTTTTTTTTTTTTTTTTTACTTTAGTGGAGCATATTGCAATAAGGAAATCTGGATTTACTAAAACACTGCATGTGTGAGCCATATCAATGCCACAGCTCCGGCATGAGTTGTATATTGTGTATTACATTATAGAAATGGGACAAGAGAAGGACAAAATTGTCTGTCACTTGATGACACTAAAATGTGGCAACTGACAGATATTCATAGTACCAATATCCTTCCTTCTTCATTCCTGGCTTTGAAATATGAGCTATAACAATATTCAAATATATCAGTGTTTAACACTTGAACTAATCTTAGAGTATCTACTTCAGGACATCTGCATCTGTAATTGTGATTTTGTGGGAGAAAAAAAAGGGTTGAGAAATGCTTTTCCCTGATGGAGATAAGCCAAAACTTATATTCTTTCCTGGTATACAAGAAAAGCTTTTTATATTTGATGGCTAGATTAAAGCTTACCTTCAGTTATTTGGCATCTCGACTATATAATGGTGCAGGATTCATTTCTGGCAATTAACTTGGTTGATCTGGTTATTGACCTCCCATATCCATGTGTTTTGTACCACACTAACAGAAGCACACACTGAAAAGAGTGGCCACAAAAATAATCAAGCAGGTTTACCTAAATCATCTTCTAAGGCAGAGTCTGTTGGGCACCATAAATCCTGACTCAGTGTCCACTGACAGTGTTGGTCTTTATGGCTCATTTTTAAAACGAGCTGTTTGGCTGTTGGCTTCAGTACATAAGGCTGCCATAAATTGGCATGTCAATACAAGTTCTTCGTGCCTTCAAATCTCGTTGTTTCCTTCTGTTCTATCTTAATATCACCATAAGTGATAAGTGCATTAGTTCTACAGACAGACGCTGTAAACTTACACATTCTGATCCTACATGCCCAGAGTAAAATGGAGAGTTCTGCACATCAGCCCAAACACACGGTTCGATTTAGGCAGATTCCTTTTAAATAGCCACTGACAGTTTATGACCAATTCACATTTTAAAATTCTTAGATGAACCTAAATCCAGAGTGCTGATTAAAAAAGATAATATCTATTTTCTCACGAAACAAATTTTCCCTGGCAAAAGTGACAAATTTGTGTAAAAAGATGAATGTAAAAGACATGCCAATCTGGAATGAGACTTCTCAGATCCTCTCTTTTCAGCCTTCAACTGAAATCAGCTGTTTCATAATCTTAGTGTAAATCTTCCAGTATCTGTGTGAACATCAGAATATACATTATGATAAAATGATTCATTATAATTTTATTTCTTGTCAGAACTTCCAGGATTATTCATACATGACTACATGTGTTTTATATGATTTTAAACTAGTAAATTGATTCACTGGAACCATTTTCTTACTGGCATACATAACCATGTCATGATGAAGTGATAAAAGGGACAGTCTGTCAACTGCCAGTTTGGTTGTGGTTTTTGTTTCATATATAGAAGCCTTAATGGAGAGGAATGTAGGCAGGCAAGAGGTTCCCTTGGATCTGAGAAATTCTGATTAGATAAAAAAGCTTCCCTATCAAAGGCCAAAAAAAGGAGTTGCAGTATCATTTTAGTTTTTTGGAAGCTACAACCTTTAAACTTTTGGAACACTTGCCAACTTTTATGAGGTGCAATTAATGTTCCTCACCTGAAAACTTGTTGTTCATTCATCCTGTATAACGCATTAATTTCTAGTCCCATTGTACTGAAAAACAGAATCTTGAAGCCCAAAAATATACAAAGAACAGTAACAAGACTGGACACAGTTTGTTGTGTGTTTTGCAATAGGAATGGCTGAACCAAGTAGGACTCCTTGGGCTGCAAAGGAAGGTCACTGAGGGAGCTACAGCAGAGTTCCACAGGCTCATGGGCCATACTGGGCAAGTGCTTTACCAGGATTTTACATCATACCAGAATAAGATGACACCTTGTGAAACAATCAGATACCTGGTTCGAGATAAATGAAAATTTAATTTCAAATGTGCACCTAGGCTGTGGAGTCAGTAATTTGATTCACAAGAGACTAAATTATTTGGGAGAGTCTTGGTCATTTTCTACCTAACAACCCACAGTTTAGCTTTCAGAATGACTGATGTTATCATTCCTGGTTGTGTCCTGCCTCCTTTTCTGTTTCCATAGAGGTAGGAGATTGTGTTTATGCTTGAGGAGGAGAGCCTTAATTTAAATTCATCTAAATCAGATAATCTCCAGTGAATACCATGGTCCAGAGCACAATATCTACTACAGATCTTGATTGCTTTGGTTACAAAGGATGTAGATGTGCGGTAAAAAGATTGAGATTTTTTTTTCATCCAGCACTGGAGCAGACATGAACATAAAGAAGAGTGTAGTGAAGCAATACAGGATCAGAGAGCAGCGTGCCAAGACAGGTCTTGACTGTCTTGACTGGAGGCTGGGATCTACTCTGAGGTGAGGATAGTCATGACTATCTAAAGGTTCTTCCCAAAAAAACAGAAGTTAGGCAGGTGAACACTGGGCATGAATGGGTCAGAAATGCTTCTAGCCCTGGGGCCAGTGAGAGGTGGTGCACAAGGGTGGCCACCCCACAGCTTTGTCCAGTCCTGTGCAAGTGCTGGCTGAGGTGTATGACTCGAACAAGGCTCTCACAGCACACCAAACATTTGCTGAAAGCTTCTCTCAGATGCCAATTCACAAACAGTTGGCCAAAATATGTGGATAGCTGATCCTGGCAACCCTCAACACCTCACAGTAGAAAAAAATCCTCAGAGTATTTAAACTCTTTTCAGCTTCCTCCCTCCCTCACCTCCTCTGGAAGTACAGCTTCAGCTGTACAAATTAGGGCAGCTCTGCCTTTAGAAACCAGGATGGCAGAGATATGTGAAATGCAATTGCTTGTCTTTCTCCCTTGCCATGTTAATGTAAGAAGGTGGGTTTATCTTGGATTCATTCTCTTGGGATAAACAGTTGACAAAACCCTAGCAAAGACAAGACATTTTGTTATTCTCAAATGAGTTAGAAATTGAGCTGAAAGGCAAGGCTTTTCCTCAAGACTCTTCTGAGGAAAATATTATTGCACTTGTTTTGACAAGTGGGGAACAGAAATGAAATTATTTGACCACCAAATACATCTGAAGTACTACTTTTTCCCATTATTGTGGACTGCACATATATTTCTCCAGTGCAAAGTGAGATTAAAAAGCTGCCAAATCAGAAGTAGGGCCACTATCTCTGGTGGTATGAACTGATACATTTGCACTGAAATAAATGTCAAACTGGAGCCTGTGGTGTTTTGCCCTCATTTTGTACAGGCTGGGTGACAGCACAAGATGCAAGGCAACAGAAGATCAGCATCAGATTCCTAAAGGAGCCAGAAATGTTACTTGGAATTTGGATCCACTTCAACAGTAAAACAGAGCCTGAGGAATTTCCCAAATCTCGGATGTAGAAATGTTTGTATTTGCTGGGAGACTACAGTTATTCACTTTCAAGCTTTATTTGGCTGCTCTGGATCTAGGCTATGATATGTTTCTCTGACTGTCTATATCTTAAACCCCCTTCAGAGAATGCAAGTATACCCCAAATTGTGTAAACGCTTCAAGTTAAACAGATATGGGCGATTTACACATACAGATAGATTATATATAAATGAATATATTTCTGCAATTTAAGGCAGAGCTCCTGTTGAAATAAACAATAAGAGACAGCCACTGGACACATAGCAGTCCTTTCCTGTCCCCAGGTAGTTTATGAATAGCCTCCCAGCCACATGAATACTCTGCATTGTCCTTAAAAGACCTTTTCTGCTGAGGATATATTTTGGTGTGAGCTCCTCCATGCAACTTTTTGTATAATCAAGTTGCATTCCCTAAATACTTATCACCTCTGTAGAGTACAAACAAAATAAAATAGAACACAGTACCAGATCCTTTCAAGGCTCCTACATCTTGCAGCTGTGACATCCGAGTGTATTCAGTATCAATTATGAACTTTAGGTGGAAAGCACTATGGTCAGCAAGGCCAAAGAGGATTCAATTATTGCTACAGCTGCATTAAAGGCCCACCAATAAATTACTTAAGTGGACTCTAACAATTATGAAAACTAATGAGAATAATCTTAAATGGATAGGAACAATCTTATATCATTTTAACATTTTAATCATAAAAATAATATTAAAAAATCTTTTTACCACTGAAAAAGTTCTGGGTCCTCTGTTACCTTCAACTTTGTTGAATTCAATGACGTAGCTGAAAAGCTGGCAAAGTCGAAGTAAAGTTAAACAGATCTGCTGTTTGCCATGTCTTTTGCCTTAAAACCACAGTACTTTGGATGGCAGAGTAGGAAAGCACATTACTGCAATGGCAAGAATGATTATTAGCAGACAAGAACTCACCTTGGCACTGATGACTAATCTTAAGTCTACTGGACAGTGGAAGATCAGCTTTTCCTTTTCACTGAAATTCTCCAAGCATGCTGAACTCCCTGACAGCACAAAACAAACAAGAAACACTTAAGATAAAAAAGATATACTTGCTCTTTTTTAAAAAAGACAACTGGGATGTATTAGGTATGAAAGAATTTGCCTCTGGAAATACTCTGCTTTATGCTGTGACAATCTCCTGTCTTAGCTTCAAAAAGTGGAGCTGGATTCTAGGTGTAGAAATACCTTTCAAAGTTTTCTCAGGAGCTTGGACTCAATTTGCTGGTGAAATAAGACACGTAAAACAGCACTTGAGGCAGAAGGTATGAGCTGAGCACACACATTGCATATATTGGCTCTTACTCTATGGTCAATAACTCTGAAATTCAAGACTTTGAATGGACCTTTTATGTCCAGGAATATGTGCCCTATTTTGGCAATCTATTTCAGCCGTTTGGATGAAAGAATAATTATAATTTAGCTCAAGGACTCAGGTTTGTCTTTAAATAGAGAAGAAAGTGGTGTTTTCCAACACAGAGAATCACAGTCCAGTTTATGACAAAACTCCCGCTGAATTAACTAAGGCAGGATCAAGGCCATAGTTTAGATATGCAACAAAATGTAAAAACCTTCTTATTTGGGCCAGTGACAGTGCAGCACCCAAATGGAGCATTTCCAAAATTACATTTGAGAACTGTTATTTTCTTCTCTTGGTACGTGTGAATATGAATATTAAGCTGGCAGTAATGAAGAACAAGTCTATGCAAGACTCTGCCTTCTCTCCATTTGGTTCCTTCTCTATTTTGGCAATTAACCTGGGGGAGCAGTGTTGAGAGTCACCCTTCACAACAGTGTAAGAGGTGAAAAGCAACAATGGCTGTGTCTGTAAAGTATGTAGGGAAGCTGGTCCTGTGTCTCCTGCCCACAGATGTAACTAAGCAAAAGCCACCTCTGCTCTTTGAAAATGGTGAGAAGTGACGTGAATTTCTTTGTTGCCCTCACTCAAGGATGTATCTCTTCTGGCTGACAGTCATTCAGTATGTTGTGTAACTAAACACCATCCTCTGATTGGCAGCACCCTTTTGTAGTTTAGCTCAGGAGACAAAGTGAGAGGTTTCAATCCACCTCTTTTGTCTTTTATCACAACCAACTGGATCAGGGCCACCTGTTCAACCCATGCCAAGAGGTCACAGCTGGAGGATAACCTTACCTGCCCTACTACTCTTCATATTAAGAAAGCTTTCCCAGCCATAAGGACTAAAAATGAACAAAGACAATTGGGTCTTGAGCAACTAACTGAGGCCCAGAGGGTATCTGGTCCCCATGAGGGACTACCAGGCTTAGAAAGTGTGATGTAAACTTAGTAGCTTATTAACATAAATACTATTTCCCTTCTACACCAGAGTATGCATGAACATTTTGCCTTTGTTTAATTGCAGGATCAATATTCTTAGCCTGTGTGGGGTTTTGTGCACAGGTAATTTCACCCAAAATGATTGCAACCCCTTCTTCTCCATTTTATAGATTCATACTACAAAAGTATTTACACTTCCTTTTTTATCTGGAAATTTAAGCTGGTATTCCCTTAAGGTTTCTAACCATATACTGAAGAAGGAATAAAAGTCCATCTGCAAATTGTTAACTAAATTATTTTTATTGCTTTTGATACCAATATCCGAGCCTTGCACATATTCCTCATGCAGATTCCTACCTGCTCTCTAAGAAATGGGTTGGACATAAGTCACATCTGGAAACTCATTACTGGGTTTACAAACCTGAGACAAATTCACTGCCTCTGCCCTTTCTAAAATGGTGATGTACAGATCTTGGAGCAGGTCCAAAACCCAGGTAAATCAGTAGAAAAATGTCTATTGACTTTCAGTGTAATTTTAGATCAGGCCAAAGGCAAATATGAGTGTGTCCAGTGATCTCCCTCATAACATTAATGAAGAAAGACAACATGAGTATATCTTATTGTAAAACAGATTGCTAAAGCCTAAATTGAAGCACACATTGCTTTACTTAAAATTTGCTCAATTTTACTTCATTCTTAGGTCTTGTGAAGGGGGGGGATTAGGATACCCTTGGAACACCAACATATTTAAGTGTGAGTATGCTCCTGTACAGTGATCTTCAGGAGCAATGTTCTGTAGCAGGACATTTATCATCCTTGCACTTTTGCTGGTCTTAAATCCTTTAAAACTTGTGCTTCGGGGTTTCAGCCCGTCTTGAACAATTAGAAATCAACTTGGCCCTTAGTCGAAGGCAGCAAACAAGAGCACTTCACACCTTATTTTTCCTCTCCAGTGGCCACTGTCAGGGACACAGCAGTAGACCAGACACACCTTAGCCTTGAGCCGGCAGGACAGCTCCTGTGTGTCTGCTTAATAACCCCTTTTTCATTCTGTTACAAGGTAAACTGCTTTTGCTTATTGCTGATATTTTGACGGCAGCAGCTGCTACTGCTGCTGAAACTGGGCATCTCATTTCCAAAGGCATTCTCAGGCTGGGAAGAAAAAAAAAAAAGGCAAAGGAAAAACAAGCATTTTGACTGTCCTTCTGGCTGTGTGGAATGGAGAACAGGGTGATGCTTTGCACCATCTCAAAAAGAGAATCAGGAAAGGACTTCTGCCTGAAGTGCATGTTGCCAGCACCAGTTGGCCCCCTCAGGCAGAATTAGATAAGATGCAGCTGTAGCTGTCCCAGCTGCATGGCTCCCTTTTGGCATTAAATGCAGGGGCAGCCACTACAGCGAACTTACCAGGCTGGAAGGTGGATGGAATGAAGATAAAACATAAGGAGGAAAGACTAAATAAAAGCACTGATCAGCAGCAAAGCATTACAATCACATTACACACTACATAACAGGGGATCAAAGAGTTGCATATTACATTACTCCATTCCCATGGAGCTTTCCTGTAAGAGGAAATGTCTGTCTTCTCTCTGTCTTCTCTTTCAACCCAGTCCAGCTTTATGAACACTCTATTATTTTTTTCTCTACTTAAAAGAAAAAAAAAAGTTTACATGCTGGAGAAAAGAAAGTGTGGACCTTTGTTATTAATGTCGTAGAAATACAAATATGTCCACCTAAGAAAGGAGTCTTCATTAACTCCCACAGCCCAGAAAATTAAGGCACGGCTCATCAGGATCTGTGCTTGCTGTTGGCTAAATTGCAAGGGACTACTTGAGTTACTGGGGTTCATAATGCTGATAGAGCGGTTTCCACGTGAATGAAGGATAAACAGCGATTAATTTCAGCCAATAAATAATGGTTTGAGGCCCACATTGAAAGAGGAACAATTACTTTTCCATTTTTCCTGCCAAATGAGCTGATAAGAGAAAACAGGGGAGTTGGCCACGTAAATCAGTCTTAATTTTATCTTCCCCATTAAAAAGCAGCCATTAAGACCATCTTCGGCTCATTTCATCCTCTTCTTGTTTCACTTTTTCAATTTGCACAAAAGGGGGGAGTTTGCTTGTCATAAAATTTCACTTTGGCCAACCTATCATTTGCATCTGAGCCAATAAATAGCAATTAGCATAAACATTTAAATCAGGAACTGGAACAAATTCTTGTTCCCCTAGCAAGCTGTTAAATTACTGTATTTCTCTCTATATAAGAAGCGTTAGAAACAAGATCTGCTGGGCACAATTAGCCCTTTCAAACAAGACATGCTTGAAATAAAAAAAGAGAACTATCTTGCCGGGCAACCTTCTTGCTCATGGTCAATGAGCTTAATCAGTGCTGAGAGGTGGTGTTCCATTAATGATGTTCAACAAAGCCTTATTTCAAGCTTTCCATCCAAAGGGATTTATTTGATCTTTATCCAAAATATATTCCCCAGGAATTAATTTAATTTGAAGTGATGTTACATCATCAAACTTAATTTTTTTCTTGTCTATTTTTCTCCCACTATGCTAAAATGTGCACAGCTTTACATCTTGGTGAGCATGAGCTTTGCAAGCCTTGCTTCCTTGCAGCGAGTTTATTACATCAAGGCTCATCCAGTGAGCATGACTCTGACTGCTGATGATGTGGTAAATCAGCAATAACTCTGTAAAAATGCCAAAATAGCTCCAGTGGGTGCAAACCACTCAAAATAAGCTAAGGATGCTCAAGCAGATCCTTTTCTTCTAGATACATGTTTTGTCACTTGTAAGAAGATTTCAACTCTCACACAATGTTTTCATCCTTATAGACTACATAGAAAGCAAGTGGAATTATTCCCATTTTGCAGCTGGGGAGCCTATAGCACAGATATGAAATATCATACAGGAATTCTATAATGCAGCCACAGTTGATACTTGGGCCTCTGATATACACTTAGTTCTAGGTTTAACTCTTTCCAATGGATGTTCTGAGAAAATTGATGATAGATATAAATAAATTTTCCCTTAGGACATTACTTTGTAAATGGGAAGTGTCTTGGAGAAAGACGACACAGCAGGAAACCTTTTTATGCCAAGCTCTACAGGTTAGGTAGCATCTCCAAGTAATTCAGCGTAATTCTCTAAAATACACTAATTTTAGTGAATGAAGACTACTGATAAAGATGGCTTCAACTGTGGGTAGGGGTTTTTTTTAAACTGGAATGATGGTTGGGAACCAGTACAGTGAAAAGAAGAAGAGGGATAAAAATCAGTACAAAAGGAGCAGCAAAACAGAGATTTTGCTCAAGTATTCAAGAATTTTGAAGTGCTGGCTGGGGACAAATGTTGAATCTCTACCAGTGTGCTGCTGCAGTGGCTGTCTGTGCCTTGCCTTTTATCAAAAGCTCTTCACTCTTAAGGTGAAACTGCATCAGAATGTCTGTGGGACAGTGTAGCACTAGGTAATTTTTTCTGTTGTTAAGTTTTAGAAAGCAACAAAACCAATAATTTTTAGAAGTTATAATACTATGTATAATTTCTGTGTCATTGCACAAAGATAGGGGAAAATGCAAGACTTTGTTCATGCCGAATCCCATCAAATGCCAATCCTTGCTCTTTGGCTTTGTGTATTTTCATCCCAACTCATATTCACATTAAGACAGAATTCCATCTTTTAACTCCAGTGAAATTTTGATTGTTCTGTGTTGGTTGCCTGGTCAGAGACTTTTAATAAAATAGGTTGAATTCCTCCTGGGTGTGTTTTTCTTGGTACCAACAAGTAAAATGTTATTCCACACAAGAATACGGGAAGTATTATTATCCCCTGTTTATGAACACAGAAACTGGAGGCTGATTTACAGGTAGAACTGTATTATTTAAACTGACAGAGTTAATTAAACCACTTCAGTAAAACTAAGACAAAAATTTTTCAGAATCTTATTATATTTTGGAAGAAGTTACCTTGTCATAAAAGTCACTTGAAAAATTATATACTAACATCCATGTGGTCCATCATACCGGGTTGATTAAATTATTTTTAAAGTAGAGATGACATCATTTCTTGGTGTAAACAAAAATTGTAAATCATGACAGGTTCAGTGATTTGATGTAAGGCCACAGAGTAGCAGATTTGTATCTAAGGCATTCACAATCTTTTTTAGTATGATAATTTTCTACTCTTTGGAGCAGTTTATGAATCCATTGTAGTACCCTGGAACATTCTCTTTCCATTTCCATAAAACAATTATTATGACTATCTCTTAGTAATGTATCTATCTTTAATTTAGCAGGATAATAAACACAGATGAAAAGAAATATTGAAATATTCCTAACTAATTAACAATAAACGTTAGCTTCATTTTAGATGGAGTTTCTC
>VZTR01028044.1:532674-535983 GCA_013400775.1 Chaetops frenatus | reverse complement strand
GGGAAGTGGGAATGACCCTTCCTATACAAAGGAAAAGTCTTGATGGTCATAGTAGCTACATTTAGGACAACCTTCAATATATAGTCCTGTATATTGTACAATTATGGTGAATGATTAACAGCTCTTTGCTCAGCATCCTATTGAAGAATTTCTGGGAGTTTTCCATGTAAAAAATGTGGATAAATTTAAGTGGGAATACAATGCAAAAGATGGTGTCTCACATATACTCAGTTGATGAGAAGCAAATAAAAAAGTGGAGGAGATAGTAAAGGATATTCGTACTCTCCAAATGTGTACCCTAAAGAGAAAATAAACAAAAGGAATAAAATAGGAAGGAAATAATCTACCAGTATATCCAGTACTGTAATTTAATCAGATCTGTAGTACTGCAATAATTGTAATACTGTGATTTTACATGCCAGCAAAATCAGAAGCACAGGTGACAGAAATGGGAGCAGTACTTGGACTTGACAGACACTGTGAGATTTATGAGAAGTATTGTTTGGAATTTTGCTTTATGTTTATCAGCATTTGGGAGGGTGAAACTGAGGGCAAGTCACATATTCTAACAATAATTAGCAAAAATTGCAATTGCTATTTTTTCAGAGTAAATATAAGAACAACAGCATGAAATCAATTCAAATGAAGAACTGGCATTGAGTTTTCTGGAACTGCTTAAGGTCTTTCAAGGTTTTCATGAAATACAGACTCAGAAGGCATCAATCAAAGTCCCAGATTCACTATTATCTTCCTGGTGTCTGAATTAAAATTCAACTAATAGTAATGAAATTGGCATTTTATTTAAGATGTATAAACTGTTTTTATTAAGTTAATTGATTTATAATTACAGAATGTAGAGACTAGCAATTTGATGAAACAACATAAGCTTTAGTCAGTGCTGAAGAGTCACAGTTTTCTGAAAAAATGTGGATTGACAGAAAATAATCCATTGTTTCTCTCTTTATTTAATAATTTTTCTAAGGCAAATTAAACACAAAGTACACACAGGATGCTAAAATACTGGAAAAGTAATATCTCAATGATCTCAAGGAGCTGGCCTTTCTTTTATTTGAATTAAATTTTAATGTAAAGAAATCACATATTTTGGTAAGAAAATGGGAAAACAGTAAAATTACAATTCTTTACTCATTTCTTGCAGTCTGAGATATTATGGATGTTATGTAGGATGGGAAGAATTTGGAAATCTAAATATAAATTTTACATGTTAAGTTTCCAAATCATTCTCAAAATCTATCCTAGTGCATGACAAACCCTGTATTTCATCAACAAAGCAGAAAAATAACTGGCATAACCTAGGAAATATTCAGAGTATGAAAACTTTGGTGATGCATTGTACCCTTGAAAATATAAAGGTTTTTAAAAAACCTATTTATCCAACCTAGGCAACTGCCCAAATAAATAAAATCTGCTTACGTCCTGTTGCTTTTCTGCAGTGGAGAATTCTTGGAACAGTTGAAATGAAAATGGAAGCCCCAGGTCTGGAATAGGTGTTGCCATCTCCTGCCAGGCTGTGGGTGCAGGGTGGCAGGCTGATGTGTGTCTCTCCTTCTCCTGCAGATGCTCTTGTCATTCTGGGTCAGAAGGAAGCAGACTGTACTGCCATGACTGACAAAAGAGGTTCAAAGGAGCCTTGCACAGCGAAGTTTAGCTTTTTTACTTTGGGAACTGAAGTTGGCTGTAGCCCACTGTGATATCTGTATCTGTGCCTTTTGCTGAAAAGCAAACACTCAACGTGGAAAAACAGAATGGTTAACAGAGCATTACAGTGGGACACACTGACATTGAATTTGATTCTTTTTGGGGTGCTCTTTAACCACTTTTTATGAAAACACTTTCAAATTAAATATTTCAGAAGAAAACAACAACATGCTGTCCCAAAGATGAAAATGAAATATTACACCTTTGGGTTTTTAAAAATTTCTGCTTTACTTTTTGCTTATTTTCCCAGCGGTAACAAATCAATGAACTTGATGTGAATTTTAAAGTATTTCACTGGGCAACTTTTGAAATTGTTTAGGCAATTTTTATTCTGATATGGAGAAACACTTTGTGCGTGGGTGTGTATACACAGTCTATGAAGTGGCCTAGAGGAAATGCCACAGACTGGCATGTAAATAAACACGTGTGCATAGGTGTGCCTCTACAGAAGGAGACTGACACTTCTTCGTGCCTGTTATTCACATTGTGAGTATGGGTACTGTAATGCAAAGGTAGTGTGACACCTTTGTATTGTACACCTTTTCTTTATGAGTGAAAGGAAGTCAAGGCAAGGGAGCTTTTGAGTCTTGTGTATCATCTGAGAACACTCTGATAAAAAGCAAAAACATCACCCCCCAAAAAATTTGCCATTATTTCAGTAGGTAAACATGAAAATTTTGACCTGATTTTGTCCTTTTAAAAAATTTCTGCTGGCTCTGGANACATTTATGCCTGAAGAGATTTAAATATCAGAAATCGTCTGTACACAATTTAAAGTGGGGGGAGAACTGCAGGACATAGCTTTGAATATTCAAACAGCATGGACATTAAAATTTAAATCTAAGATTTGGGTTTTCTCTCCTTCTTTGTCTGTCTCCAGTGCACAGAGGAGAAGAGTGAAATTCTTTCACCAATGTCTGGAGAAAGCAGCAGGGCTCTCTGCAGGTAAGAAGAAATATTGGCTTCACAATTAACTTGTAAAAGGATGCTGACATATTTAATAAAGAGAGCAGATATGTCAGTGGTATGAACCCCCAAATCTACAATGCTGCATCAAATGTAAGAAAATCCTCAGAAGCTGAGGCAGGTAGACAATATCCTGGAGGTTGTAAAAACAGAGAGTTCAGACAGAAAAACTTATTTTTTGATGTGTCTTGCTAAACCCTAAATTTTGTATCTTGTTTTTCAAAGACAATTGGAAACTTTGGAGTTTCCTACAATACTAGAGAAAACTAATTAAAGGTTTTTAAACCTAATAGGAATTTTAAAAAACATTTTCAAGAACAGATTTCCTTGGAAATGCAGGATAGTACCTCATATGCACTATTGAATATGACAGTTAAAATGGTTTTACACCAGAGTAAAAGGAATTTGATTTCCCCCTTGTTTTATACTGTAACTACTTGATCCACAGCACATCATGGACAGATATTTTTACGTGTTTTGTCTGTCCATGAGTTTTCATTCACCAACGTATTGTCTAAATTCACAGCATTAAGCTGTTATTCAGCTCCTCCCTGATTTGTAGAAAAGCAATAAAAAGAAAATTTTGGTCATCCAACCTATTCCTTCCTACCAAAGACAAGAGTG
>VZTR01028044.1:502674-527674 GCA_013400775.1 Chaetops frenatus | reverse complement strand
TTGTGCAAAAAAAAGCACTCAAAATACAATGGAAACAGTAAATCAAACTTTAAATAAAACATGTACCACTGAAGATCTGACAGATGGGGAAAATATATTGGAAGCTTGACTCTCATTGACATTTGACCCTTTTCTTCTACACTGAAAATGAAGAAGTCCAGATATTTCATTTTTTTACTGTATGATCTTTCTTGGCTCTTGCAGTCAGGAGAATTGGTGTTAACAACAGTATTCCAAACAGTTTAGAGGAATATATTACTTTTGTAGTACATAGAAACTCTTTTAAATGCATAGGTCTTGGAGCTGAGTTTCATTTTTAGTCCCATTTATCCATCAAACACACTGACACATTTTTGTTTTAAGGACCACTTGATTTTTACTAGCATTTTGTAACAAAAAAGCCAGCATTCCTTTCTTCTATAAAATATGCTCTGATGGCCTAAGTTATGACTCTGTCTGCTGTTCAAGCATGTCTGAGATTGTACTTTGTCCATGGCCAAGTGTCTCTTCAATCCTGCTTTGTGCTGTCACAGCAGGAACAGAGGCTGAATGTACAAGGTTTAGGTGATTTTGTTACTGACAGCAAACTCACTGATACTAGGCCAGCTTTCTTCCACTTCACAGAGATGCTCACAAGCTCCACTCCCAGTTCTCTGGGGTGCCAGCATTTTACAGTTACTTTGTAGTTTTACACACTTCTCAAAGAGGTAAAAATTGGTGACTCCCAGGCCCCGTCAATCCTCTTCAGTTTGTTCCTACCATCGCAGATGATGTAAAATTGCAATGAAATGAAAAGGTCTTTTGCATGGAAAAAGTTCAAATGTGATGTGTTAAAAAGAGGAGGAACAGCATAAGGAGTCAAAGAGCCACTGCAGTGATACAGAAACCAGAGTCTGATTTCTGTTATAGCAGTACAAAATAGTAGAAGACCATGCAAGTCAGAGGAGACATTGTGGGGCTTGAAGAATCAGCGCCACAAAGAACAAAACAAAAACATAATCCAAGATTAAAAAAACCCCAAAGATATAAAAAAGCTATCTAAACAAACAAACAAACAGAAAAACAAAAGAGGTCATACATTTGCAGTAAAATATATGGTTTCAGTTTTACTGATACAATAAAGTATCATAAAAATGGAAGATGGCAAATCTAAGGACATCCAGAATGATATAAAGACTCAAGGGTCTTATATATTCAGAAAAGTTAGAAAAATTATGTCTGTATTGTTTGGAAAAGAGGATCTTATGAGGGACTTCAATGACATACATGAAGCTGTACAGGGACCAAGGAAGAAAAATGAAGCAATGGTATTTGAGCTAGTGTCAAACACAAGCTCAAGGAGATACAAAATTATACCAGTAAAAAGCCAGACAATGAAACTTGCCAGGCAGTAATATCTTATACTAAGAGCAAAATACCAAAGATTGCAAATAGTTTAAACACTTTAAAAATTAAAGCAAAACACTTTGGAAAGTGATGTTTGATGAAATCAGTATTTCTGAAAATGAAGAGATTAACATAAAAGTTGGAATCGTGGTCTTACTTTAGCTTAATGGGAAGACATGATGCAGAATCAAGTTTTCCCTTCTTGGTTAGATGAGAAATTAACAGTGGATAGTGGAATGTCCTTTGAACTTGGATTCTCAACACCCCACAACATCATTTCACCCCCAGTGTGCTCCATCAAGTAATCAAGTCATCATGCAGCAACCCAATGAAACATCAGACCAGGAGAATTAATTGCAACGTCAATCCCTGGCTGGCCCTTCAGAGTCTTCCCTGTTTTAAATTGTCACTTCATTACTCATCTGCACGCTCCCTCACAGCTTTTCCACCCATCACCTTCCCACTCTGGCACCAGCTGGGTCATGGGACACTCAGTAGGCACTTTCCTCCCCCTCTCCTCTTTCTCTCTGAGCAGGAAACAGGCTGTGGTGGCACAGCAGCATATGTCACCAGCACCTTCCCTCCAGGGTGGGCAACATGACACTGGTACCCCTGTCAGAGGGATTGATAGCTGTGAACAACCATCATGTGAGTCCGTCACAAACCGGAGCAGAGAGAAAAGGAAAGCCCCATAATAAACAGCAAACTCTGAAAAAAAAGGGTCAGGCAAAAATTATGTTAAAATGATCGTAAAGAAACATCAGTACCTGAAGGGCAAAAATCCTCACAGGGTCTCACATCAACCCCCAAATAATGCCATCTCGAGCACACAATTACTTTAACACTTCCTGCAGTGAAACCATCAGTAAAAACCATGTGTTTATAAGGTCAGCAGTGTTCGATAAAAGAAGTTTAAACCAAAACAGATTAACCATATTTCACTCAAGTGGCATCACCACAGGGTAGTGTAGGCTGATGGAGACCCTGATTTCTGTATGAATCCTTCTTCCAACATCATAGTACTGATTTTCTACAGAATTGCAGACGCCTCTACCTTAAGGTGATGCTATTATGGACGTTATTGTCAAATTCTTAACACTGTAGATATCCCTTCAAATACACATTTATCCTTTGCTAAAAGTATGCTAACATTTTATCCCAGAAAAGGTATTTATTGGTGTTTCTGGCATCAAAATTAATTACCATGATATATTTGCATTTTTTACCTTAACTCCAGGAAGATTAGATAGTTTGGGAGCTAGAAATTTGAACTTTTACATGTATAAGTGATGAGGAAAGGTAATATACAATAGAGCACCCATTCAGTACCAGATTTCCAGGAGAAAAGCAGTATCTCAAGATGTAATGCAAGAAGAGGATATTTTATATCCAATTAGGCAGGGAAGCCAAGCTGAATGGGTTAAAATTTGCCACCAATCCCAAGTAAGTGATTTTCTTAACCCCTTAAGGGTTTAAACAGCACCAGGAGGGAAAAGCAATTATGCAATGAAGAGAAGAGAAAATATGTCCTGAACTGGTTTGCCTGCAACAAGGTATAGATTCCTCTGAGGTCTGCAGGGAGCAGCTGAGCTCCCCAGCTTGCTCTTTGACCACACCCGAAATAAAAACGAAAGGATATTTTGGGGAATAGGAAAACACAACAGCTCAGATAATGTCCCAGGCAGTATATTCATTACAGGCTCATCAGAGTGGATGCCTGCAATAGGAAGATTAAATACCCATTTACCAGCATCAGAGGAGAGTTTGGTTTTATAATGTATTGTCCCCTATTCCCCGTGAGGCTGCTTTGTTTGATAAAATGCTGAGTGTGGTGTAAAAATATCCCTCTCTCTGTAATTTGCACTCCTCTCCATTTAAAGCTATTCTTGCTGCAAACGAGAATTGAAAGCTGCTAAAATTAAGTGGTGTCAGTTCTCAATGACACTTTAATGATAGAGCGCTCAGCAAATGAGATGAGAATGAATTCCAGCTTCTCTGCTAAAGATAGTAACCAGCACTAAACAGTATAATGCTCCAACTGGGCTACACTTCACCTGCTTCATTCATATTTAGTAGAACCGAAATAGGGAAACTATAATTAAAATGATCATAAAATGAAGAAAGAAAAAAAGCAGCTAATTTCTAATAGAGACGGCAGAAAACAACTGAAGCTTGTAAAGTCAAAGCACAGCCCCTTTGTCACTTCTGTACTGCCCCAGAGGCCACTGCTGGCTGACCACAGGGCAGGTGTGGGGCTGTGCAATGCTCTCCTCCCTGTGGAAATTGCTGCTTTCAGCAAGTTTGGTTCAAGCCTACTTACCTAACCCAGGCATGGGAGATTGGGACATCCTGCCCAATTTTGGGCTAAATGACACTAGTGCCTCATAAAAATTACTCAAGCACATAAAACCCGAATATGTAAACACTTTCTATCTCTCAGTATTACAGTAATTGGACCTTCAAGGGCGTCCACCCAACCTCCCACACAGATCATCACCACTGCTAACGTGTGCCTTCTCTACTGCTAAAAAGTGACAACTTCAAAGCATGTCAACTAACTGGGTGCTGTCACCCCTGTGACCTCCTTATGCCACTTTTGTGTTGCAAAGGTGTTTTATGATGGGATGATAATTCTCTGAAAAAAACCCCAACAATTCTTCTGCTCAGGGCTTCTGACCATGGCACAGCAATGGGAGGTTCTGGTGCTGAGGGGAAGACGAGCACATGAAGTTGGACACAAAGATCCTGCTGCTGCTCAAAATTCATGTGGAGCCTGGGCAGAGCCAACCTCTGCCTTTTCTTCTGCCCCATATATCATGGGCTCCCAGTTTACATTTACTTTATATTTCTTTCTACTAACTGCTGCGGATGAGAAGTAGATTGTTTCCAGCCCTTGACAAAAATAGAGTTATTTTTGTATAATGCTGTGTCATTCAGTTGAATAACCAAGCCTGTCAAGCACATGAATGGAAGATAAATATTAAGGCATGTAAAGTATAAAAAGCATTCATTATGGAGAGAGAAGTATTTATTACCACAGGAAAATTTTTAGGGGACTTACAATTATGAAAGCTTTCATGTAATAATGTGATTTAAGGTTTCAAAATTCACTGCAAGTACTTGCAGAATATTCCATATGACTAGAGTGGAGATGGGGCCATTTGAGATGAATGACAATATAATCTTTATATCTCATAGTAATATTAGGTTTTCTTTACGAATAAAATGTATTTGATGGATAAGTGATCCTGTAAACACTGTACAAAGTTTTAAAATAATGTGGTGGCACTATTTCCCCACCCTTATCTTGATGAAACCAGACTGAATCTTTACCTACAAATTCTTCTTCTGACATATTCTAACAAATAATGCACTGCAGGGAATTCCACATTTATCAATTTTCCATGAAAAAGAAAAAAAAAAAGGCAAGAAAAAAAAAAAAAAAAGAAGAAGCTTTTGCATTTACATAACAGAACATCTCCAGAGCTGTGTAAGTGTCTAGGAGTTGTAAAACTGGTGGCCTAATGGGCTGAGGGCAGGTGAAATGGTCATGCCTGAATGAGAACAGTAATTCCACACATTTCTCTGTATTTCCTCCCATACAAGGCTCCTATCCTGGCTGTACAAGTACCAACTTGACAGCAACTGTCAAAAGCCTCTTAAAATGAGCAATCTTGACTACTCTTGCCACTGTACAGATCAGAAAGCACTGTGTATATGGGTTTTACACAACATATTTGTGTCTCTCCTGTTGTGTACACAACTCAAAATGTCTGTATTCTTCCTGAATGGATTGTGTGACTTTGGCCAGTCTTCATTCTGGTGTAGGCAATTCACAGGCCTCCCTTCCTGCCTTCCTCCCTTCCTAACTCAGCTTGCCTTCAGGGAAATAGGTTTTTATGGTTTTATGGCATAACCATAGAAGACATGAGAAAACTTCAGCTGTTGCATGACAGCCACCTTTCTGTGCCTTACTCTGGCATAATTATGGTAGGGTTAACAAAAGCTACCTAAAAGTTCAATTACCACTTCTGCTATTAATTTAACAGGAAAAAGAAAAAAAGATTTGGCATTATGATATTTAGATTATGATTACACATCTAGTCTTGCACCTCAGGGTTCACACTGACATGGGAATGTGAAATGTGGGATGATAGCTCCAGATCAGCAATCACCCCAGCTAAACTGATAATGAAGTTTAATGAAGGTAAATGTATCCACATCAATATGTGGTGTTTGTTCCTGTTGCTTGTGGGACCAAGGGGGCAAAAAAGGGATCAAGTGGATCCCCACACCAGCAATTTAAGCCCTTCTGGCTCTTTTCAGCCCTAGGTTGGTCTCTCAGTTTGTGTCCAAGTGCTGAAATGTCCCTTCACCCACCAGGAGATGTGGAGGAAGGCACCAGCTTGCTGGCACCATGAGTAAGGGAAGTTGGTATGGGCTGAGTGAAAAATAACGTGATTGCTTTCCCTTCTCAGGATATCCCATCATGGCAATGGGAGGCAGGAGAAAAAAGGTTCTCTGGAGACTGCTTATCCCCTGAAATGTTCTTTTGTGCAAGGGGAACTACACCTGCTGATGGAAAATTGTTTCCTGGAGCACACACCTTCCCTGCACGTAGCACACACTTCTTTTATCTCCTAGCCAGACCAACATCCTTCGGCTTTCTATCATGTGAGAGTCACTTACACATCCTGTGAGATATTGAGCATCACCTGCAAGATCCCCCATGAGCACCTTAGAAAGGTATTAGGCAAAAGAAAACAAACAACAAAAAAAAAATACCCCATCAAATAAACAACCACCTTCCCCTGCCAAAAAACTAACAACAACAACAACAACAACAACAACAACAACAACAAAAGGAGAGAAAATGGAAAAGAAAAAAAAACCACCCACCTCTCCCTATCAAAGCAGTTTTACAGAGCTCTGGAAACAGCGAGACAAAATAAATATTGAGAAGGAAAAAAGCCAGTATTGCATCAAATATTTGCCCCAGGTCCTACAACAGCAAAAATGAGGTGACATGCAGCCATACATGAGTGGACAACATGTCAGCTGCACAGAGGGTCTCTTCATCGTCACACATGTCCCCTAACTGGCAGTTTACCCCTTCAGACACAATGTTAAGAGACACAGGAAGAATGTTCTCTTTTTGAGAAGTGTCACATAAAGTAGCTTACCAGCCTGGTTGGCAGAAAATCATATTTTCTGATATCTGGTGTCACATTTTATTAGATTTAGGATACTATTATCCTACTTACTTAAGGCTTTAAAAGTATCCTTTTTATAGCTAATGCCACAGGTAGAATGTTAAACTATAGACATTTTGCAATAAAGGACTAGACTGTTCCTTATACACATCTGGTATTTTTTGCCCCAAACAATTCAATAGCTGTTCAGTATTTTTCATCCTTCTTTTTTTGTATCCTTGCACATTTGCCCTCATTTCATCCACTAAAGCATGAGTGAATCCGGTTAGAATCTGTAGAACTCTGGAGGTATAATTTTTAACTCTTTTAATATATTTTAATGAGTTATGATTATTTAATACACTTAAGATGGTTTCATCTTAACTCCAGAGGTCAGAGTAGTTGTCCTTTCAGTTCAAACAGTGGCATTTGCTGCAGTGCTTGACAGCAGTTTCCACCTGCTAGTAAACAAAATTCACAGTATACATGTTTCAATGCTTGGGATTATATCAGTTCTGAATCATCCCTTTGCATATATGTAGAAATGTTTTATCTTGATTTCAGTTAACAGGGGACTTGCAAACAAAATCTTTTATTGAATCAAAGTTTCTTAAAAGTCTTCAAGCAAAATTTTGACTATTGGTAATTGAAGTTTTTCAATTTACCGAGGTTTCAAGTTTTTTTTTCAAGAAATATTAATTTAAATAATATTATATTCTGAATATAGTCATGCTCCCATTTAAGTAGCAAAATCTGTGTGTGTTTAAAGGCAGAATTTGATTCACAACATCAAGAACATTAATAGTTTTCATCAAAGGATAATTACTTCTGTTCTGGACGAAAGACTTATTTGCTTGGGTGGCATTTGACTTATTTGCTTACATGAGAATTAGCCTTACCCACTATTAAAATATAAATGTACATTTTCTATATCAATGTTCCAACTTTTAGTGTTTAAACCATATATTGTTATCCCTAAGTAGTCTCTACATCTTTAGTTACTTATCAGAGCAATAATATATTGATAGTAAAATATAACTGACAGGTGACCAGCTGGAGAGCAGATTCTTGGAGAATGGGAGGAAGCAGAAAAATCCCCAAATATGTGGCACTCTTGCCTTGTTCACACAGCTCTGCTTCAGTCATAGCTGCTGGGAGAATGGAGAGACAAGAAAAGAGAGTGCTGAGCAAATATTAATATTAATATTAACTAATAGTCAATAGCACGAGTTTGCCAGGCATTTTTCAGCTTTCTTTACATAACAAGAGGAAACAACTCCACAGGAACTCAGGAGGAGGATTCAACTACTAATAGAGGAAAAATGCATTTTATAGTGTATATTATTAGCTGCTGCAGGCTTTAAAATTAAATACCCAGCAGACAGTGTGATGCTTTTAATAAGGAGAAAGGACAAGATACCAATATCACTATCTTCAATGATTTACAGAACTTCCTCCAACAGACCTGCAAAAATTCTCATTCCATAGATCGGAAACATTTAGGTCAAGAACTGAACATATAAAATTAAAGTCCTTCAAAGAAAATTTAGATATGACTTTAAGGCCTCTGCAGCTGAGTAGAAAAGTCCTTTTCGCCACCAAACTAAGCCAACAGGGCTGTGTGCTCTGGAGGCCACTTTCTTGGATCAGTTTTGGTGTGATGGCTCACATGCACTGGTGATAATTAAAGATCTCAAGGCACATTTTGCAGGAGGGAGGACACTACTTTCAACTCCCTTGGCAGAGCAAAAACTATTTCCCTATATTTGTTGGGCAAGACTCCTAAAGGAACCTGGTACCTGACACCAAGTCACTCCCTAAAGCAGAAACACTTTTGTAAGAAATTTCCAAACAGACACTTTTTATACAATTTAATCCTTGAGAATAAAAGACACATTCAAACAAGATCAACACAGACTGCTCTATAAAACCCCTATATGGGGCTTTGATAAACCACAGAATCACCCTGTGCTTTAACAGGAGACAGTAGGAATTAGTAGACTTTATTTTTATTTTTCCTACTCTCTTTCACAGTTTATCCTTCCTTGGGGTAATTCCATTAAGAAACCATCTTGTCACCTGCACTAAAAATGCATTTTTTTCTCTTTTAAGAATAATGCATCAAACAAATACCTCAACTCTGCTACTTATGCTTCTCACCCAGCATTAAAAATATATTTTCAATTTTAAAAATGAAAATACTTTACTGTATTTTGAAGAATTATTCATTCACTCAAACACAGTAAAGTCTCTGTTTCTTTTCTTTTTAAAGGAAATCTCTGGGTGTTAAGTTTTTCCACCTTTACTGAGAGCAATTTTGACATTTCTGTAAGTTATTTCTCTGAATCACTCTATCTCTTGTACCGAAAAAAAGGTAACCAACTTTATATTTAGATCTACACCTGACCTTTAAGATTGGTCTCCTTAGTGTACATTTTAGTAGGTATAATTGTGTTGAAATATGAATTAATTTGGCAGTGGTCTTCCCTGCATACCCTGGATTGTTTTAAGAAGATGAATGTAACCTTCAACTGTGTTCTGTGGAGGTTTTATTCCAGAGCCTTTCACTGTGATTTGAGATTGAAAGCTTACCAATATTTGAAGAATGCCATTGAGCACTAGGCTGTATTTGTTTGTCTCCTGAACTCATTCAATTAAGAAAATAATCCATTATGGAAAATCTTGATTAAAAGTTGGCTTATTCTCCCATTTGATTAAAATTCAGCATTACACCGAATCAATTGTTCAGTACTTTTGTGAAACCTGCATCAACTGCAGGCAGAAGACAAATTGCTCTGTTGCTCTTGCATCTTACTCACCTTTGCTGTCCTCTGATTATAAAATCTACTGGAGAACAATAAACATGTTCTAATATTGTAGTTTCTCTTGGTCCTTGACCCTATTCCATGGCAGAGAGAAAGATGCCATGACAGCCCAAGGGGACTTGGGAGTGGTAGGATTTTCTTGGTCAGAGGCTTTAGCTCCACAGTCCCTATCCTGTCCCAGCATGGAGGCTGTGGCACAGCTTGGTCCTGCTGTCAACTTCATGGGTTTCTTAGCCTTATGAGCCCTGAACAAAATCTTCAGGATTTAGTCCTTTGCATATTTCTACAATGACATCAGCAAACAAAGCTAGTCTTGCCTGCCAACAAAATGTTTTTATAACTCCATACTAAATCCCTAATTAAAATCGCCACCTTGAAAACTCTGCAACAAACAAAGCAGCTGAGGTTGGGCTGCAACCTGACAGCAGTGGGACTGGGAGGACAGGCTCTTTATCCCCAAACTTACCTCAAAGTCATCTCTTTCTCCCTGTCTGCACTCAGGTCTGGAAGAGGTAACTCTGCAGCCACTCAATTGCTGGATGATTTCAGTGGGTAAAGTCCCAGTCTCAGCCAAACCGGTGGCAAAACTCCTGTTGATTTCTGTACAGTCAGGCTGTGGCTTCAAATGTGGCAACAACAACAAAAAAAAATCAGTCATTAAATACTTGTAAGTTTGCTTTCCAGTGTATTTTCATTTCCAGTTTCCCTGTCCTTTGGCAAATGTGACAGTTTGCAGCAAACAGGAATCTTTACTCAGGAAGATTTTCAGACATAAAAAATGGTTTAAAACACAGTACTGTGGTTCTCAACCAAACCTTCCTGTAGAAGCTTTTCCAATTTATTCTTATGCAATGAATAATTCTTTTTATTATTTCTGTAAATAATATTTCTATTTTCCCCATTTTTTACACAGAATGGCCTTTGCTAAATATAATTGAACTCTAATATTGAACCAACTAACTTCCAACATTACAACTCCATCACCAGGACTGATTTGTTAATTTTTAGTGGGTTTCTTTGTGGTTTTTCCCAAGGCTGAGTATATTACCAGCAAACCATAATATTAGCTATCCAGACAGTGGTTTATCCTATTATTTAATGAAGACACAAGAGAGAATAATTGACAGAAACACTGTAAAAGATCTTCAACTGCTTCAAAATTTTAATTCTTAGTGTCTTCACTGGCAAAGAGATGTTAAGTGACTTCAGAAACAGCCCAAAATAATGCAGGAAAAAGCAGCTTTAGGACAGGGTCACATACTGGGCACGGATATCTTGAATTTAATATTGCTTCCAGTTAAAATTATTAACTGGAATCAAATATTTGCAAAATTTAGAGGAAACCCTCTAAATTACATGGCTGTGAGGCTGAGAGGTAAGAGTGAAATTAATGTGCATAAATAACGTGGGCAGGTGAAGCTAAGCCCACTGGAAATAGGATAGTTACTAAAATAACTCTGAGGTCAGTATTTGTGATGAAAATAGACAAGATTTATGGCAACATAATTCAATCAAATAATCTGAAGCGGGTCAGAAGCATTTCATTCTAATGCAGTGTTTTAAAATCTATAGATATTGTGCAATTAAATGAAAAGCGAAAGCAAGCCGTAGATTGTTGCTGAAGAGAAGAGAATAAAAGAAAAGGCAGAAGCAAATGTCAGCTGGAGAAGATCTCATTTTGGAAACCCACAATATGTTGATTGATAGGACTAGCATTTTTCAAGCTCTGTCACAGCTGAAGTATAAAGCTGTCAGTGCATATGATAATGATGGATGCTCTAAAACATGCAAATAGCATGAAAAATCATTTCCCACATAATTTTGGAAGATGAGAGGAGTTGTGAACTGAGGGGAGAGGGGAGAGTAGGTCAAGCTTAACATTCAGCCAAGAGGAAGAGGCGGCCGCCTCGCCACTGCTGGAGTTGTTAATTACCATGCAAGTGAAACAATGAGTTATGCCGGCCTTCTGCGAATTTTCCCAGAGAACTGTGATTGTGACGGGCGGAGGGAGAGAGGCAGAGCCGCAGCTCTGGAGCTGAGCACAATAGGGAGTTCCCCCGGAACAGATCCGCGCCGAGGGAGAGCCGCTCCCGGGGCTCCGGCGCTCCCGGGAATGTGCTGCTTTAAGGACGCCCCGTGTGTTTCAGAGGTGACATTTACAGTACACCATCAATATTGGGGGTGTTTCAGTTAATTAGCCATTTTTATGAACGCTGAAGTACAGTAAAACCCGATGTAAGTGTTAGGAATGTAAATGAGCACCGTGCCCAGGCTGATCCAGCTCCAAGCAGAGAACAACCACACACTGGCCCCGTATTTATGGTGCTTTTTATTTTCTGGACAGAGCAGAGGTTGCTCATGCTTCCAGCTGAGTTTCACCTCTTGTGCATAAGCAAGTGCTTGCATATGCCAAAGTTCACAAGAAGCAACGGAGCCATAGGCCCAACCTCAAATTTGCTGGATTTATTTTCATTCATTTTGCAATTTTGAGGAAAACCACATTTGTAACCAACTCTGGTGAAAAACAAATATACATCAAGGCTGGTTTGTGGGGTTTTTTCCTTCTTACTTAGTTATAATGATGCACCTTGCAGCATCTAAACTGAGAAAAATCCATGACATATGAAGTAAAGCATTATTTATATATAATGTGCCTTGCTTGGGCTCCATGGAATGGTTTAAACCACACACGTCATATAGCTTTGTATTCAAAACCCCTTATTCCTCAGCCCTTGTTCAATATTAACGTTTGACAATGTCTTATTTTCAAAACCCTGCTTCACTCAGCACAGGTCTATACACTGGATCTTCTCTCTACTGGATCTTTTTTCTTACTTTATCCCACCAAAAATGCCAGCTTAATATGAGCCCACCTGTGTGTTTCCAAGTCTACCTCCACAGCTGCCTTTATGTTTTTCTTCAATCTTAGAGTTCCTGACAGCATCTCCTCATCATTCCAGTCCCTTCTATACAGACACCATCTGATACTGGGTCTTTTCATGTGTCTGTATCCTTCCAAAGCTCATGTCCCTCTCAAATGTGACAATACGGATGTTAATAAAAATTTTTCAAAATGCCATCCTGTGTCTTTCATCAAATGGTTTGTAGTCAGGCTTATCTGTATCTGTGTTAGACTGCAAGCTCTTGGAGGCAAAGACCTCCTCTATTGCTGGTGTGCATACTGCTGAACACGCTGTCACACTCCACAAATTGCAAATAATGAGCAATGGCGATGGACCTTATTTTCTACTGCCTTCCATCTTATTGCTATTTACCTTTGCACAAAACAAGTGTCAAAGAGGTGACATTAGCAAGGGCTGTGGTTCCTCAGCAGATCAGCATGTTTTAAGTTGGAGCCTCATTCATAAAAGAAGACAATAACCAGAACACTACAGAAAATTTCATCTAAACATTTTACTAACTTACAAGTTGAATTTCTCATTGATTTCCAAGACAATCCATTGCATACTTCATTTCTTTAAATATTGGTACTGTTTCTGCATAATCAGGCTCTGGTCTTGCTGTTTCAAACTGCTTTGTCGCAGGTAATTCATGANATTTAATCTTCATTTCAGACTTGGAGCAATAGCTCATATTCTTGTCCAGACATTCAAAATGCTTTGTAATTGTTATTCAGCAGGATTGTGCTCTTTTGGATGTGTTCAAGTTCACATTTAAAATGAGAAATAACTCACTCTGATGATGAGTTCATATCTCTCCTTATTCACTGCCACTGTTAAGATTAGAAGAGTCCAAAAGCAGGTGAGGTGAAATAGAAATTTAGCAGAAGTTCTGGAAATCAATGTATATGTAAACCAATCATGGCCCAAAGGTGTCATACTGAATTCAGACCAGCTCAAATAGTACCTACACAGGACAGACTGGGGAGACTTTTCCCCTTGCCACAATTAAAATGCATGTACCAAAAATGCTAGGTATTCCCAGGAGCCTGAAGTGAGGCAACTCCCCAAAAGCAGATGCAAGGACTGCCCAGCATTTAAATCACCAGGCCAAGTTTACAGAGCAGAGATGAGAAGCACTACGGCCAAGTAAGAAAAAAATAATCACAGACATCTAAAACCTGGACCCCAGCCAACTTTTCCCAATAATGGTAGGCGACAGGCCAGAGCTGATCCAATGTGCATTTTAATTGGTGGCAAACTCAAGTAACAAGCCATTGCTGTTCATCTGTCAAAGAAGGAAAAAAAAAGTCCAAAGATGCAGCACTGTCTTTATTTTATTTTTAGACTATGGACTACATATATTTTTATGTAAATTGTTTAAAGGTCTTTGGCATCTAACAGGAACAGAAAGGAGATTTGTACCTACTAATTGCCTAATATGTCTCCAAAAGAGAAACAAATAGGAAAAGATAACATCTCTGTGGTCTGATGGAGTGAAGGAGACCCTGAGCTGTACTTAAAGCAGCCTGATAAACAGATCAGTGATGGCCAACGCAGGTGAAAGTTCTCGGAAGAGAAATGGTAACTATATGTAATGATGCTTTTGCTTCACTTAAATACCGTGAAAATGTGAAACAGCCCAACACAGGCTCTTCAGAGAAAGAGCCTGACACTGATTTGGGAAAATTTCCTTCTCCCTTTGAACAGCTTCCCAAGACTTCAACTGCTTTCATTCAGGTTTTATTTTAAAGCATGGAAAGTGAGTACTAAAACTCCTAACACCCTGCATTAGCATACAAAGTACATTCTCGGTCTTTGTTTTGTTTGATTTTTTATTTTAACCTCGATATTAACAAAACAAAACTGATCAGTCTGAAGAGGCTGTGAAGAAGATTGCATTATTTCAGGGCAGGCTTTGGAAACCAAAAGGATTCTAACCAATTTCTTATGACCGAGACGTGGGTACAGTTTCATGTGTTGCAGAGTACTCGTGTGCTGCTCAGGAGAGCACAGATTGCATTCCATCAAAGGCAATTTTTCAGAGGTTGTCCCTCCTTTTGCTTTCCACGAAAATGAATCTATACCATTTACATGGAACACTTAACCTTCAGACTGTCCTTACTACAGCAACACTACTCCTATTGCAGATACATGTTTACTTAGACAAATCTAATTTACCCTTTGTTAATGTGTGCTGTCTTTACTTGCTATATTACATTAAAGTAGAAATAGAGTTACAAAAAAATTATCTTGCTTAAAATCATTCATAAGCTTTCATCAAGGGAATAAATTTACCAATTTCCCTCTTAGTTTATAACCATCCACTGTACTAACTTGACCTTTACCTAAACAGGGCTATAATTGCAGTTAAGATTATGTAATTTACAATAACAACAAAAAATTACTTTTGAGGAACTGCTACTGGCCATGAATGTCTCACAGCCATTAAATGCATCATTCATCTTGAGAAGAAAATTATTCTTATCCACGTCGACATTTTTAACATAAACTGTAGTACTCTCTGTTGGCACTTTTTTACGTACCCATTAATCTCAATAGTAAAGCATAAGTCTCACCCACCTATTCTCTGAAGTTTGGATGTCACTACTGTGTACAATAAAAATTGTATATTCATGAACTCCATTTGTTTTATGTCCTTCTCTCTGTCAAAGTCTCCCAAGCAGCATATGCTTTGCTCTGTGGAGAATAAAATCAAATTTGTCTGTCTTGTCATATTGTCATCAAAGTGATACTGTCACAATTAGATTAACATTTTGTGAAGGAGCTGAAGAGAGGGAAAGGAAATAGGAACAAATTATAGAGAATCCCAGTTAACCCTTTCTCCAGCATAAAGCCCCCTTTGGAGGTAAAGAGAGCAGCCGGGATCCAAAGGGAGCAAGCCTGCCCAGCACCTGCCGCCCTCCCTGGGGTCAGTGAGGTTTCTCCTCAGCCCTGCAAGCTTCGAGTTCATCCAGAGGGCTGTCAGTGCTGCACTGTTGGGAGAGGATCTCTTCCCAGGCTGTTTTAGCAAATCAGTGACAAGCAGAGTGCAGCCCCCAGAGCAGGCCCTGGAGGTGGCTGGGAGCACACCGGGACCCCCGCTCCGGCATCACGCCCAGCCCTCGGGATGCTCCGGGGCCAACAGGGCACCGTGGGCAACTCTGCTGGCTGCAAAATAGGAGTTTGGGAGCAGAGCAAAAGGAGCAACAACCTGTTCTACTTTTCTTTTCAGGATTTCTTCAGTTCTACTTTCACATTTATTCCTTTTTCAAATAAAACAAACAAATGAAAAAAAGCAAATTGGTGGTTTCATCAAATAAAGGGACAAAAAAACAGCCTGTTGTGGAGACGTGAAGAAAAAGTGTCTCTAAACTTACTCACACTGTGCAGTTGCATTTCCCACTCCACTTTCAGTGTGCAGGCAAGATCTATGCAATAAATTATGCTTGTGCAGGACAAAGATATGTATCTGTACATCTTATCTTCTTATTACAACTGAATCATCTGCACATTGATCTCCTTCCCTGGGGATTAATTCTAACGTGAGCTGTTTCTGATACTTATTCTTCAGGACAGGCCTGCCAAGGATGTATTTTTGCTTCATTCTCCTGTACGTGAAGTAACCCACCAAAATGATAAATTCAACTGCCTGGCACACATGTCACAGAATACCTAATCTATCATAGAATTTCTATGGAAATTATCAGCTGTTCAGAGTGGGAATATTTTCTGTAAAGTCAGATGGTATAATTATCATGATTTACAATGCACAATATTTGAAACAATGAAAAAATATTATATTTTTTTAAAAGAACCAACAGTAATTTGCATGTCTCCATACAAAATATTATGGCATTTCTCACTAACAGAAACCAGTATTGCCCATATCTATGGGAAAAAAATTCTAGTCTCTCTAGTCAAATAGGTTCCTTTTCCCTAGCCCTGTACAGCTCTCATGTATAAGGATTTGAGGACATAATCTATTTTGTGTAGGAGAAAACTGGAAAATCACCTAAAACTGAATTTTATGTGTCACAAAGCTTGGACATATTGCCAAATAATATGGGAGCAAACTGTATATACCGAGAGAGAGAGAGAGGGCAAATATTTTTTGTCCCATATTTTCTAAAATCTTGATTGTTTGAAGAGGGGGTCACAGGGCAGAGTGCTGTGGACAGAGTGTTGGGAAAGGAAGGGGACATGCACACCAGAGGGATGATAAAGTAATGAATAGCAGTGCAAACAGAAGAGGCAGTGAGGAAAGAACGTGAAGAACAGTACACTGAGCAGAACAAAAAAAAATGGTAAGGTCAAAGAGGCGGAGAAGAAACTTTGACTTTGAGATTTTGCCAAGAGGCAGCCTTTGGTAATCAAGGCAATTCCAGCAGAGCACAGAAATGAAAGCCAACTGGAAAAGATTCATTAGGGTTTAAGTAACTTAAGGTAGTGGTGACAGACTGCCTGTCGGATTAATTTGGAAGTAAGGGAAATGTGGGAAGGCAAGCAGGAATTTGCAAGATGCCTCTTCCTTCATCTTGGCCACAGAAAGAAGCCAGAGAATGGTGAAAGGCACTGGAAGAAAATAAGCAAAAGGAAAGATCTCACAGAACAGCAGTGTCTGTCCTGAGTAGAAATTGTCCATTTCAATGTCGGAAAGGAAAACAGAAATTTAAACTCTCTTTTATGAGAAAATCCTCTTTGCTCTGGCTTCACAGCATTGCTCACCCCTGCCTGAATGCAGAAAGGAGTTTTTGCTGCCATTTCAGACACAAGTCCTATGGGCTGAGCCCATGAGTGCCCTCAACTCTCACTGAAGTCAATGGGAGTTAAGGGCGTTCAGCACTTTCCAGGGTCAGGCCATGTATCACTTAAAAATAACTCACCAACATTAAACATCATTAAAGAAACTAATGCTCATTAACTAGCAATAGACCACTGGGAAAGGATCAATAGTTGTCTCTGAAATCATCTTACCTATTACAGTATATGCATACTCTACTTAATGACAGTGAAGAATGGTGACACTGAATGATAGGTCACTGATAGCAGTGAATGGGAAAGACTGCTTCTTAACTAATCAGCACAGTATTAGCAAAGACTTTCACTTAACAGGGGTACATCTGGGGGCCTAACCAGGTGATTAGGAGGAATGATGTGCTGACCCTTGGTGAAACAGTGGCAGCTTAAGAAGAAATGCAACCAACACCCTTTTCGTTCTTCTGGCTTTCTTCAGAACAGAGTGCTTTTTTTCACCTCATACATTTCAAGGCATTGCTTTTCTTTAATTAGCTCTTAATAACAGGAGTAAATTCATAACTGACCAGGAGTAAATTCATAACTGTTAGTGGAAAGGGTTGTGTGGTGTGGCACCAACATGATGTTCTACCTGAACTGAATGGCTCTTGTTCTGTGGCTCTTGCTAAGGGAAAGCTGCTACAAACAGGACAGCTTGCATGTCTTGTATGGAGATTAAGAACATTATTTCCTTTTTCTGATCCAGATCCGGATTCCCTTCCCTTCAGGATCTACACATGGGAAATCACAGAGTTATCCAAGCACAGAACACTCTTTGCATCCTTCAAGAGATCGTCTCATGGCCATTATAAGTAAAAAAAAATAAAAGCAGCACAATCTTATCTGCATTCCACTGGTACCTAATGACCCTCCCCTTCTGACTGAATTTACTGTAATCCCTATAAACCTAAATCTCAGAGAATTCCAATGCCTTGCACATCTCTCCTGTTCTAATTTATGAGAACTTGGTAATGTGCCATCTGGAGGTTTCACTGCTATTGGGACACATGTTCAGCCTGCAGTGGAAGCCAAAAGGAGAAAGAAAAGAAAATACAGGGGAAGGAGAAGATCTGGCTTCAAGGAACAAGTGTCATGAACTCACACAGACAAAAACTACCCTTCAAAAAAATCAGTTTTATCTTGCATGATCGGCACATACACAGCTGATAACCCAGGGTCCCAACCTAAGGACATTAGCAGCATTACAGGGCAATCCTTACACAAGGACAAAATGTTCTTGAGCAATTTCTGCAATATATTAGACACAAACAGGTTTTTCCTCAAAACTGAAGTCATGTCAAGCTTCTTGCTTCACCTCTTTTTATTTCCCTGAACAAACATATTTATTGTGGTGGTTTCAAGTGAATTTCCAGTTCACACACTTTTCCTGTAAGAAAACAAAGGGCTTATTGGAGGGAGCTTTTAGGCTGATTGGCTGATCTACACCCAGGCCATCAAAGGTCTGAGGCCTATTTTAGTGTGAAAAGAAAAATATCCTTAGCTCTGATTTTATTCCTTTATTATGTTACTTAAACAAAAATAACATTGAAAACTGTATGCCACTGAAGTCATAATTACTAACCTATGAAAAGAGCAATTCAGCTGTCAGGCTGGATCACATCAACAAGTTACACACAGTACTGGGAAGCATATTAGATCACAAAATAAGTTAAAGCATCCTATTAACACCAAATAATCAATCCTAACAAAAACAGATTTGCTAATTCATCCTAGAGAGAGGGTATTAAGAAGGCAGCTGTGCATTCGTTACATGTACCAATTATAGAGTATCTTGATGATGAAACAAAATCATCATCTAACATCTGATCCATGTCCTTGGCACCAGGGAAAAGGTTTTTCTTCAAACAGTTGCTCTTCCTGCTCTAGGGTGAGCAAACCCTGGTCTCTCAGGCTCCATCTTCAGAGTTACTGGGATGGAGGCATCTCTGTCTATCAGAAGAGTCTCCTGTTGGCCAGAAGGTACAACAAGAAGGAAGTTTCAGGCTTCTCACTGAAGGCAGGACCCTTTTCCAAAATTTAATTTGAGTGAGGAACTGTCATTAATGTTTCCTTCGTGAATGAAAGGCTGGTGCACACACCCACCTCTCCACAAACAGCTGGAGTGCTAAACTTCACAACAGGATTGAGTCTTCTCCATAAGGTGAGGAAAAGGCTATTTTTTGACAGCAGCAGAGTGACCCTCCCAGGCACTGTGGCCTCCCTGGTCTCTTGCAGCACTGAAACTACAGAACCTCCTGAGCCCTGTGTGTTCCTGCACACAGCCAAAAGACTCAGTGAGTGCACCTCTGGCCAGTCTCTGCTTCTGTCAATGCTGGGCACAGGACCAGGGGGCCACTGCTGGCCAGAGGAAGAGTTTGGAACCACAAGTGCCGTGTTTGCCTCCTTCCCTTCTGTCCTGGTTTAGGGTAAATCTGGGAGGAAACTTCCAAAGGGGTCCCTCCAGAAAAGCAGATCCAAGCCACCCCTCTCCCCAGATGCTTCAGGAAAAACAAAACAGCCACAAGCTCAAAGAATGAACAATACCACACAATAAAACCTCTCGCCATTCTGAAGAGATGGCAAATTCAGGAAAGTCTTTTCTGTGGGTGTGTCCTCGGTTTTCTCTCAGTCCCTCAGTCTCAGTCTCTCCAAGGCCCAAGTCTCTCTCTCTCCCTCTCCCTCTCCGAGGCTTGGGCCTGGCGTCCCAGCTGCAGTGCCGGGGGGCGGGGGGCTCCCTGGGCCATGGTCCTGCTGTCTTCAGATCAAGCAACAGCAGAACAGTCCCAAAAACCTTTGGCCTCAGCTAATTAAAAATAAAAACCAACCAAAAAGGAAAAAGGAAAAAAACCAAAAGATAGCTCTCTGCTGTCTGTGCAGATAACAGAGTCCAGGAGAAGGATTGCTGAAAGTGTTATCTCTCTGTTTTGGAAACAGCGGCCTCAGATGTTCCACTGCTTGCTTCTCCTTCTACCCCCTTTACTCTCAGATCCAGTCTTAAAGGTGCAAAAGTTATTTCTGGGCTAAACTGATGAATGGGCATAAAAGCATCATACAATCAGCCTAGAATACCTTCCCTGCTCCTCTCTTCCCTCCTGGGCCAGCCATGGCAGAGACATCTTGTGCACCCATGGGGAGCCTGGGGGAGGCAGGGCAGAGCAAGCAGTGAGCTCCTGCAACTCCTCTCTGGGCTGAAGGAGAGACTGAGAGGCTGAGAAGGGAACAAACCTGAGGAGATATTCTGACAGTGCCAGGCAAGGTGGGCTTTAGCTACAGCCATTAGTACTCCAGGTAATCATGGCTTCTTGTTCCATCAGTCTGGTACCCTGCAGAGCTGTCTTCATGGTCTGTGCCAATAGCTGGATCTGTCCCAAGACAGGAGGTTCAAGCGGGTTGAGAAAGTTCCCTGTAAATGAAAGATAGTTTTAGAAAAGTAAATTGTTGCATTAAAATTTAATTGAAAGGTGTAGTCACAAATTTTGCAACTCTTCCTCTTTTCTGGGCTGCAGTAAGCCAAGACCCGACAGGTCCTGGGCACTGTTCTTCTGGGTTCAGGAAGAGGCTGAAAACTCATTATCCAACTTCTCACACATCCATACTGGAGACTCTGAATGAGGATTTTTCCTTGAGATGACTTCTCAACCAAGGCACTACCCGGCTGGTTCTCACATCTCTGAGAATACCATCCAGATGAGACACAGAGTACACTATGTTCAGAATAGAACAATTTTGTGAAAACATCATTGTAGTGAGTTATTTTAAATAGCTGGCATTTTGAAGACTGTAGAGTCTGCAAGTCTGACCTTCCCTTTGCCAAACACACAAAAAAGAGAAAAGTCTAATTACAAGATCACGATGGGTCTTCTATTTGTTTTAATGAGTTTTGGACAATGTTGTATCACCAATCCAAAAAGCATATGTAAATAGATTAAAAACAGTACCTTCAACACTCAGAATTCTCTAAGCACAAAACTTTTGGGGAACCCTCCCCACTTTACTGCAAGTGGAGACTATATACAGCAAGGCCTATGAGATTCACCATGACAGATAAAACAATTAAGGTTTATCCAGATTCAGTGTTGGCAAAGTGCTCAGCTGAGACAGCACTGCCTTCCTGCCCTTTTCGTTGAATAGAGCACAGAAGCAACTGAAGCAGGACAAAGGCATTGCTGGGAGTGAGGAGAATCCATGGGACCTATAGAGTGTGAGCTGGAAAAGCGAATATTTTAATGTCAGCTATTATCAGTGGTACTTTCTCCATTGCACAAATGAGCCAAAGGACTGTGACAAAAAACCAGGCTACCCGAAAAAAGGAAACATCACACTTCAAAGGTTCCAGTTTCCACATTGATTTTTACCTGTCTAGGATCACTGATGTCCAGTGACTGAGGCCTCACAGCTGCCCTGGTGACCCTAAATCACAGCATTCAGGAACAGTCTGCCACAATTCTCCTCACCCCATCCAGGCTTAGAGGAAAAGAAAATTAATAAAACCCACTTTAATTTCTTTCTGTGGCTTCTTGATCTCATGAAAAGCAGTTCAACACCTACAGGATTCCTTCCCTAAGGAGATAACTGTACAAGCAAAGTTCAAGTATCCCATCATTGATTGCATGTGTTTCATACTAAGCTCCTTCCACTATAATGCACTTTCTACAATAGCTGATAGATTTTTCCAGTCTTCCTCTGGGAGTCCTAAATGGCTTTGCTAGAGAATTGTAATAGCTCTTTTTTCCTTCACAGACAAAACTCAATTCCTGAATGAAATGTTTGAAAATCTTTAAAGATACTTTTTAATACATGTTGAGTCTCTTAAAAATAAGGAAATTGTGCAAACAGTAGAACACAGGTGGTGGTACAAAAACATGTTAAATTGCTCTGGCAGTTTGATTTTCTAACCTCATGATACCACAGGTTGTGTAAACCCAAATCAAAATTCTCTGTGTACACTCTTATCAACCACTATGTTTATTCTGATGCAGAGGCCTTCATTCCAGCAAGCATCTCTGTCCAGAAAAGTATTGACATTTGTGCTTAAATTTGAATGTACGTCCCATTCAGTAGGTTGTAAAGGACATTTAAGCACCTGTATGCCTAAAAAGAGACTGACAGAGGGCATATCTGAGTCAGAATTTTATTAATGTTCCCTGAAGGTTATGTAAGATCAAATGGGTAGATTGACTTGGCATTGTATTGCAGTGACTTTGTACAATGTTTGGGAAAATGAAACCATTAATGAGATATCAGCTGAATATTTTTTCATTGACACTCTGGGTAATAAAATGTGAAATGTTTTATTTCCCCAAATGAGGTCAGCACATATGTGGATAATTGCCTGAAAGAATATAATTTTTGTTTAACTTGTTTAATTGTCTAGGTAACTTGTTTGTTCAAAATAAAAATGAAGTTAAAAAAAAAAAAAAAAAAAAAAGCTGTGGTTGGACTCATAAGAAGACTTTCCTTTATGATTAACACTGCAGTCCCTGCTGGCAATCCTCTGGTGGCTGGGCTGAACAAACACATAACCAAAAGCGGCTGTTCCTGTGCAGACTTTTCAGTTTGGATAATCTGGAATTATGTGTGAGCCATCTTCTCTAACAACTTGTTCTCTGGGAGTGCAGAGCAGATTCATATTAGTTCCTTATATTTGTATTTATCTGTGCATTCATCCCTTCTTTTGCCATCTGTCATAGAACTAGCTGAAAAATTGAATGTTTCAATCCTATTTTGATAACTATTTAGCATTATTTATTTATGGGGAAACCCCCTCCATAAGTATTCCATGTACCAATCACAGGGGACTAGGGCAGACTCCTGAAAACATTGAGATAAACTTCTTTACGGGTATACCAATAAAACTGGCAACTACTTACAGCGTGGTATTTTTTTCCATCCTCAGTATCCAGATTTCTGGATTTCTTCTGCTAAAAAGAGCGCAGAGTTTGCATCTCAATGCTTTGGCATTTGATTGCCGAGCCCTCCTCTTGGAACTCTCCACTTGAATTCTCAGCTGGAAGCGCGTGTAACATCTGTGAGCAGACTTGGCAGGAGGAGGCCGACACGCTGGGCAGTACATGAGTCCTCTTCACCATCTTGCAGCATCAGATCCGTATCCCAAGATCTGACACAACTCCGAGCATAGAGGTTTGCCAGATCCACATCCGTGCTCAAGTAAGTGTCTGGCTTTTCAGGCTCTGCCAAGAAAGGATTCCTGGCTTCTCTTTTCAGCCAACCCCAAATTCGTGCCAGTCACCATAAAGGGGTGAGAGCCCTCGCTAGGGTACATGTGTTTGAGGAGTTGTACTGATGTTACAGGAGCTCCACCAATTGCTCCAGTCGAGGCTGTTGCCCAAAGTACTTCAGAGTGTTGAAGCCTTTAAATTCATAGCTGTGTTTCACTTTAGCAGGGCTTTCAATCCCTCATTTTAGTAATATAAGTGCCACTCAAAGACTGGATCACGTTCAAATTATCCTCACAATAGTAGACACTGTAAGGAAACAGTGGACATTCTGCCATGTGGAACAATTACATCATATACAATCAAACGGGAAAGAAAAGGGAAAAGAAAGCAACTAAATCAACACACTGTGCATGCATTCATTTTACAGTGTCATTTAGCATATGGTCACTCATGTGATCAAGACAGTAACTGGCATTTTTCCCAGTCAATTCACCTCTTTTCTCTTTGTCCTCTGTTGTAGCACCAGTCTTTCAGCAAGATTTCAGGTTGCAATCCCCTTGGAGAATGAATGGCCCTTATTAAGTGTCTGGAAAAAACCAGCAATTTATTAGTACATTGAGACTAATTATAGCTCTACCTTAATCAAATAAAGAATCACAACAAAAAGACCCAAATGCCTCTCTTGAAATTGGCTTAAATATGTTTTATTTCTCTGTCTCTCTCTCTCTTTATATAAATTGCCAATGAAATTAGGTCCTATAGCTGTAAAAGCTGTCTAAGTAACTTCTGAAAAAATAAGTTGTTGGGGTTTTTTGTTTGGTTGTTTTTTTTGGTTTTGTTTTTGTTTTTTTTTTCCTGAGGTTTTGTGGTTACAGTGATGCGAACTGACTAATACTTCACAGAGCTTAGCTGTGAATCATTCACTGCAAATAAAAGGCAAGGCACGCAAGTGTTCCTATGCATGTTCTTCCCAATTATATTTCTGAGGACATCCACTTGATTTTGATATCCATTCAGCATTACATATTTGAAGTCTAGACAAGGAAAGTCTCGACATCCATAGTACTCTGTCATGGTTTTTTACACTATTTTTGAATTTAGATTCACCTCCAAAACACAGAACGCTATTATGCTCATTAAAAGCTGGATTCTATGTTGATGCAAATATATTTAGCTGTAACTGATACCCATTGCATAAACAGAATTTTCTGAAGGCAGATCTGCTATACAGAGGGGTACAATGAGAAATCCAAACTGAAGTGCAGGCAAGCAGGCAAACCCTGTTTTTGTGGAAAATATCAAGAATGAGTAGTTCCCAATCCGTGTACACACAGGTGGCTTAAGGTCTTTGAAAAATAGGGAGAACACTGATATTCAAATACCTCTTTTTTTCCCCCTTCCTTTATATTGTTTCATTATCTAGTAATAAATTAGTAAAGGTAGGAGACTTTGTTTACACACCTGAAGTCCAGGAGGATGGCAATTCCCAGAGCTACATTCTACCTGAAATGTTCAAGGACATGCATCTGACACAGTGGGCCTCTGACTGTAAGACAGACAGCTCCAGGCACAAAGCTGCTGTATAAAACTGTCTACATCTACCTAAATTAGAACTGACAACCAGCCCTGGTTTTATAATGCTGAGTTCTCAACTTTTGGACACCAAAAAACCTATCCAGAAAAGAAAAACAGAGTACATTAAATTTTTTTTTTTTTTTTTT
>VZTR01028044.1:483383-502644 GCA_013400775.1 Chaetops frenatus | reverse complement strand
TTTTGGGCATTGTTTCTTCTATTTCTTCTCCTCTCTCTCTCTTTTATTTTTTTTTCTTTTTTTTTTTACCTTTATTTTAAAATACAGCATTTGATACATCACATTTTTTTGCTCCATGGTTTTTTTGGTAGAAAACCCCTTTAAATTTAAGCATTTAATTCTAAAAAAATATACAACTGAAAATGTATCTTGATCACACTTGAATATGAAAGGGTGTTTTCACTAAAAATAGATTTTATTTAGGACAGGGGTTAAATTTCACAGTAAACCACTGAATTAAATGGAAACAGAAGTCTAATAACAAACCTCCGCATGAAATGGAACCAGCAGGTAGAATAGAGGGCTTTTAGAGAGATTCCTGTAGCTGCTTTGCAGATTTTGCTGAATTATCACTCCTATAATGAATTCACTAAGTCTAATGTTTGAAAAATAGCCACTAATTTCAGGTGCCAGGTTTCAACCTTCTCCAAAAAGTGAATAATTTTGAGGTTCTGTCTAGTCATAACTTCCCATAAATTGGCTGTCTAGGGATTCTGAAAATGAGGAATTACAGACAACTGATTTTTATCTGTTTCACAATTATGCCATAAGCATTTTGATTGAATTTTCAAACTAATACTTATTTTAAGAAAAAAAATTACATAATGATTCACTAAATATCTGTTTATTAAAAATTGCCATGAAATTTTATAGGAATAAAAACATCGACTGAAGACCCTGACTATATGTTTGTGAATACAAATTCTACTCCTAGAACTTTTAAAAATCAAGAGTTTCTAGCTTACCTCAATAACTGAAAAATTACCTTACAGCTAAGTTAGGTTGGCTTTTTTTATTATTATTATTTTTTGGCTTTTTGAGGTGGCAGGTATTTCTGCTTATGCAAACATGTTTTATATTTACTTATAATAAACAACAAAATTACTAACCTAACAAAGACTGCTCAAAATTCCTCTCAGTTTTTGGTGGTAACAGCTCTATCACAGCTGTTTGGTTTTCAGGTCTGCATTATTTCATCTTTGTTTTAAAAATGAGCAAAACATTCTATGTGAAGTCTTTGTTCTGCAACATATTTTGTTAGCAAGCCCTCAGTAGTATCTAAAATAGTGTAAATCATCAGTTTTTAATCTGGCAGGAAGTAGATAGTGGCCCATTAAACTTTCGTAATTAAATTTCCCCTGCACTCCCCCATAGAACCATTATCTGAGTTTTCTAATTAACACAAGAGGAGGGAGTCAATTCAGAGTGATGGGATCTATAGCCATCCCCTTTCATTTTAATGGCCTTTAATAAACTTTTATTACTATTGATACTGATAATTATAATACACCCTTTCCTCTGCAATGTGATTCTAAGGGCCTCGTCAAAAATTGAAAAATTCTTCCTCAAAGTTGGAGCATGGCAAATGACTGTGTCCTCAAACACCCAGAATCTGGAGCCAGCAACATCAGTGAGGAAAAAAAGACAAAGCGTGGGCAGGACTGGAGGGAATGTCCTCTCTCCCATGGATTCCAGCGGGTTATGCCTCGGTCCTGGTCCACTGCAGCCCTCTGCTCTCGCAGCAGAGCCTCCCCCAAACAGCCTGACACAAATGCTGAATCATGAGGTGGTTTCATTGCAGATAAACACAAAGAATTATGCAGAGTTCATTTAACTTCTTTTACTTCCAGCCTTACAGAGGTCAGATACTAGAGAGGAGGATTAGCTGTCATGACACTCAGTCCTTCCTTAGACTTTTCCTTGTTGCCTTTTATACTAACTAAACATTTTTACATGGAGCTTTTATTGGCATGTCAACACCCCTAACCTCACTGCAGCCTCCGTACAGTGCGCCTCCCATCTCAGTGATGCTCTTTCAGGTGAGCTATTACATCCCCATCAGCACTGCACTGACAGAGGCTTCACTGATGGAATGAGATGCAAGCTGGAGCAGAAGGACCTCCCTTCTGCAGGACCTGGAAGGGAGAAGGCAGTGTGCCTTCCAAAACAGGGGGTACCTATACCAGTGAACCAGCCCCTGTGCGCACCTTCCTTGCTGCCACCGCTCGCGGTCCTCACGACATGAGGACAGGTGTGGGCTCCCACTTGCCAGCTGCACTCTGAACATCACAAAGCAGCTCTGTCTCAGGGCTCTGGGTGCACAGGCTAAAACTCTATGAAGAATCCTTTTTGGGAACATCACTTCTCACCCCATACAGCCCTCAGGCATGCGCACAGCTTCGACCAGGTGAGCACGGACACAACTGCTCATTCACTGCCACCTGTGTGGGTGTCCCCTGACCCCTGCACTTCCTCTGGGGGTCTCCAGTACCAGGCACTTTGGCCTGGGGGTGTGGGACAGTCCCAGCAGGGGGTCAGGCTCCTCTGCCCAGCCTTTGCAGGAGTTCCATTGGACACACCAAGAAACCTTTCCTTCCAGCGGAGCATGGATATCTTCTCTGGACAAATCCCTGGTGCTCATCCAATCCTCCTCATTCTGGTCTCTACCCACAGGTCAGGAATACAACATCAGTACTGGGTGTTCTGGATCTTGGGGTTGTACTTTTTGACTCCTCGAAGGTGATTTTGGAGAGAAATTTGAAGTTGGATTTAGAAGTTGTACTCGGGCCCATTTTCAGCACTACTTTCTTTTTGCAGGTTACAATCATTGTAATCAGATGACTGATTTCAAACACAAGAAGTTGCTTATATAACTACAGGCATCAAATGCAGGAAAAAAATGCAGAGAAAGCACCTGAAAAATTATTTTAAATCAAGTATACTAAGAAAATTGTTTTTCTTTTTCCAAATACAAAAGGTAAAATTGTGGTTTTAAAACCTGTGTTTCAAACAGATGAACTTACAGGTGAGGATATTGCTTTAGAAAAGTGTTGCTCTATAAATAGCCAAGAGTAATTTCTTACTACCTTCAAAAGATTAAGCAGTTAATATAATTGTAAAACATGAAGAATGCATTTCCGATAAGTATGAGAAAAAAAAAAATCTTCAATTAATAACAACATTCAGCCATACCTGAAGGGATCCTAAATTTAGATTTTGTAAAAAGCCATTAAACTGAATTGGAGAGCTTATTAAAGAGCCAATCTTTATTTCTGTTTTTTGAACTACTGATGAGCTAATGATCAATGTTTAAACTCGGGTTCTCCAGATGTGACCAGAAATATGTCTATAGTAACTTCTAAATATGTGCACGATGTTTATGAGCAAATTTTGCATGTCCCCTCCCCAGGACTAAACAATCTGATTTCTGAAATTCAGTGTTAGGCAGGCAGGTATGAATCGAGTGAATCAGGAAAGAAAAGGCTTCATGAATAAGGTATGCAAAAAAATTTGGCATAAGTTGTTGAAGTGATTATGAGGTCTGTGTGAAAGCAGTAGTAGGTAAATTTTGGCTGGCACAGCATATAGATACACAAGAGAAAAAACTCAGCCAACAGTGTGATCACAGGACAGGAACCAGCTGCCTGGATTTTGCCTCCTCAAAAACTAACAAGGAAAAGCATGGTGAGAGCTCCTCTGTGACTTACAGTTTTAGGGATAGAACAAAGCACAGTTGAATGGTTGGCAAACATTTGTACCTGTGAGCAAAAGTCTGTATGAAACTCCTCTAAACATGCACTGAGATGTCTTTACCACCACACATTGCAACTCTTTCAACCCTTTCTGTGGCCAGGTCATGAGTGGGCAATCAGGTCTGCAGAGAGGCTTTGCAGAGAACCCATCCAGGAGAAGAGAGATATGGTAACCCTGGGAATGTTTGGGTTCGGGGGGGATGGAATTTTCAATCAGCAGAATCACATCTCCTTTCTGTGTTTTTTTTCTATTTTGTCATTCAGTGAATTTTAAATAAAGCAGAGGTTTTCAATAAAGATATATAAATTCCAAACATTTCTATCATAAAAGTCTACATACTGAAACAGGGAAATGGCATAATCTGAAAATGTCTTCCAAGAATTGCCAGAAAGGAGTGTTTCAGAAGTAGGGCATCTGCCAAATTGGCACATACTCACAAATGAACTTAAACTTGCTTTTGTGACCTTGTCTGCTGATCATCTTATGTCTTAATTATGAAGGTGCAAAGTCCCCTTAAATTCTGTCCACATCAACTTCTAATTTTATAATTTTTCAAACGTAATAAAATTCATCCTTCAATATTAGTCAGCTGGGTTTTTTCCTATGCATCCCGCATCTCTGAGTTTCAAAGATGAATTAAAAAATGAGAAAGGGGAACTAGAATTTCCTGATTATTATGAATATTAGCTATATTTTTCATACAGTCTAAATGTAGAATATGTCTTAGAAGGTAACAATGCATTAATTTGCATCCTTGTTTCTATTGCTCTGTTTCAGGCAGTGATGGTTCTGAGAAATGCAAAATCCAGCCTTGCAGAATATTGTGTTAGAAATGATTAATTAGAAAATGTTCACCTTTTCATTCACATATGATATGATGTAACATATATAAAAATTTTGGAATATTTTATGGTATATATGATTGGCATATACACATATGTATTTGTATAATGACACAAAACGTATTTGTTTAATATTTTTATTTCATATCGTTTCACAGAGAATTTTGCATTAATTATGTGTATGTATATATAAATAACTGTGTATCTATATATGTATAATTATGTATAAAAGAAAAAGTAAATAGAAGAGAAGAAAATGGAGATTCCAGCATCCTAGGATATAGGAGTGATCAAAGGAGTATCTCTGGCAGTAAGGACAGCACTATGAGAGTCCGTCGCTCTGTACAGATAACCGCCCTTAAGCAAACCAAGGACAATAACTCCAGGTCTCTTGAAAGGTTTAATTTCTATGCAGACTTCTCAAAGCACTGCTTTATTTCACCACAAATAGGGGGACATTTTTCCTACCTCCAACAAATCTCTTCCCTTCTTCTCCGTCACTTCCTAATTTGCTCTGTTCCTTGCACTGAAGAAGTAAAAAAGATCTGCATGAAAAAGTTCCAATAACAAACATAAAATTTCTGTAGTATTTCCCACTTTTTTAATCTTTTTTTTTTTCTTTGAGTATTCGTAAAGATAGATGGCAATCAGGTTCCCATTAATAGACTGCTTGACTTTAATCAGTATGTAAAATAATTTCCAGGCCAAGTCAGGAAGAACACTCCAAGCAAAGAAACATCTGTGATAAAAGCATCAAGCAGTCTTTCTAACCATGTACCAAGTTCAAGGTCTCTGATAAGCCACCTGGCTATCCCTACACACTCTGGTAACCCCAAGCTGGTGGTACAATGTTCAGCCAGGGAAGGTCTTGTTGCTGGGCACTGAATTGAAAGCTTATGGCTCTCTCTGCTACAAGACACAAAATAGGAATATCATGAAGGCAAAGCAAGCCATGAGGATGGGCACCTTAATAAGGAAGGCTGGTAGCAATCAAAAAATTTTATTTTTCCTCACAGCAAGTAGTTGTGCATAAGAATGCACTCAGCATGATATCTACATGCTCAAGCACAGCTGTCCTTGATGTTCAGGGTCTCTCTTTCACAAATCCAGATCTATTGGATAAGATCAGTGATCTCACCAAAATTTTCTGAGTTTATCTATGTATTGTGGCTCCCTGTCCCAAGCTGTTCAATGTTAAGACTAACTTATTTCCTCCATTCTGCCTTTGCATGTGAGACTTTTTCTCTTTGCTCTTAATGCTCCTGTTTCCATGTAAGAACAAGGGCTTCCAATAACTTCTGCAGATAAGCCAGATTCCTGCCTGGTTTCTGGATGCAATTGTTGCACTCTTCTCTTCTGGGCTTGCTTAGGTGGTATTTCAATGGGCTGGTGAAACCTGTGCCAGGCCTGGGAGTAGCCTCGCAGGGGGTTACTTGGGGTCTCCCTGTCATTCACTGTCTCTCCATATTTCTCTCTCTGTGTGTGTAGGGTTTTTATCACATAAAATGTATTTTATTTTCAGCTTCTAACAAAGTATACTCTGTTCTCAATGTTACATGAGTTTTGGGGGTCACCCTGCAGTGAGCTGACTAGGATAAGAAGGGTCCTTCCCTAAGGCATTTCAGTCCTGTTCCCCTGTTGAGGTGGAGATTTCTGTAAAGTAAATATGAACCGGGGAATATTCCAGAAATGCAATGGCCACTCACATTAATGGCAGCCAAATGAAAAACTATTCTATGATGTGATGGTTACACAGCACAAATTAAAGAACAGGTAGGTAACAAGAGTGGGAAGTTGCTTCAGAATTTGGCTCCTGATAGTGGGTTGCACTGTATGTGGGTCATTAATGAATCTGCAAATTTTTTCTATCTGTCTGCTTCTAGAACTTTTAAATCCCACTTAAAATTGTGTTCTCCTAGCATCATGAATTATTAGAAATGAAAGAACTGAATAATGAAAACAGCATTCCCTTTCAGGTTATTCACCCCTACAGATAACTTTGTGTACAGTCAATTTTACTGTTTTCCCATGACCAGTCCATATTCCATGTAAGTATGAGTTGTGGTTGAAATGGGAATTCAGAGGAACTAGTACAGAATTTTGAATACTGCTATTGCACTGCAAATGCTTTCCATGGGGAATTCTGGTCTGTCTGCTTCAAGTCTTATTATGGTATAGCAGCACATATTGATCACCCTGGACTATTTCTTTTCCCCAAACAGGAAAAGGGAATAGGAAAACATTTTAGAAAACTGGACTACAACCCAAAAGCATTAGTAGGTTTGTCCAGGGACAGGTATGAATTTGGATTTATTTTATGTAAGCAGAATACATTTCTACTGGTGGAATTATTCTCCTAATTTAATCTTCTTATCTTCTAAAGATTTTGTTTCAATGCTGCTTTGTTATTTTAATTCTTCAGTCTCACTTTTATGGAAACTTTGGAATCTGTGCATCTCAGATGTTAAAGCCAGATATGCTTCCACAAAATAACCTAACACTGAAGAGACACTATGATTTTCAAATTTCAGTTGGTTTGAAATTTATAATCACCACTTAGTAATGAATAAAGGACATTGTGGCATAATGTAGATTTTGAGCAGATATTTTTGGAAATTATTAATTAAATATGGCTTGGACACCAGTGAACATAATCAGTGGAGGGGGAATACACCTCAGAGCAAAAATATTATAAAGACACTAACAAATTTAAGGCATTTTGGAAGTAAGGAGAGGAAGGTAAGGGAAAAAAAGAAAAAAAAAGGATAACTGTTCAAAGTTACTAACACAACATCTTGATTTAGAGGGGAAAGTAATATGAAAAAAAGGAAAAGTCATCTCAATGAGGACCGATTGACAATATACAACTGACTGACCTCTATATTCTTATGAATACATTTAGTTCATTTGGAGTGAATTTGGATCATCTAGGTACAATTTTCGGTGTCATTGACGGACAACATCTGTACATTTTACTTCTTTTAAAAACCTGAGGCTGTAGCTTGTTTTGGCTGAGAAACAATTTCCAAACTGGATGCAGTTGCCTATGAAGTCTGGCATGGAGCCACGTCCCACCTTTGGAAAGGACATCTTTCACAGCCCTGTTTCTTCATAACCTTACTGCCATTGAAAGGTAATGACAAGTGCTGTAAAATGGCCAGTATAAACAGCAATATTCCTCCTCAATCAGCCCATTCCATGGACTGTATTGCTCCATTCAGTTTTCAGCAGAAATCCCCATAGACTCTAATGAGGATTTAGCTTAAGACAAATTAAAATTCTGCTATAATATGATCATTTACCAACAATGAGAATTTTTTTTTTGTGAAGGAATAGTAAAAAAATTCATAGAAATTAATTGTGGAAGTTAATTCTGAATTCAAATTCTGCATTATTTGTGACAATTTTCTTCACTCTGTCTTGTCACTACATATTATTCTCTCTGTTATTGAGGTTTCAAGAAAACAGTTGTACATATAGAATGAAATACCATTTATAGGGTATTATGTTCTGTTAGGGTTAAATTTATAGTGGGCAGCAGATGACCGTTGACTTTGAAAAAAATTTTGATTGATTTTCATACAGAATTTCCACAGAGAATAAATTTTAACTAAGATGTAGCTGGACAATTTTTACAGAGTTTCTGATTTGTGGGCTGCATGTTGCTGTGGTTTGCAACCAGGATTTCAGGATTGCAGTAAAACTGTTATGATTATGAAAACAAAGTTTTAGTTTGACCTTGGAGAATGCTCTATTGGATAGGAAAAAGAAGTTTCCTGTTTTTGTGGGTTTAAAAGTGTATTGACATTTTGGGATCTGAATGCAAACAGATAAACACCCTTCTTAAAAAAAGCAGAGTTAGAAATAAATAACTTTATAATGGAGCAACAGGAATGCAACTATGATGAGAAATATACCTTTAACAATAAAAATTTATTATGTCCTTCATCTTCTAATTAGTAACAATGAAAAATGCTGGTAACAATATGTGGGTAGATGTAATTCATGTTTTAAATCCTTTCACAGAATTATTGACTATTTATTACTGGGCTTCTCTTCAATCATTCATATTCCTTTACCACAAGAACCACTCGTGGCTCTGAGGAAGCTACAACCAATGCAGCCTTGAAGCCATAACTCATTCAGATGTTAACTACGTTAAATATCTTCGGTAGTTCTGGGACTTGCTCTTTACTAACTAAGAGGAAAATTAGATCTACAATCATAGGATTACTGGCGGAAAAAGGAAATTAAATCTATAAAAAAGCTAGAAGAATGAACATAAGAAATGCATCAAAAAAAGAACCTTGGCGGACTCTGAAATTTTATGTTTTCTTCATTATGGGAAACTTCACTCATCCGTATTTGTCTTTTACAAAGGATTATGAATTGAGGACTACAACTCCATAAAATTTATATTTTGTCATCTGGTTTGATTGGTGGAATTGTGTTACTGAGAAGGATTCTGAGATCACATTAGCCAGGAAAGAGTAATGCACTACACCCACTGAAGAACAATACATGTTCTTATCTGCTCAGGCAGGCAATCAATTCTCTAGTGCATATATCAATACAGGCTGGGAGTCCACTATTGGCAGATCATGGGGATGAGGTCTTGATACCAGCTTTACCAGCAATGATTGCCACAGGTGGATTCACTGCAGGTTAAACAAATAAGCAAACAAACAAGCAAACAAACATGGATAAAAGAAGAGCCCACGACTGATTAATTCTCTATCAGTGTGAATTTTTTTCCATAATGTGATAATATAAAAGCTCCTCTCAAACTCGCAAGTGCAGGCAGTGGATGATCCACTTTTAAATTGTAACATAAGGAAATCTATTATTTTAAAATATTCAAGACTGTGAAATGTCTTTAATATTAGGGATGTGAACTCCAAATGGAAGGGTCCCAAACCTCTCCAAAACCACATGCTCACGTAACATTTTCCAACTTCTTGTCACTTTTATGGACTTCAGTGCCAAAAAAAGCATCAGAACTCATGGGAGGAGCTGCAATTTTGCTTCTGCTTGATCAGAAACACAGAAGGTTCTTGAATACTTCAATGAGACATCCAACTAAGAGACAGCTTAGAAAGCAACTAGCATCTCATAATTGTTCTGCCAACCTAGATTTGGAGACATATCCATGCTTTAAATTCTCTAACATTATTACAGTATGACCGGTGATTTTAAATGATTCTAGATAGTACAACCATAGTTTTTATTTAGTTAACACTTAACAAGCAATTCTTCTGTGCAGGATGAAATACTTAGGACTCTAATACAATGAAGTAATGTAGAGAAACACAGGTCTGGTGTGCCAGGAAAGAGGCCTTAAGGAATTGGGAACACAAGAAGCTGTGAAGACAATGCAAGCATGGGATGATAAGCGATAGGGCCCAAGTTTGGTACTGGAGACCCCAAAGCTGTGAGGAACTGTTCTGTCACCAACCATCAGTGACAGAGATACTGACCTAGAATTGTCCTGAATGTGTTTCAGGGGTAACAAAGAGAAAGAAATAGTATCCAACATACATGAAAGGCACTGTATATAGTAAAGCCATATGTAATGTGGCGTTTTATCCCAAGATGTAAAAAGCTAAATAACAAACATTTAAACACTGTCTCAAGGGGATCCTCAGGTGAGGAAGAAGAAACTGCCAACATAACTCCCTGTTCCTCCCCAGGAATGACCTGTGATGCTGGTCACTCACTGCACCCATACACACCAGGCTGCAGCCACTGACCCTAGGACCCAAAGGAGCAGTGGAAGGGTGAGCATAGCAATAGGAAAATGGGAAACTACTAGGAAATGTGGATAACTATTTAACATTATTATTTCTTTTTTAATTTAGTAGTCCTTCCTTCCTTCCTTCCTTCCTTCCTTCCTTCCTTCCCCTCTTTCTCTGTTTTTTTCCTTTGCTTTCTTTCTCTCCTCTGTCTGTAAGAACTCAACTAACATACTAACAACAACTGTTTGATCAGACTGGCAATATTTCAATTGTGCTCACAATAAACCCTTGGCTTTGAGTGCCATTTTTGCCCATAGCAAGAATTTGTTGTTACAAACATCCCAGTAAGTTGCAGGCTCTGGACCACAGTTATGGCAAGCCTGAGATGTGTGAGGGCCTGTGAAGGAGCACAATTCCTTGGTGCCTGGGAAAGCAGCAGCCTTGTGACTGAGGTGTCCATAATGCTGAGGAGCCCTGGGCCAGGAGCAGTGCTGGGGTGTGAACTGCTGGGAGCCTGCTGGGGAATACGAGTCTGGCTGGAGGTGCTGGCATCACACCCCAGGCAGTTTCTGACCTGAAGTACAAAGGAAGGGAGAGCATGTGTCACATTTTCCCTGAGCCCTCAGCCTCACCCTTATTGATGGGAAGGGCAGGCAGGTTTAGTAACAGCCATTCATTCACAGACATGGTCAGCCTGTCTACATGGGAAAATTTTAAAACTGGTTTCATCAAACCAGTGGAAACAACCATCTCAGGATTACTTTCCATTTCAGCAGAGGTTTGCTTTAGCTTATTTTTCCTTTAGATTGGAAGATGGTAAAAAGAAGACAGAACACCAGGTTACAGTCTACTTTGCTGTGTGCCATAGGCAATCCTTTCTCAACTCCTCCTTTGTGGAGTTATGATTTTGCTCTGTTTGTAAAACAGATGATGGAGGAACGTCAGCTCTTTTTTTCCCCATAGTCTCCTTTACTCATTTTCCAAAGCTTAGTAGCCTGCTGGGGAGAAATTCAGCTTATTTGTTGCTGCCCAAGATTTTATAAAGCTCTCTGATTTGGCCTTCACCTCTCATAATATCACAACCACTTGAGTGCATCACAAAGACTGTATTACAGCCCTCTTGGTGAGCTTCTATCTGATGCAGGATGCCAGGATCTCCTGATTACTGCCCAGGAGTTTGCAGCCCACCATCATAGCAGGAAAAGTAAACAGCAGCCCTGTGAGCATACAGAGGAGGTTTCTTCATTCCCATGAACATAAACACAAGGATTTTTTAAGTGAGGGTGTTTGCACATTGCAGTGATGCTGGGTGGGCCAGGGTGGGAGGAGAGCTGTTCAGATCTAACAGAGGGTTAATACCAGAAACAAGAATAAAAGCAAAGCAATAACAGAAGTGTTTTATTTCCATCTTCTGGGAGATTTCTCATGGATGACTCTGAACTGACATAGTTATTACACAGCACGTCACATCCTAATTCATATTAGAACTACATGCTGGAAGTTGAAAATTAGCAAGGAGAAAATCCATCCAAGAATGAGTCAGAAATAAACAATTTCAAGTCAAAAAATATGAATTAGCTCAGAGGCTTAGTCTGAGAATAAATTTTCATAGGAAGGGTTATTTTTCCTGATTTATAAGGGATTTACAGGAAACCTGCATTGGAGAAATGAAGTCTTCTTCATTTCAGCTTTACATTGTTTTGCCATCACTTTCATAATACTTGTTTATGTTTTAAGGGGGGAAAAATGCACAGCGAGGTGGAACGGTTATTGACCAGATTGATCATGGGAACAAATCTGCCGGTGGTAACCTTGTTTAATGATATGTTGCTGGGCTCAGCACCTTGCTGAGGCTGTGATTCTTCACCGGCTGGGCCCGCATGATGGATCACGGTAGGAGGCTGATGGTGCAATCACTCACTGGCAGCCACTGACACCTGCACCAGCCTGACACCCGTCCCCTCTGGATGTATCAGCCAGCCTGCTCAGCCTACTGGGAGACACGACTGTTCCACCAAACGGCCAACAAAAGTTCTTTATCTACCTTGCAACTTCCCCTATAGGACACTGCCTTCTCTTTTTCTTTCCTTTTTATTCCAGCTCCGTCTGCAAATCTGTCGCTTCCTTGCAACTGCTTTTCTGGCTTAGGAGCACTCTGCTCCACGGCTGACTTAGGAAAAACAAAATGAAGCAGCCGCTAAATCTAGAAGAGAAAGGAAAAATAAAAACGAGGACAGAGAGGTAAGAATCTTGTGGCAAAAGTATGAAAGCAGCATTTGCTCAGTGAAAAGCTCTTACCTGTTTGTGAATATTCTATTAGAAAGAAAATTTCTGTCTCTGAGTATGGCGGAACTCACGATCTTTGTGCACCATTATTTTAAAGAGAAAACTCTTACTTAGTCCTACTTATACTGGATATTGAGCATAATAGATTCCCAGTAAAAATTAAGAGCAGGAAAATGAGCAACTACTCTTTTGCAGACAGTTCCTTTCCTCTCTTTCCCTCAAGACAAATCTGAAAGCTAATTTATGCAACACCATTTCAGATTCAATACTTTAATGTCACAAATACATGCCCAAGCTTGGGCATGATGTGATATATCAGCTTCCTCTAAAAGCAGTTACATATGGATATACATACACATGGGCACTATCTGTACTGTATGCCAGCCAAAATCCACTCTTAGCTCATTGGTTGGAATTTTTAATAATTCGCCACTTTTATAATAAAAATCACACATAATGATATACAACCACTTAAAAGGAAACATTTTAAAATATATCTAGCCTGTGAAATAATTATTTCAATTGATTTTTGTCTTCTAGTCCCCTTTCTTGTAGGGTTGATGAACATTTTTTGGGGAAAAAAAACTTTATTAGTATGACAGGCCATTATAATGATAAAAAAGTAATTATCTAGCCAAGGAGGCTTTAGCAAATAGTTTCCCAATCCCTACTTTTGTATAAAGACCTTTTCATTAGTTCACAGTGCAAATCTGTGCAGCTTCTTAGAAAAAGAATGGGAACACCACTTCAGCTCCCATGTTTCTTAATTGCGCATAGACCAGCCCTACAAATTGCACCCATCTGTCTTTGCAAGCCACTATAAATTCAAACATATATTGCCTCGTTCTAGCAGGGCCTGCACAGCCTTTGTAGGGGCCAGATGGAGCAGCATGGTAGTGCAGAACCCAGGCTGCTCCCCAGAACGACATGGATGGCCGCCTCCATTCCTGCTCTGCTTTCTCCCCTTTTTTGTTCTAGGTAAAAAATTTACATTGCAGATTTGCTCAGTTTCCTTTTGTTATGTAACTCAAGTATTGGTTCAGCTGTGCCCTGAATCTTTGTGAAGCCACATGCTCTCTCTGCCATTCAGTCTCTCCCAGTCAACCCTGCTCTACAAGTGCCCTGCCCAAGTTAAAGTTAGAGGGTTCCTTTCTGGAACTCTGAATAAAACATCTTCTCTGAGCCCTCCATTCATTAAACTGTGCTTTGAAAACATGAGGACTACCCTGACTTTTTTCCCCAAATCAAAATTCCATACATATAGTGTAGGGGTAAGGGATGTGGAAGGGAAGGCTGTATCTTCATGAGGATCCCAAGCAGCTCTCAAGTGAGCATTGGTCTGCTCTCTCTGAGCCAGCAACTTTAAAAACCAGAAAATCAGAACCAGTCATCTTAGTTTTCTCTAAAATATGACCTCCCCAACAATTCTGTTATTGGCCATTAAGAAGCCATTAGAAAATAAAAAAATAATACATTTCTCCCCCTAGAAAACACAGTTGCTGTCATAATTGCACACATAGGCCCCCGCAAGCACGCACACACAGAAGCATAGCTGGGCACCATTTAATTGATAACCGTGCTCCCAATTCCTTCCCCTCCTTTCGGGACAGCAAGTGCCGTATGCAGCTGCTAAGACAATGAAAATGCTTTTCCAGCTGCAGCATCTGGCTCTTTGGCAGACTCATTTAGTAGTTGTGTTGGCAGCTTTGAATTTGCCTCTGGGTCTATCATATGTTTATAAAGGCAATGGACTGTCAACCTACACTTGCTTGTGCCTGAGTGTCTGTTTGTCTGTGCTTCTCTGTTTACAGCTGCTTTCTGGCTGTGTTTGTTCACAGAAAATAAGCATGGAACACGGAGAAAAACACAAAATTACCCCCTTATCTTTTACCTAGGCGTATGACTCTACTGCTTCAGCTCTTGCCATCGTCCTTTCAGTACACATCCATTTCATTTGCATCAAAGATAGCTTGTTAGACAAATTCTCTGTGTTTTACAAGGAAACTGCACCTTTATATGTGTGCATAGACAAATCATTTCTTTGTGACTAAGACCCTTAATGCAGTGACATCATAATAAATGGAAGGGGACATTTTTCATGTTACAGTAATAAATGAGGTGTTAAAGGAATATCCTGATACGTGAGCATTTTATAACTACTGCTTGTTGCTTGGTGGCAGCTGTAAAGCAGGGCTCACTGAATTAGCTATGATGTACTACTCCAGGGTGATGTTAATTATTCTACAGTGGTAAGCATTTTTTAAGTAGCTTCTTCACATTTTCACAGGTTTAGATATAACACACTTGCAAAGGCAGTGTTTAAATCCCATTTAAGTATCCTACCTGAAGTAAATGTTTAAGGGGAACATATTCTAAAATGCTGCAAGACAGGTGAGGTCCAAGGGAAGAACTGAAGTTTAGGATGATCTTGCTCTCTTGACTTCATACTTTAACAATATTAACAGCAAAACTTATTTGTGCAAGCACATGTTATACAGTAATCATGTCTGCACACAAATATATACACATATATGAGCAAGTAGGCTGATAATTTCCTTCCCCATTGAAAAGACCTCAGATGTAAAGTTAAAAAAAAACCTCATTTCTCAGCTAAAATTCTCATGGAATAAAAGGGATCTTTCCAAAATTGCAAGGGTGTGAAGTTGCAGGTGTTGCAGTCAATAAAACTACCTGCAAATTATTTAAATGCACACACTGTAGCTCAGGAGAGTCTAAAAGGAGTGCTGATGAATTTAATAATCTTGTTTGTTATCAGTATTGCAAAATAAAACACAAACAAACAAACAAACAAACAGACAAAAAACCCACCTCAAAACCAACCACACAGAAAAATATAGAAGGATTACTTTTAAAGCAAATTGTAGTAGAAAGCATTTTTCACAATTTCCTCTATTGATGTAGAATACACAGCCTCCCTGCTTCCCTATTTTAAGGCAGTTTTGCCCAGAGAAATTAAATGGGGGATGGGGAGAGTTTACAGGATGATAAATTAGGATTCATCAATTAGTATGAGAGTGGCCCCTTCCAGCAAATAATCACTATAAATATGGATGTGGACTCAAAAATCACATTTTAAAAGTGTAATTCCATATTATTTCAATTGGTTAATACTTAAAATCAAAACAAAGCTCTGTTTCCCCCCTCCAAACCACCTGCAATAATATTTATATGCTCATTTTGATTAAGTTTGTAAACAGCCATAGAAATCTTCGGGGATCACACAGAAGTCCCAGTGAAAGAAATTTTACATTTTAAAACTTGAGACCTTTTATGCAAATCATTTTGCCTTTGGCCATTTCAGGAAGAAATGAAGGAACTGGAGGATATTACAGTTTTACATAACACTGGTGAGATTGTTGTCATCTTTGATCGCACATCAATTAGTCAAGATCTTGAATGATCATAGGCAAAGAAACCTAAACTCTTCTCCCCATCTGAACAAAAATGTGTCAAAGATTCTAACTGCATAAATTATTACAGTCTATCCTACAGCAATAATAGCCCCTTTAGGTAGATTTTCTGGTCACCTGTATCCTGGGAATGGAATTTTATTATGTTTTGGTTTTGCATATAACAATCGACTTTATGTATATTTTATTCTATTTTTCTGACCAGTAACACTGACATCAGACTAATCTTATAAAGGCAGCTCTGCACTGAAAGTGTGGGCCTTCTGTCAGCTCCTTCTGATGAATAAATGAGTTGAAAGATAAGGAGAAGTCTTTGAGTATACTGCCCACCAACGAAGTTCTCAAATAAAGCAAAGTAGCAAATTTTGTGATAACCTGAAAGCCATTTCATTATTGTGATATTACTCATGTGAGCAAGATCTGTCCTTCTTTCCTCTGCCTCCTGTTTCCGCAGCAGTAAAACTAAAAGCTACATTTCCCTTTCAGGAGTGCAGCCTTTATACTGCGGGCACAGAAGGAAAATTTCTGACCAGTGCTGAGGTGGCAGTCCCGGCAAAGTTTTCCCTGTTCCCTACAGGTAGCATGGAAGGGAGCCAGGGCGGCAGGGCCCCATCTGAGCCGTGCCCAGCTCCCCGGTCTGCACAAACCCACTCTATCAATCACGGCAGGATAATGCATAGTGGCTGCGCCTGTGACAAGGAATGATGGAGTGCTGAGCACAGGCCCGGCTTCGCCTGTCGCTTTGTGCATTTGTATTTCTCCAGGGCCNGCGAGACACAGACACGGAAAGGAACTGCGGGACAGTGCGATCCCAGATTCCATCAAGGCAACATAACTACACGAGATGTAATTTGATTCAGGGGCAGCCAATTTAATCTGGGTAACGCACGCAAAAGCTGCAAGTTTGTCTGCCCACTTCTTCTCCGTTATGCCCAATAATAAGCATCAGAATTTTACTTTATCATGACAACAAGACAGAGAAAAGGCCAGCACTGAGTACACTTAAAATTGTTAGAGCCATAAAACATTGAAAATTAAAAGATAAGTCATTGTATAACTTTCTCCAATGGTATCCTTTACACTGAGAATTTTACGAAAGAGGCACCCCCTGATAATGATTTTGATCAAAAAAGCTTTAAGTAAATTCACTTAAAAGATAATTGAACTAATTCTCCACTTTAAAAATTCACATATGAAAGAAATGGTTTTTGTCTAAAGAAAATGCTCTCTGCAAAGGATGCACTGTGCTTGGTTTTATAAAAAAATATGTAACATTTAATAATATATGCCAAGGGATTTTTAAAATCAAATTGGATATACACTACAGATATCTATTATAAAGCTGTGGAAAAGTGTTAATTAGCACAGTTTAAAACAAATTAAACAGGAGACATCATAAAGACATCCATGCAAATTTCAAGAGAAAATCGTATCAGCCTCCAAAATAATAGGAACGTTTTAATCCCTCTGAAAACAGACAGACAAAGATGAAATCCATTTTCCTTTTGTGACAGTTCATTTTTTTAAGTCTCAATATGGTTACATGTACAGGATGAAAAACTGTATTAAGAAGGGGGTACTGGAGAATACAATCTTTTATTCTCTTAATATGCTTTTGACAGCCAAGATAAAATGCTCAAACAAATCCTTCTCAGAATAAGTTTTTGGAAGCGAAAAATACGCTTTGCTTCTAAGGATCCCCGTGCTTTTAGGAGCCGGCTACATGATCAGCGATGCCCTTTTCTTCAGCTGGTCTTTCTCACGGCCAGACTGAGCCACGGTTACCTCTTGAGCAGCTTTTGGTGGGTTTTAAAAGCCCGATCAGTGGCTGGCGGGCAGGATTTTTAGTTTCGGTGCCGGCCGGAGCACGGTGCGAGGTACTGCTCTTACTGAAGGACAAAACTTGGGACCAGAAGCCCACGCCGGGTGAACCGCGCCAGACCCTCGCGGCCGGGTTTCCTGGGGGATGCCCGGCTGGCACAGCTGTTTTCAGCTGAATCCTGAAAGCCAGCACGGGAAACCAAGCAGATCAGAGTGCTCAGGATTTGGGGAGAGCTGGCTGCTCCCCCTCCCTCCCTCCCTCCCTCCGCCCGGCCCGACCGCCGCCGGGGCTCTTCTTCCCCACGGGGAAGCATCTCGCCGCCTCGCACCGCTGCCAGCCTGGACAGCACGGGAGCGGGGCTGACGATGCCAGGCAGGTCCGACCATACCCGGGAGCGTCCTCTTGCCACGGCCCCTCCCCGTGCCATGAAAAACATCATTGAGCTTCAGGAGAAGCAGCGCAGCTCCCCCCTCGCCGCGCCGCTTCCCCCGCGGGGAGGCTGTAAAGGGAACAGCAGCCCTCGCCGCTAGTTAGGGCCCCCCTCCTAAACTTGGGGGGAGGGAGGAGAGCGGCAACAAAAAGAAGCCGGGCTTCCCAAGTAGCCCTTCTTAGAGGGGAGGGGAGAGAGAGCAAGAGAGAGAGACAAACATCTGGGGATTGGACCATATGCTAAAGCTTTGTCTTGTCCTTCAAAGTTAGGCTGCCCTTGAAGTGATTTGTCAGGCGGCCTAACTGTGACAGGGAGAATATGTAGCGGTGGAGAGAGGGATGGAGGTGGTGCGGGGAGGCAGGGCCCAGAGGCAGGGGAGAGGGGAGAGAGGGAACGAGGTACGGACAGAGAAACAGAAAGGAAAGAGGAGAAGGGAGGCAGCAAGTAGCAGGAAAGAAAGGACAAAATAGCTTCTCTCTCTCTCTCCCTCTCTCTCCCTCTCTCCCTCTCTCTCTCTCTCTCTCTCTCTCTATCAGATGATGGTTTTCATGTGAAAGACACAGGAGGGGGGAAAGAAAGGAGAAAAAGGGGGAAACCGCAGAGGAGGAAGGAAGGGGAGACAACACCTAGTAGGGGAAAGCAGGAGAGGAGAGGGTGAAGCAGGAGAGCAGAGCTGATGTGGGAAGGGAAGGACTCAGAAGCAGTGGCTGCCGATACTCCTTCTGCCGCCACCTCTTTTTTTCCCTCTTCCCTTTTGCCCGCCAAGTGCTGAACTGATTAGAGTGTAATTAAGGCCATAAAACCCTCGGCTTATCCACCTGTTTATTCACTAAAGTCGCGGGCTCATCAGGCAAATTAGCTGCTTCCAGGCTGCACGTTGGGCCTAGAGCTGGCCTGATTAATGAAGTTTATTGGGAGCTGTTAAAAGCATTAACTGAAGGAAATCTCGGCAATTCGTCATATTTAAGGGATGGAAATTAAATCTCCCCATGCAAATGAGGGGAGACTCTGAAGCAGCTTCTTTTAGAGGTGACGGGAGTGGGGACACACGAGGGGCTCTTCCCCAGGCACAGCCCCCTGGCAGGGGGTCTGCACCCATAGGGAGTTTGCCTGGTCTCAGCAGGAGGGGCTTAACAAAAAAA
>VZTR01028044.1:458586-483364 GCA_013400775.1 Chaetops frenatus | reverse complement strand
AAAAAAAAAAAAAAAAAAAAAAAAAAAAAAAAAAAAAAAAAAAAAAAAAAAAAGGGTAACAGGTTTTAAGGACCAAGAGCCCTCGGTCCTTGGAGTCCCAGCTGAGGCAATATAATCCTTTTGATCTGGTGCTGAGGGCATCTCTCTAGGTGCCTGGGGCATTGCTGGTGTAGCTCATCTACACAGGGCAACTTCCATGCCAGGTGGTTGTGTCCCCCTTGGTCAGATAAGCTGTCCCCAGTTTATTTCTACTTTAAACATTTTGCACTCTTCTTAGCTGTTAGTCACGTTATGTGGCTTCAACGCAAGTATGAAAGTCCACATAAAATTTGAAATGCAAAATGGCTTCTTCAGCACCACTCATGACAAACTTTAAAACTGCAACAGTAGAGGCTCTAGCTGACAAACACCTAAGAGATATATTAAGGCGAGATGGTCTAAGCAGCAGGGAATCCTATCAAGAGCTGAATATTCACCAGCTTTAAAAGTGTTTTCTTCTGGCATGTCAATCTGATTTTATTTCTGACATGAACGGCATTTATCATACCCGAAGCTTCATGAGCCACAGCATTTTTATATTAACTATTTATAATAAAAGAGAAATTACAAAGGGTCACAACAAGGAGTGAATGTCCTGAGGAAGGGATAATGAGAAGAAAGGAAGGTCAAAGAAAACATCTTGGCCTTGCTATTTTTATTGAGTGTTCAGTTCACAATGGTATTAGGTTCGCAATTTATTTATTTTAAGTATTTTCATATGAAAAGAAGAAATCACTGTCTGGCATCTCATATAAAAGATATTTGTATCTAAATATCGAGTTGTGAAAGTGATGGGATGGAAGAAGAGACAGAATTCATGTTTGATGTAATTCTAATTCTATATGCTTCTCTGTCTAATTATTATAAAGCTAATTATTTGTTACAATTATTGGATTTACACTTTGTTAATCAGTTTTCTTCTCCTTTGTAGAGCAGCAGCAGAGCAGTGAAATGCAAGGTGAGAATGTTGTCTGGATTTTCAACAGAAAATTAGAGTGCCATTTTCCTTACGTGCAGATTAGTTCAGCTGCTTTGTGATTTACGACTGGTACAGCATATTCCGTATCTCATCCTGCTTCGTAGCATCTTTGTTCCTACAGCGACAATTTATTTTCTAACTTTTTGGATGTGGAGACTATTTGCCAGTGGCAAAATGTCCCTGTTGCCCCTCCCCCCATTTCTCATAAAGAAATGTTTCACTCATCAGACCACCTTGTGGATCAGGTGGAACCACCCTTCTCTTCCAAACAACAGGCACAGAAACATGGGCTGGTACCAGAGCAGAGCCCTACACACACATACACACACACAAAATCCCCAGAGTTTTGAATGCATATTCAGGTACAAAATAATTCATTTTTTAAAGACACATTGTGCCCTTAAAACACACAACTCAGCTGTTATCAACAGCAAAGGACTGAATCAGCTACTACTAAACATACAAACCAAACCAACTCCAAACTTCCTGGAAACCTGTGGGTTTTCTTATAGAAACAGTCAATAGAAAATGCTTCTAATGCTGCATGCAGCACAACAGAGAAGATTTTTCTATTGATACTTCTGGGGAAAAGAAAGAAAAGTGTTTCAATGGAAAAGCACTGTATTTTGTTAACTGCAAGTTAACAAAACATTTCCTAGGGAATTAAATGATGGTAGTATTTTCTAGTTTTATGTTTAATTGCAGAAATACAAAGGATAATTGTACTCAATTAATTTGCAGCTACATTTCTATTTCTTTTTCTTTTTTTTTTTTTTTGGCGTATTTTTAGCATATTTGCTATAAATCTGTATTGGCACAAAGTGATTTTAATATCAGCCACTAAAGTGCTTAGATTTCAAGAAAAATAAACACTTTGGGATTCTCATTGAATGAAGATGAGATCTGTCCAAGACAGTTTTGTTTTCCAAATTAGCAGATTTCTTTAAAAGATTACTTAAATGAACTTCAATGATTTGTGGAACATACTATCAAAACACTTATTTTTCTTGATTACCAATTCCCTCAATACATTGATTTGCCCCATTATGTATGATCTTTTAGTTCTTCACTAATGAGATGTGTTACTTGCAACTTTTTCTCTCTATTTCAGAAATAGAATAAGCTATTTAAAGAGAAATACTTAGGTGAATTGTCAAAAACTTGTAACCACACTAAAACCAGGTGGCTTAGTTATAGATGATATTTTTGGAAGAAATATCTGATATTGTGTTGGAATACCTAGTTATAAAAGATTTTATGTGAAGAATGATAAAGCATTGCTGTGGCTAAGCACTCTCAGCCCCAACAATTGTGATTATTTATATTGGAGCCTCCTCTTCAGGAGCGACTCTGACTTTGACAGGGATATTGTCCTCCTCACTGAAACTTCAATTGCAAGATTTGCTTCTGGAGGCCCAGTCAGGGAAAAAAGTCAGTAATTTAAACCTTCTTTTCATATCTATGTACAGAACTCCCATTATTAAAAGACACTGGATTGCAGAACTCAGGTTGCATAAACAGGCAAAAATCAGTATGTCTTCAAAACCATGAGAAAATCAGTTGATTTTTCCTTTTACATCAATATTAACAGTATATCAACTATTGGAACAGTGACATGCCCAAACTCAAGATAATCATCCTGAAAACACTCAGTTAGTTGCACTTTTTCTTTCACTTGCCTGATTCGACAGTAGTGGAAACAGGACAAATTTTATCACAGCAGAAAACTACATTATGGCACATTCAGAGCTAAATTTAGCCCTCTGAGATCAAGAATGATCTTACAGCCAGGGCCAAATTATTCTCTTTAACTGTGCTCTGAAAAAGATGTCCTAAATGATGAAGACCCTGCTCTGTCCTTGAATAAGCACAGAAGACACAGAGACCTGGGTGGGAGGAGAGTGAGCTGCTGTTCTGGTCAGAATTGAGTCCTAAGTGACCTCCTGCTTTTGCATGTGGTCTACTACTTAGGCACATCAAGGTTGGAAAGGATACAATTTAACTGTAACCTAATTTTTTTTGTCTCCTGATAGTTTACTAAACTATCAATGATGCAGTTTTTGTGGCTTAATTAATTCTTTCACACTGTCTCTGTCCATCTCAGTCATACATATTTGAATATTTCCTCCTATTAACATTTTACAGCATGTTTTTTTCAGCTATGGGTAGAACCACAATGTTAATGAATGACAATTATCTTTCTTCCTTATCTGAGAACTTTTGTGAAGCTCCATTAAAATTGATAGGATATTACTGGAGGAGTCATACAAACCCCTTTTTTTCATTTATTTTTTTACCTATTAAATAAAAGTCTTAACCTAGTGTAGTTTTCTGGGTAACAATACATGTATTCGTCAGGAATCCTTTTCTGAACAGCTTCATGACTCTGGGACCTACAGGCGAATACACTACTGTGTCCTTTAGAGGGTTCTACTGTACCTTAGCACTTAGTTAATCCCCTCGTCAAACACACTCAAGAAAATGAAAGCTGCATGTCACATTGTCAGTGTGAGGAATTGGCTGAAGGCTTTGCATTCGATTCTGGGTCTCAGAGAAGGCAATACCTACTGGGGGAGAGCAGCCTGAACAGTTCTGTCTGGAGCCACTGTAAATGTACGCACGCTCTCATTTGTAGCATTGCCACCCACCATCCAAAATTGCAGTCTGACATGTTATAAAAGCCTGGCACGGAGGGGCATTGCATCTGACATGCTGATTAGCTGTAGGAGCTGTACCTGAAAACTCCTTTTCAAAGGCAGGTTTTTAAAGTGCTTTAAAAAATGCTCTTTGAACCAAGGCAGAGTAGCAAAAAATAAGAACACATCATTCATGCAATTGCAGGTTAAAATTCCACCGTATTTTAAATGTGTTTCTAGATTAATATTTTGAAACTAAGAATCAAGTCATTGACATTTTATTTTGACACACAGAATGATTCATCCTGTTTCGATACCATGTATTTCCAGGAGGGAATGAAGCCCTTTTTCTCAAGTAAATCTAAATTGCAACAGCAAGTGTTGTACTGTCATTTTAATGACAGCAGTAGACTTTAAGTATGGAATGAATCAATTATTGCAAGCACAGTCCCTGTGTAAATCACTGATGGCAAACCAACCTCAGGATTATAAAATGAATCTTTGACAAGTATTCAAGGTTTCAGCATATTCTCAATAATGAGGATTAAGTGCCTACTATCTGTGAAAGAAAAGTTTTATTCACTTACTAAAGGATATGTGAATAATCATTAAGAGAGGTCAGATTAACTGAGGTAGTTTTTAAAAAAGGGCATCCAGTACAACATCTGCTGGAAAATCAATGATAAATATATCAATTTTTTTTTTTAGAAAAAGGGAAAGATTAAGTGTAAGGCAGTGTAATGGAATGACTTAATGCTCTGTTTTTAAAGAATGGAGAAGAATTATAATGACATAATAAACTATCATTATGAAACTTTTTGGCATTTTCATGTCAAGAAAAAGACTCTTCTTGAATCCAAAACAAATAATGATTTCTGCTATCCATGGGCAATTCAGTCAAGTCCAAATAAACCCTGATTCTACATTGAGAGATGATGATAAAAAAGCCTCTGGACTACTCTGGTACACATTATGTATTCTTTTATTTAACATTTTCACACTAAGAAAAAAATTGAATTCAAAGTTATAATCGTAGTTGAGCTGGGGAAATGGAAATATTTTTTATTTCATTATGTGTCAATAATGCATACACTTTTTGAGAAGCCTTTATAGTAAATATTTTATACCACTTTGCTCTCTTTTCCAGTACCCAAACAATATTGCATTGCCTTTTTATTTTTAATTTTCACAAAATAATGCAAAATTGAGAACCAGCGTTATCATAATTGTAGACCAACATAATTTCATGATAGAATAAAGCATTGTGTTCTGTCATAATTTGTATTTTAATTATTAATGAGAGTCTTTGCTTTAACTGTCAGAATTTTTTATTAATGTCTTCTAATATTTGCATATTCTTTGCTTTTATATAGGGAGAGGATATAGACAGGAATATATATTTATTTCCAATATATTTATGTGGTTTTTCCCTGGAAGATTTGCTTTTGAAAGCTTTAACAACTGACTTCACATTTATCAAGAGATGCTTTATATACACTGGGATGAAGGAATAAAAAAAAAAACTACAATAATGTTACACTTTACAATTTTATATTCCCTTAAAATAATTGAAAGCAACTTCAAATTGAAACAAATCTCTGCTGCTTTTAACCAAATAATGTGCCTGTTTACTTGTACTGCTGCACTTCTATTATGTTCTTTTAGCCGAAATTATATTTCTTTTATTTGATTTTTGTGCTTGTGTATATTTCTTCCTGTTTATGGCACAATATGCTTTCTCTTTGGCCCAATATGGATGATTCACAGCTCAATATTTTCATTCTGCACTAAATGCTCAATTCATTACAAATTAATTCAATATTTCTAAATTTTATAATTCAGTGCACGCTTTTTAAAAATAATACATTCTGAAATAGGAATGAGAATGTTAATAACTCTAATAGCAAAAACATAATTGCATAATTCTGCAATAACTGAATTCTAGAATTAATAAAATATAAGTAGGTACATTTGTAAAGTGTAAAATTCAGATAAAATATGTGTATATTAGAAAGAAAAAATATGGAACAGTTACAGCTCAAATTACAGAAGAAACATGAGAATAAGTATTTCTCTTAAGAACATTTTTGCAAATAAGAGTGGCTGTAATTATTTTGCTGTTTATCTAAGACTCTTAAGTTGTTAAATGCAAATGATTTTGAGCTATTGAATCTAAAAATTTTGCTGCTGCTCGCAACCAAGTCTTACAGTATTCCTTTTGTGCATTTCAGGGGCTATTTTCCTAACTGCCTAGTTTTTTTATGATTTTGGAGTAAGACATTCAAGTCACCGTCTTGTCAGAGGAGCCAGTAGTCTACAAAGAGGCCTTTTCTCAGTGACCTCCTACCATTAATTTGCAAATGAACTTAAAGAGTTACAGTACACACTTAGAAATGAGCACGAATCCCCACGCTCAGAAGGCTTTCGAGCCTTCTGCAGAAAACAAAACTGCAGGGATTAGGGAAAATGCAAGTGCGTAAAACATTCCTTTCCATTGTGCAGTCAAAGGGCTGAGGTTTTGCAGTAATAGTCTGGCATCTGGTGGTCCTGGGAAGCAATGGCATCCCACTCCAGAAGGAAACAAGGTGGTCACAGCCTGAATTAGCTCATCAGCTTGTAATAAACTAATTATTTCCAGTGTATGCTTATGTGAAGGCTCCTGATTCGGAAGGACCCCTCAGTATTCATTGCCATTGGTTGGGTTTTGTTTTCACACCAGAATGTCTGTATTTCTTCCCAAAGAGAGAAATAATTGCATGCATCCAGAATTGTGATGAGCTTTGCAATTCCAAATAATGCCCTGTGCAACCTTCAGCAGATGACAGGGGAGGAGACTTTCTGCCATTGCCCACCGATAGTGCCTGGAGGACTGAAAAAGGATTAGGGCACCAATACCCAAATGTGCCATTCCAGGAAACGGGAATTTCTTCTATTCTCTGATGGACCATAACTAAATTTATGAAAAACCACTCCTTCCCATGTTCCTCTGAGAGCACTGACTCAGCAGAGGTTGTGGAGGTCTGCGTGGGGAAGGGGGACAGAAGTAGGGACCATCAGGAATATGAAGTTCATTCTCTATCTTTTCAGACAGTGACATAATATAATCCCTGTCAACAAGTGACAAAGAATTAAAATGTCACCTTTTTTGACCAAGAGACCCTTCCCAACTCAGATTACTTTAAAGAGTTAATAATTATCTTCTAAGACATCAAGCTGTCTTTGGGTTAAATAGTGCTTCAACTTTACCTTCTTCGTGTACCAAATGCACGTTTATAGACAATGACAAAAAGCTGGTTAATCTTCTCTCTCCAGACAGTCCCCATTCTCATTATCACCTTCCTTGAGCTTGTTTATGTTTTAAAGTAAAGTAAAACATCTCTCTGGAACAAGGATGGCCAAAACTACATAGTGATTCACATGAGATCTCCTGTAAGCTAACACTAATGGCATGGATTCTCCAACTTTTTGGAAAACTCAGCTCTGGATGTAGTCTTGCATTTTCCATGGCTACAATATGGACAAGTTCACAGCGCTGCATGACCAAATTGCATCTACAGGTCCTCCTCATCTCATAATATTCCCAGAGAAGCTTCACCGATAATTTTCCTTCAGCCCCCTCTTCAATATTACGTGATGTCATCACTCTTCACCTGTCTTAAAATTTCCCTTACAAATGCAAGTATCTCTTAATTTATTATATTTTCTCATCCGTCAGACTTCTTATTGTTTTACTGAAGTTCAGAGTGATTATATCTCCAGTAATTCCTTTGTCTTGAAACCAAACCCAGATATTACTTCTCTCTTTACATTTGCCTCCATTTTTTAAGAATTATTCTTCCTTTAAAAAATAGGGGTAGAGACTTAGACAAAAACGAATGAAACTAAGATGCCCTCCAAATCTCAATTGCTGCCTTTTAAACACAGGTACATTATCCATTCTTTATCTGCCTGATGTCGTAGAGAAAACAGACACAGTGCAATACTTGATACCATGTTTTTATCCCAGATGCTGAATCTTGCAGCCAAGGCTTCTGACTTGAGCCCATTCAGGACGTTGGGGTTGTATTTTTCAGTGTATACATTTTAAGCCTCTCCAAGGTGTAACTGAGCCTGACTTTTGACAATGCTTATATTATCATTACACTTTTGGACTTGTAAGCCAGAATTTATTTGGCTGATCTCTTTTCATATCTTGTAATTCGCGTGTTTTGTCTGGTGCCTTTTCAAGGTTATTGTTTATCCAGTTGGAAAGTTCCTTCCCTTGAGCTGCAAAAAAGTTCTAGGTAACACTAGAAACCTTGACATAATGGCATGCCAGATCTCTTCTATATCCAAGTCCCTCAGCTTCCCTGCAAACCTGCTTTTTTTCTTTTCCTCTTTTCTTCCTAAATAAAATGGAAGGACATTTAAGGATGCCTCAGCCCGGAGTATTTATTAAACACACTCTTTAGTACAATCCTGTTTTTAAAAAGAGCAACCTAAAAGAAAGCAAAACTACACAAGCAGTTAGGCATCTGCATGCTGCTTTTTTCCTGTACTTCATACAGTGTCCAAGCAGCTTCTCAAGGAAGGATCATGGTCATTTATGTATGTCAAGTACATAGCACCACTTTGAGTACAATAAAAATGAGTAACACTGAAGTGCTGCTCTTTCACTGAGCATAAAGAATAGGCTGACCTATGCAACACTCCAAGGGTCCTACAGATCTGTGCTGTGCTTGTACAATAAAGGAGAAAAAAAAAAGAGGCTTATTGTTATTTTTAAATTATAATTTCCGGAGGGTACACGGTTCTGGAGGGTAAAGGAACAGGCAAATTATTATGTCCCTTTCAGCAAAGGGGAAGTTTGGGCTTTTTCATTGCACAGAACTTGCAATAGTACCGAGCTGATGAGACTGCCTGATACACCAAGAACAAAGGAAAACTCTGCAGGGAGGAACTGCAACTTCCAAGTAGCCTGTAGAGTGACACCTGTGATTAGGCTTCAGCAGTCCTGCTTCCTACACAGAGCAACCTCCACCAACCTTGCTGCTGGAATGTTTCCATTTTCTGTGTCCAGCTCTATTCCTTTCCTTTCTTCCATGCCTTGGTTGTCAGATAGTCTTCTCCCCTAAATTATGAGACCCTCTCTTTGTCCGTCTCATGAGTTTCCCTTCCCCAAACATGTTTTCACACCCAGAACCCCATGGAGAACACGTTGGTTCTCATGGGCAAGAGATTTTAGTGCTGTTCCAGCTCCTTTCCTGGCCTGTAGCACTTTTCCCACAAACACATGAAGGGCTAAGGAACAAGAGAGGCTGGGGAAGAAAGCTAGAGGATATATTTTTGTTGTGGAAAGGATGCATCACTCACAAAAGTGGTTGTGTTGTAGCTCTGTCAGTGCCTGCAGGACTAGTGTCCCCTGACAAGTACAGGAATGGCCACTGCTCCCCGTGCAGATCAATGCAGACACAGCTACCTGGGGAACCTCCATCTCCTTGTCTAGTGTCTCCTTTCCCCATCAGGCTTTAAATTAACACTGAGAAACTCAGGAAATCCTATTACAGAGAATCACCTCATCGTAGCCAGAAATGTAAAAGAAGAGACAGTTATTTTTCCCTTCTACCACTAAGCATTTCCTGCAGTAGAAAGAGAAAACAAAATCTTCAAAATTATGCTAGCTTATAAAAATGCTTCTGCTGCTTACCAAGACAACCTAAGACATTTTCAACACTTCTTTTTGCAGTTTCTGATGAAGGATTGTGCTTGATGCAGACACCAGCATGAATTCTCAAGGCATTGTGCAAGCCACAAAGGCTGGGATCAAGTCTCATCTCTCACTGTATTTCAGAGCATGCCTGCCATTGTCAGTCTTGTCAACTCTCATGGTCTTTTTGCTTTTTACCCTGTGCTTACCCCATCTCTTCTTTCATTAAAAAATGTGAAAGTTTCTGTCCTTGTGGATTTGCAAAGGGAAAATAGAATCCCCAAGGGCTTAGAAACCAGGCAGCAAATTAATACTGCCAACAATGATTATTCTTTGAGATTCTATTATTTTAAAGGCAGTCTCCTGACTTTCAGGGCCTGATTCGTGGCTCCTGAACTGTAAAGTTCAGCCATCCTTGCACTTGGCAAGCATCTGGAAGTGAAATGTGTGCAACCAAGCTCTATATATAATTCTGTAAAATGAGAGCTGTTTATCTCAGTAGCTGAAATATTCATTATTGAAAATAAGCATTTCAGCATTCAGAGGATGAAACGTGGGCTGAGAATAACAATGATCTGGGAAATAGCAAAACACCTATATTTCTCTACAATGTCCCAAATGGATGCAGCTGAGAGGGTCTGACCCTGCACAGGGCAGGTGGGGTGAGAGACCCTACTGACACTCAGGCACCTGCCCTTACTTCTGGTTTGATCTTTTCATTTTAGCTTGGCTGCTCTTGCTGCTGGCTGAGACCACTCAGAAGCCAGGAAGAAATTATTGCTGAGTTTGCTGCGAGAATGGAGGAGGATGATGAAAGGGGTGAAACTGGGAAATGCCAATCATAGCAATTTTTAGTATTTGGTAGACAATAGTAGCTGTGTGTTGAGAAAATGCCTTCTGCTCCCCCTTTTAAAGAAACATCTGCCATTTGGCCAAGCTTTAGGATTGAGAAGTCCCACCACTTCAGTGTGACCAGTAAATCTCCTCAGATTCTTCCTTTGTTTATCTTCCTTTGCATACAGAAATGCTGCAGGTTACAGAGAGCATCCTCATCAGCCAGTGGTGCCACCCCACTTCAGCCCAGGGCCTAGAAAAATGGAATTAGACATTCCTGGAAATGGCAATACCAGAGCAGGGGACAGTCACTACAGCTGAGAAATTGTTTGTCTGCTGACTTTTCTTCCTGGCAAGGGTTCAGCAGATAAAAAGGAGCCTTCAATCCAAAATGTTGAATAAACAAAAAGTTGGCAAATGGACATGGAAAAAATATACAGACTGGGACAAGGATGCAGTGGAATTTTCTAGGTTAGGCTAGAAAATTGGTTAGAAAATCTAGTTTTGTTTTTTTCAGGATAGAAGGTAAAATAAGGACAACTGGGACAAACCATGGTGGAAAAGCAGATGTTCAGAGGGAAGGCTAGGGTAGAGAATAGTATGCAGTAGCTATTTGCCTCTAGCAGTGGCATTGGGTTAGTTCAAGCTGGCATGGCAAAAGGAGTCTCTTCTCTTTAAAATGCCAGCCTCTGAGGCAAAGCCAAGCTGAGCTTTTTTGTCAGGTTCAGCAGTAATATTTTGACGTGCAATTTCCACATTGATATGATTAATTGTTAAATCAAATAAGAAGCCGTGTGATGGAAAAGTCATTTAACTGATTTGCCAAAATTAATAAAGTATGGTCTAGTCTTGCTTACAATCAAACCGGGAAGGCATTTACTAATAAACCCAGAGGCCTTCAAAAAGCAGAAAAAAAATAGTTTCATAGCAAATCTCTCTGAGGGCCACCTTGAAAAACTGTTTCTGTCTCTGATTCTACATCAATTGTAATAGGACTGGGCAAGGTCCTTACAGCCATTTCCTTAACCATGGATGCTAGAATGGAAGCCAAATCACTGACCCATCACAGCTGGAGCTGCAATCCACAGGGATGAGCTTCAGAGGTGGGATATGTCACTTAATACTGTGTCCACCAGACAAACCAGGGCCTTAGTATCAGCAACTTCTATATTCATTCCCTGCGTGCCTCCTCTCCTTTTCCTTTCCACTAAACAGGGATATAACAACTTCACTCCAAAGCAAATGCAAAGATAAACTATTCCATGTTTGTAAAGTCAAATTGAAGTTGTGTCTGCTCACAGCATGGGACCATATTCAGAAAATCGAGGATAACAAGAATGTTAAATATCTGCTTTTTAAGTGAACATCATGCAGCCCATACAGTAAAGAGACAAAATTTTGTAGAAAATACAGTTCATGACTGTGTGATTTGAGCTGTTACTAAATGTGAAAGACCTTACCAAGCTCTGTGTCCTGCAACACGGACTCCATAAAGGTTCTTTTTACAGATGTGTTTGGGTTAAAGAGTCTGAACATCCTGAAGACAAATGGGGAAAGAAAAGTAAATAAAGGGTTTAGACCCTTCTTTCAGGAAATAACAGCACACGTCACATAAATCCCAAACTTTTGTCTTCAACACTGACATTTGAGTCTGCCCTGTGGTACCCAGCAACAAGGGCATTTCCCAAATGAAGCTGGAATTAGTGCCAGTGGTTGTCACAAATATTTAGACAGCCCAAGAAGTGGGTCTGCTTGTATAAATTTACAAGCTTACAGCACTGGTAGGTTTTCTGTTGAAAACCTGGGACTTAAGGACATGTCAGACTAAGAAAAGAAGACTGAAAAAATAAAATAGCAAAAGGAGGTAATTTTAAAAGCTAACAAAAAGAAATTGTAGTAGAATTAAGAGAATCAATAACAGTGTAGTGGGATCTCATCTGTGCCACCTCTTTCAGAAAATGAAAAGTTTCATTGGATCATGTGTCTCTTATCCACATACAAATGAAGGGCAATGTGACATAAGTTATTAGATGTGATTAGATCACATCCTAAGATGATATAGCACCAGTAAATATTTTCTAGCCTGGCATTAAAAGCTGAATGTTTTTGGTAATGAGTCCATCCTTTTTAATTCTGTCACTTAAAAAAATGTTTTTAAACATTTAATCAAACCCATATACAATATTAACAAGTGCTGAGGCAGAAAGGGAACCTATTGATCACAGGTAATACATCTAGAAGAAATGTACTGTTTACAGTAAGTTGTCTCTCAACTGAATAATGATTTAGTCATTTACAGGGAAAATCCTTGCAAATTAAAGTCTCACACTGAGATACTCCTCCTTTCTGGTGGAATCCCATTGCTGAGGTGGGGGTTTGTAAAGCACTTCACACAAATTTTATTGAAACTACTGTACAGTGCTTTATGGAAGGATATGGAAGCACATAAAGTATTGTGCAGTAAATTTTGTAATGAAGGGCCACAAATGGCTTGTTAAAGATCCCTGTGTGGATGTGGACTTTAACAGCAAGTATTGCTAGACTAATGTATTTTTTAAGCAGTTTTTGGTCAAACAGTATCTTGTCAAGAACAAGGTTCCTCAGATAAATGACTTCATTTATCATTCTAAGAATAGTACCTTGGTTGAATATGTGATTTATCTTCTCTCAGAAGTTTTATCACCTAGTTGTAAGCTGACCACTACAGCAACTTGCGTTTCCACAAAGCATCACTCAAAACACGGTGAACTTGAGCTAAGCAAACAATTTGCAATGCATAATTTACCCAAGATGGCCAAAAATTTTTTCTGCAACTTTTGAGCAGATGCTCAGATTTATTCATTATTTAGATTTACTTTGTGGATTAACTGGAAAACTACTGGATTAGGAGAAGTTGGCATTTGTTTACTGAAAATTTTAGGTGAGTTAAATCCACTCAGAGAAGCTGCAAATGCAGCTTTGAAATGTCCTTTCATCAAATCAATCTGTAAGCTTTCTTATTCTAAAATTTTAAAGAGCAAACATTGAAGAAAGGATCTGACTTACGCAATTTATCATTATCTGAATCTGTGTAACCTTAAGACGTATGGTCTGGATTAAGAAATTCTTTTTTAGAATTCAAGAGAAAAGTTTTGCAAGATTTTCTGCAACTCCACTAAGAATCCCCTATGCATTGCTATTAACTTCAATTACTCTGGAAGATACCAAAAATCATGTGCGACTGAGAGTAATGAGCAAAAAGCAAGTCCAACAAGATTTAAGATCATGTTCTGCATTCCTTCACAAATGTTGAATTTAGTGCTCATGATTGATGTTTGAATGATTTCCCAAACAATCAGAGCCTCCTTCAACAAAAGAGTTACATCAGAAGCAGTATCAACGCAATTCTTTGTCTGCTCAGAAGTGTCAGGAGTCATCATGCCTCAAGACTCTCTTTCTTCTCCTGTGGCTGCCAGCTCAAGATGACAATTTTTGTCTCTCTTAATTTTGATTAACTGAACCCCAGCTATTGACTCAATTCACAGAGACAATCAAAAAGCCTCACAACAGAATTCATTGGCCAGTGCTAATCTTCCTACATGTAAACCAGTGATAGTATCCCCCTCAAAAAAGTTTAAGGGGTCTGATATTAACACTTGACACCAGTCCTTTGCTCTAGCTCCAGCCAGCTTGACCTAAACTTTAAAAAGGGTAATTTTAAACAGTATTTACCATGCTTGTTTGCCATTGAAGACATGATTTGTGGAAGAAAAAAGCATAAGTGCATACAAAGGAGTTTCTTGGTGTAATATTGCTCCCAGTCTTGTGCTGAGCACATTTATGTGTGAGCACACACAGGCAAAAGTACCCACACTGTACTTTTAACTGCTAAGCAGTAAAAAGCCTTTGCAGAGTGAACATGTACTGCTCCTCTGCTCCAGTTTGACAACGAAAACAGCTCAGAGCTGAGGGGATTCTACATCAGTCACCCCTACATGGCCATTGCATGGGAAGAGGATTTAAGAGCGCTGATCTGCCCTGTCACTCTGGGACAATGGATAAACACTCTGGGATTTTTTTAAAGCCTTCCTTTGCTCCACCTGGCATCAATCAACAAAAGTGACAAACCTCCTGACAACAGAAAACTGCCAGCAGATGAGTGGTGTAGGTTCTTTTGTTGGTGAACTTTCATACTGTGGTGGAAAAAAAGGACAAGCATGAAACCAAATCCTTGGACCTTGCAGTGGTAAGAAAATCAAAGACCTTGGAAATTCAGACCTTGAAACCGTTGTGAAGTGGACATAAACTGGAACAGAGAGATAAAGTAATGTAAGATTACTCTTTGATAGGAAAACAACAGTGTTCAAGCAGCTAGAACAAAATACTCTGGCACACAGTAGAAGTGCAAAATTTCTGTTGGTGTTATCAGGAGGCAAAGTCAGAGATTACAGGTAGACCACAAGCGAAATCGCTGTAATTGTCCTTGGGGATCTCCAGCGAGTCTCTCAAGGCTCTGCACCTTTGAGGTCATATCTCTATCTGAATGTAGAGGTGCCTTATTTTGTCTTTTACATCAGTGAATATGATTAAACTCCTGCTGTTGTGCTAAATTTCAAAGATTGTAAAAAGTCATGGGAATTAAAAAGGTCACTGCAGTATTTCATTTCAATAGCAAATCTGTGGAATAATGTTGTACAAGTACATAGGAAACTGCTTTGAAAAGAGAACTTGTCAGTGACTTAGTTCTAGTGAAAAATAGCAGGCATTTGGAAAATGGAATTCTGCTTCCAAAACTTATAATTAGAAATGGGAAGATAATCAGAATGGGCAGAATAGAGTTGTTTCAAACATCAAAGCACAGAAAAGATGCACAATTCCCAAATATTTCTGTGATGTACACATTTTTTATCCATACATTTACAAACAGCAAATTATACTTCCATACAGTATAAGCTGATGATGAATTCTTTGTCTAGAAAGATATAGTCCACATGCAGACAGAGAACACAAGACTTCTGTATAAAACAACAGAGCAGGTAAATGTTTTAAACCCATTTGTAAAAATCATGAGATTTAAATAAAGCTCTTCTCATTCCTTGTGTATACACATGTTTTGGAATACTCTCATACTTACTTTCTTTTAGTTTAGTCAGACACATTTCTCTTTATGAAGCCATGGATCAACATAATTTCTGCTGTTTTACAAACTGGCTAATCCCAGTGGAGATGTAGATCTGCAAATAATAGAATTTTTCCTTCAGTCTTAACTGAACATTGCACACAAGCATGATGGCATATGATAAGTTCCAGTCATATTTAAGGTTCATGGAAATTTAACACCTTGAACTTAAGCACCTGACTAACCTGGAACCAAAGAGAGCAAGACTCTTGGGTAAGTTTAAAACAAAAGCTTTTACCTGTCTACACTCCTTCTGGGCTTTTTATTCAGTCAGAATGGCTACATCACCAGGAGAGTTTTGCTGTTAATCTTTAAAAATACACAGTGTGTTAAAAGGTTTAGGTTATTTTTGGGGGGTGTTTTTGTTGGTTTGTTGTTGTTGTTGTTGTTGGTTTGATTTGGTTTGGTTTTTGTTGTTGTTGTTGGGGTTTTTTTTTTGTGTGGGTTTGTTTGTTTGTTTGTTTGTTTGTTTGTTTGTTTGTTTGTTTGTCTGGGGTGGTTTGTTGTTGTTTGGTTTGTTTTGAAATGCTTATAGATCAGCTCACTTGAATGACAGAAGTATACCCCTTACAAAAAGGCCATCATCTTGTGAGATTTCAATCATTGATACCAAAATATGGGAATGTTAAATTCTTCTGGATATGGCTCCAGAATTTTTAGCAAGGACAAAATATTTTTGTCTTTCAGGAGTCTCTGCTAAAATTCACCAAGTGCATAAATGAAAAGAGAAGGTTGACGACAAAACTTTTTAGGCAATTTCAAGAACAAAAGATGCCTAGGAAGGCATAACAGTATAAAAAAGGTGTTTACCATTTTTGAAAGTTGATATTTCTCTATGTCTAAATTCAAGAACTAATTTATATTTTTTTACAGGACAGAAAATTATTTCAGGCTCTTCCAGCAGGCTGGACAATAGAGAAATCTAAGAGGAATGCTTAGCAGGCTATTTTGTTGAATAGCCATCAAGCACAGAAAAAACGCAACCTTGTTATCATTTCTACACATCACCTATACACTTTGATAAGAATGGACACAGAACTGATGTTATCAGACCTTGAGGAATAAATTAATGCTATGGAATACAAACTGGTGCAAACCAAAAGGGAAAGTAAATTAATCTCACACTGTGTTACATTTTATGCAGCTTTTATGTATCCCTAATGTTTTTAACCCACATACTTGTAATTCCCTAAACCTGATAACTAGCTTAGACCCAAAGTTCTGTTAAGCCAAAAGACTAAACATCAGAGTTAGGGATCAAAACGCCCCAGACCACGTTCTGTATACTAGATAGACCCATGCAGGGAAGAGACATTCCTCAATAGGGGGCTTCTCTCGAGCCTCCCATTTGGGAATCTATGATAGATATGTTAATGTGCACAGTTCTATAATTGTATACACAGACCATTGAGGGGGAGCATTTTGCCAGGGCATCCTCCAGGGGTGCATCTCTCCTGGATGTGATGCACCCTAAGGATCCTTAATAAATACCAAGGTAAACCCCTTGTTCCCCTCTAACCGTGTTTGGCATTTATTCTAAGAGCACAGGTTAAGGCATCAGAATCCTTAAAGTAAGAAGACATCCAAGCCCCTACTATTTATTTATTTATTTATTTATTTATTTATTTATTTATTTATTTATTTAAATTTTCCCAAACTAAACCTGAACGTTTGTCAGGCTACAACAGCTCTGTCACCTTCTCCACTGGGCTGACCCAGAGTACGAGTACATGAGGGGATATATGCAACACAGAGAGCCTCCTTTCACCATTTAATCATTTGAAAACGAAATTTTCCTCTTGCTTTTTACCCGTCCCAGCATGGATACCCGAGAGCTACTTTGTGTGGTAGCATAACAGGTTTAGAAAACGACTTTTGCGGCGCTCTCCCGCCTGCGGGAGAAGGTGTCCTTGAGAGCACAGGCGAGTTTTGGCCGGGCAGCGCACACAGATGCACAGGGACAGGTGTGCCCTGCTCTGGCCCTGCTGCCAGGGGGCTGGAGGCCAGCCAGCTCTCCTCGGGGCACCGTGCAGTGGCCCCACTGTCACGCCGAGCCCCGGCAGTTCGCCGTGCCTCTGGCAGCCTCTGCTCTTGGGTTGGGGCAGCTGAAAGCCTCAAAGGGATCACAGAGGTCCACACGCTCCGCTTCACCAATCCCCAAAGCCCAGCAAGGTGCCGGGTTTTTTCTGCCGTGCTAGACCATCCAAACTACCTGCCATCCAAACTGCCCTGCAGCAAGGGGTTGGTGGCACTGGATCTCCCAGCACGCATCCCTGTGCTGCTTCCTTGAACTGTGGGGCACCCAGGCACCCTGTGACAGGATGGACATGAGTGCTGACAGCCTCAAGACACAGCACTCTCTTCATCTTCACTACACTTTTGATGTCACTTACCTGGGCAGCCATCTCAAGGCAGTGCAAAATGCAGCCAGAGGGCGTCTTGGGAGGGGCAGGCAGATTTTATCTGTCCCTTGCTGAATTCTGTCGTACAAAACTATGTCTGGAAGAGTCTCTCAACTTCTCCTATGGAAACTGGCTGAGAAAGCTGGGGTCATTCAGGCTGGAGAAGGGAAGGCTCCCGGGAGAACTTATAGCACCTTCCAGTACCTGGAGGGGGTTAGAAGAAAGTTGGAGAGGGGCAGTTGACAAAAGCTTGTAGTGATAGAACAAGGGAGAATGGCCTCAAACTGAGAGAGAGTGGGATTAGATTAGATATTATAAAGAAATCCTTTGCTCTGTGGAACAGAGGTTGCCCACAGAAACCATGGATGCCCCGTTGTTGGAAGTGTTAAAGCCCAGGTTGGATGGACCTTGGAGCAACCTGGTCTAGTGGAAGGTGTTCCTGCCTATGGAATAAATATACTGAATTTTGAGGTAGTCTGTTGTTAGGTTGTTTTCCAATCAAGACACAGTCGTTTATGCACAATATCTTTATATAATTTTCATGCCATAATGAGGCTCTTTGGTAAGTTCATGGAAAGGGCTCCACTGACCCTTTTGAAACACTAAATAAACGTAGTAAGATCCAACATAAAATCCTCATAATTATGATAAAAATCATGATAAGTTCAGGTTTGTGAAAGCTATTGAGAAAATCAAGGAAAAAAAAAATCAATGCTGATATCTTGCTTTTATGCATTTTACTGGTAATTGGGTCATTAGAAGTGGTAGCAGAAGAACTAAGAATTGCACATGATTATTCTGCACAGACAGCAATATCCAAAACTGGAAGTAACATCTTCACCTTGAACTTAGTGAAGACCGTTGAAAGGCCCAAGTATTTTGTTGGAGAAGTGCAAAGATAAAAATTGAGGTAAGAAGGTAAATTTTCAAAGGATCGAGAAAATTCTACAATTAAAATTGAGTTTATTACATAAATCTTTGCACTTCTGAATTCAAATTAACTTTCTGCACATATTCTTCAAAGTCAGCCTACAAAGTATAAATTTTTAAAGATATTTCTAGCTTCAGCTCCAAAGAAAATTTGTGGAAAGCCTAGGAAAGGAAACAAACACAGACAAAGAAAACTATACTAAATACTAAAACCTATTATTCGACATTTTTCCACTTCTAAAAATCATTAACTTATGAGAACTTCAGTATCTCAGATTTCACAATCAATATCACAAACTATCTTGAGAGAAAAGATCATGCTCTCTATTTATTCAATATATACTGCAGAGGACATGGAAAGAATGATTTCTGGAAGACACCTCTCTTTGGCCTGGAATTTTTCCCAAGCCACCCATAGAAAAGGTCATTTAAATCCTTGCTACAGAGCACTTCTAAAGTAATATGAAAATAATTAAGACCTTCCCATTGTTGTGATTTGTTCTATGCAGTTCCTTCCTGAACAATTGTACAGTCAACTTTGGTAGTTTTTCTTACATAAGGAAATTCACTACTGGCCAGAGAGGCCACAAAGTCTACACTTCTCTCTCTGCATCAGCTGCAAAGCCTGGAGTAGGCTGTACAATATGAATTTTTACAGCAGTAAACTGAGACCTAGAGCACATTAATTTTCCAATAATCCCTGCAGAGCATGTGTGCATATCTCTGTTTCCCAAAGGGCCACTAATCTGAGGAGCAGATAAGCATCTTGCCCAAGGCCTAGAAGAAAACCAGTGGCAGAAATGGTGAAAGCACCTGGAGAATTTTGTTTCACAGACCCTTATTTTAACACCCAGGCCACCCTCCACCTTCTTGCTTCAACACTGGTGAAAGAACTGCTCAGATTTAATTTGAGATAGGGTAAGACTATAAGAGCATGACCACGTTAAGAACCTCTATTTTTTTTTGTTATACTGTGTTTTCAGGGGCATGCTACTCCTCCAGCGGTTTACATTTTAAAGAGGTAGTGGTATAAAATTAAACCTTTCAAGTTGGTTAAGACGTTGCTGTTCCCTGGGTGTTAACAAAGAACATTTCCTTGTTAGAAAAACTACATACATTATCGCATAGCTGCATGAAAACAGAAAAATGTTCCTCCCACACTGATTGACTAAGCATCTTGTTAATCATTGCAGTGTGTATCATTAATTCATTATTCAGAATCCGATATGTTTTCCCTGTGACAGCCTAAAATATATAGTGAGTGAATACTTATTGACTACAAAGTACTTTCAGACTATAATATTTTATCATGGTAAAGAAAGCTCTAAACCAACATGATTTGACACATAAGATGTGGCAAAAAGTTGAGGCACAACAGCCACCATTATAAATATTTATAGACATACCTAAAGTCTTATATAAAGTTCATCCTGTTAAAGGACATGTTTTATGTTGTACAATTCCTCTTAGAATATCAATCTAATAAGCACCAAATGAGGCTGAAGACAATGCTGTTATAAAAAATGGAGAAAAATGATTAAAATGTGATAATTATACTGACAGTTTATATGCTCAATCTAATCAACCAAGCTTCCAATTTGTCATAATGTACACTCACTCATACATTATTGCTTAATTATAGCAACACTTCTATTTCGAAAGGCTGTCAATCATGCAAATGCCTATCATTTTTCTCTACTTGCATTTAAGAGATATATTTTTAGTTCAGATCCAAAGCCCTCTGTGAACCTGAATTAACCCCAGCTCTTTCTTTTGTTTGCAATGCTCATTCCTGTTTATTCCCTGTCTGCTGCCTGTGGTAGTTTGTGCTGTGTGATTTCCTGCTTTACAGCTCATCTGCTGCCAAAGGGATTTTTGAATCTCATCTCTGTTCCTGAATCGTGGTCTCGGTGATATATGTGTTCTTAGCAGCTGTAGACCTGAGCCTGAACTGTTCAGGTTTAATGTGAAGAAAATTCTCAGACAATATTTTCTTCTGTTCTGGATTTGTCTTATTAGTCCTGCAGGCATGGGAAGAGGAAAGAGAACCTTGCCTTGCTTCCATGGGTAGACCTGCCAAAATCAGTAAGCACTGGTTCTGGGCTGTAAGATGGGAAAAATTGTGAAAATACATCCTTTATAAACACATCCCAATATTCACATTCTGATACACATTACACTCTGCATTGCTCTTACCCTGTTTCTTTTGGTTATTTTAATAATGTGTCTTTGAGAACCTCTGGTCCCTTCTGTCCCCCATTTCTCTAGATTTGTTCTAGAGCATAAGAAGAGAAATTCAGCATTTTAGGAGTGCAAGGAGCAAGACAGCAAGAGAAATGCTGAACAGAACCCATCAGCAGTGGTAACAAAGAGAAAACTTAAGGAAGTTGGCAGGAAACATTCAAATACTTTGGGAGCCCCAAGGCAGCAGGAGAAGCCACCAGTGGGCAGTCTTTTGGTAGTAAACAAGAGGAGGTGTTCTAACATAAAATATACAGCTCCAGAACTGAGAATTAAACCCCATCTTTTCCAACCTTATTGATTCTGTGACTCTGTGAAATGACACCCCAGCAGAAATCACTCCCCTGCGTGCTATATTATTCAGCTTAACTTTCTTTTGCTCTTATACATTCTATGACACTGTATTCTCTTTGAAAATCTAATCATTTCTTACACAGGTATTTCATACACATTACATGAATACATTCTACTTGAGCTTTAGAGGGTAAAAAAATAAACAAATGAAAGAGTGATTCAAACTGCCAGTTTGGGTGGCTAAGGAATTAAAAAAGAAAAGAAAAAAACATGGCATCACACTATGAAAAATGTCAAGTTATTCTTTGAATGTTGGCTCAGGAAAAATCTCAATACATTTCTAGTAAAATGAGGCATGAACCATATTCTTAAAAATAAGGTGTCCAGGAGATAGTGCTACCCAATATTTTATCCTAATGGCAATATATAGTACTTAAAAAAGCTTAAACTTTAAATCAAACCCTTTGGGGAGGACATGGACAATATATTAGTTTTTCAAATATAACTTAGTATCAATATGAAGTTGAGAAAGTAAACATTTTCTGGGAACTTACTTGGTTAAAATCTGTTATAAAATTGGAGTGTGGCTTATTCTTTAATTAGTATGTAGGCAATGTGAACAATCTTCCCATATCCTCTCTAGTTCTCCAGAACTTCTTATTTCTTGACTGGAGTCATTAATGTCTTGTTGGGTTAAGAGGACCCGTAATGCTCTCATGAGGGATGCACTACCTTTGATTCAGTACAATAATTTGGTGAAAAAACTATAGTATTTGTCATGCTTTCAGAGAGTAGAACAAAAAAAAAAATAAAACATCCCCCCAACAAACAAACAAACAATAAAATCACAACCCATAGCATGCCTTTGAAAGACAGAATATTTTACTAGTTCTAAATAAGCATTGTGCCAGAAACCCATTTTGTTCATATTAGTATTTATTCTGAAGAAATTTATCTTCCTTATTTGCCATTCCTCTCTGCTTTAAAAGATATCTACAACATGTTCCTCCTGGGACAAGCTGTTGCTCAAGTTTTCATCCATCTCAAGCAAAACCAAATACAAGATGCTTTTTTATAGAGATGACAAAACATGTATCTCACACATATACCTATATAGAGGACAGTAGTACAAACATTTTTCATTCTTTAAATCCTCCACTGAAAGCAGGATGATGCAAGTGCTTTCATTTCTTGTGAAACAGCTTCAGAATTTTGCCCAGATAACAGCAAATTACTATTACAAATTAACTTGTTATGACAGCAGGAAGTTCTCATGACAGACTGTCTATCTTACTTTGGACAGACAAAACTGTATCCATTTGGAAAATAAACTATTAGGTCTTGTGATTTTTTACAAGATTTCTGTGCAAGTTGTGAGGCAGCAACAGTGACTAGTCTTTCCTACACTGGAAAATCACAGTGCAGATACAGTTGCTGTAAAGGTAAAATGGAGTTTCTGCAAAGATTGCCTCTGGAAAAGTCTTGTGTCATTTTTCTGGTCAATGTCCTTTACTTCCACTTGATAGAGCAAGTAGTTTTAGGAAGGACTCCAAATCTGGCAATTTTGCACTCAATTTCACGCTGACAGCTACAGTGTACCAACTGTTGAGGCTACTTGGGTGTCAAGCACTTCTCCTGATCCTCATGGTTATTCTGTAAGAGAGGAGAGAGGTCACTTCTGTTTGGCTTTATCACGTGTTAAAACACAAACAAACAATAATTTTTTCAGAAAAAGGGCCAGAGCCCAAAACTGACACGTAGGCTGAACTAATATTTTTATATAATTAATAATTCCATTTGAAATTACCTTGTTAAAGTGTTTGGTAGGACTGCCATTCCATCACACATATAGTTTCTCTTTTGCTCATCCTTTGCATCCTTTCCTGAGGATTTTTATTTTGTCTAACAGATGAATATATAAAGGTGTGTAAAGTGGAAGGCTGCTACTCTCCAAGCCCTCTGAACAAGGGTCTGCAGCCAGTTGGCTACTGGCAGAAGTATGCAAACATACCCTTTGCCTGCCTGTCACAGTCATATGCCAGGACCCTGCTTATCTCCTCCCCAAACCAGGAAAAGCACAATTTTTCTAAACCTTGCATATCAAGTGAAGGAAAGCTTTCAACTCAATTTAAGAGCTTCTTACCTGTAGAAAAATAATTTGTTGCAAGGGATGCAGGTTCAGTGTCCTGACAGAAGCCATTTCTGGGCTGACAGCAAACAGTTCCAACACACACCTCACAGCTTTGATAGGATGGCAAGTACCTGAGCCCTCTCTGTGCTGTGCTTCTGTCCCAGCAACATATTCCAGCAGGGACTACACAAAACCTTCCTCCTAGGCTGGAAACAGTCAAAGCCCTTTTATAATATGGACAAAAATTTCACAGGGGCTCCTTACTCTGGCTGCTCATCAAACCATCTCAACATCTTCTCAGCCTTCTCAAAAAGTAGCTCCTTGGTTCCTTGTCCAGTCCTGTTTCTGAGCAGAGTTGAAGCAGGAGCTTTTCCAACCGTTCTTTTTTATTTATTTACTTATTAGTTATTTATTTGTTTTACCAGAGACATTCACAAAATAGACTCTCCTTGCTGATAAATAAAATAGTTTGCTTAGATCACTGAACAGACTTCCTACCACCCTAGGCAGAGCTAAACTCTACATTTTTCTCTACACAGTCTTTGGGAAAAAAGCTAACACGCTTTACTTGAAAACTAATGGAACAGTACTAGGGCCAAATCTTTCTCTTAAAAGGCCAATATAATCTATTTCATAGGGCTATGACAAATTGCTGAAATAAGATATATTACTAATGTTTAACACAGAAACTGGCCCAGGACCTAACTCAAGGGAGTGTCATTTGCACATGACATCCATTAGAACTACTTTACCTCCCAAAGAACAATCAGAAGCAAATTTACCTTACATATGCTTTGAATATATGGCTTCCAGCATAATCTTTAAAGCAGCATAATATAAAGCTTATGCAAACTGGACATGATAGGAAGCAAGAAAGAGACTCTCTTTACTTATAACCATGTAATAGGTGTAGTTATCCAGCGTGTGATTTGAATATCAGAAGAAAAAACTCAGCCATCACAAAGGAGCAAAATGCACATAATGTTTGTAAGAATAAAATATAAAGTTCCTTTTTTTTTGGGAATTTTCTCCAAGCAAGAACTCCACTCTGCTGAAGAGTAGCCACCACAGTACCAAGTGGAAAATTATCAGTGGAGAACAAAAGGAAGAGGTTCTAAGAACACACATGCGACCTTGACTCTGCCCGTGGCTTGTGGCATGCAGCTGCTACATGTGATTGTTGCTGAGAGAGGAAACAGAGTTGTGCACTGTCCTGGGGGAATATGTGTGCTGTTTGTACGTGGTGCTGAAAGGCAAGAGGGTGAAGCACAGCTAGTAGAGTGCTGGGGAGGATATAAAATGATTGAAGATGTGTGTCCTCATGTGTGTAATAGCCTCAGTGGGTTGAGGGGCTGGGTGGGGGGAGGGAAAGAATTAAGGAATAGGAACACATTCCTAATGGGTTCTTTATTTTCTCCTCAGCAATCAACAGCTCTTGACTTCATATC
>VZTR01028044.1:431086-453586 GCA_013400775.1 Chaetops frenatus | reverse complement strand
ATTTATGACTGGATTACCTGTCATGTGTTATTCCTTACCTAATTGTTTCTGTAACCTATCGTTATCCTTATTATTGTTCTTTCCCATTATCCACTTAGGGCTGTTTAATGTATGTGTTGTAGGGGAAACAATGGAATTCTGGTCACTACTGCATTTTTCATGGGCAGTCTATTTTTATCCCAAAATACAAACAGTGTGGCTATAAATATTCCCTGTCCTCCACGTATTAAATTCTGATGCACATTTAAACATTGATTTCAAAAATATTCTTTTCCTTTTATGGTTGATACAGAAACAAAGGCTGTAAATTAGAGCTGGATCCTGGGGAGAAAAACATTTACCCTCTGCTCAGGACCTCACAGCGCTGGATGCCTGGAAATGGTTGGATGGGATGGAGGGAAGGGGTAGATGCACACAGAGCTGCTGGTAGGCAGAGGTTAGGGAGCAAGGGCTCAGGAAAAAGCAGCAGCAGCCTGGGGTGCAGGACCAGGGGAGGCAGGGATGGAGATGGGCACAGGAGGAGAGCAGCCACCCCTGTGCTTCAGAGTGACAAACCCTACTTCTCCCAGATGGCTCCTTTGGCTGTCCCCAAGCACCTGTGCCATACTGCAGGACTCTCTTGGCTCTGGATCTGCTTTTGCCCTTCATCTAGCTCACAGAGTACCCTTTACCCTCTCAGACAGCTTGGTATGATGAATCTGGATGACATTTAGCCAGAATTTTCTTAAACTTTATGTTTAATTTAAAATCATCCATGACTGCATTCAGATGACTACTTCCCTGGTCACAGATATAAATCTGCTATCAATAGGAGTGGAAAAGGCAACTGTAAGTAAATTTCTTTGACTGTTAAGATTTATTCCTGGTATTTCCCACTAAATCTGTGAGACTACAATGACAAAATCTTTCAAACTGGTAGAAAACAGCATTAGGATATGCAATATTTTGCACAGCTGTAGTAGTTTACAATCAAACACTTTACAAATGTGACACAGCCTCTCTCTGCACTTTACAATTTTTAAATATGAAGTCCGTTTCCCATTGCATGAGGTAGAGAGGCATGATGCCATTGTGTATGTGGTGAAATAAGGATATAGCAAAGGTAACCAGCTTGGTCAAGGACATAAAAGTACACAGGCTACAGCCACTAGTTCCTAGAGGCTATTTAGTAGACTCAGGGCAGACAGAAAGTAAAAGAAAAACAACTGAAAAAATGTTATTTCTGGTTTAAAAATCGTTATTGTGAGGTTTGGCAACTATGTCTACTTAAAAAACATTGAGTCAGACTTCCTTGGTAGAAGGTACTCTATAGACACCTATAAAAGGTTTCTTCAACATGGTTTGGAAAACCCTGATACTTTAGTCATGACATTTCATGAGATAAACCAGCATTTTTCAACATAGGAAGTCATGTGGACCATATTTTAGAAATAAATATTTTCTTTACTTATTTTAGGCCACATGTCATAGTTTAGAATTTTAGTATTTTTTTTTCTTAATAGAAAAACATATTAAACAATTTTATGATTTGCCTTCAAAGGCCAGTAATGGAAAATCATATCACACAGCAGCTTCTGCCCACACTCACTAGCTAAAACCATAATAGCATATGTTAATGTATACTATTTAATGGACTTTAAATTCCCTTATAATTTAGGGAGTTGTAAATAGAAAGGAAAAATGTGGAGGGAGAATAAGAGGATATCAGTATGCAGCAAGAATACATTTATAATTTTTGAAGTTTTAATTTGTAGGAAAAGGTAGATTTACATTACTGTCAGAATAGCACTACCATTACCTCTTTTAGAGAAATGTTCACTATTCAAGTATACAGTTTAAAACTCTGTCAAAGAGAATTTTCTCTTTCAAAGACTGTTTTCCTAAAAAAACAACAACTAAAAAAACAAATCAGAGAAAACAGACCCTGCTTACTCTCCTTCCTGACCAATTCCTCCAGGTTGATAGGATGGCCAGTTTGGAGAGCATATTAGATTCATATGAAAGTGGGAAAATTGGAATTATTCAGTCACTGAGGCACAAGAAATGTCTCCTCTCTCCCCAGTTTTATAGCATTGTTACTCTACTAAGTTGAGTCTGGGAAGAAAGTTAAGCAATCAAGCAATTTACAGTAAGCTCTGTTTTACTGCGTGCTTTGGAAAGTAGGCTTATATGATATAACAGATATTCTGTCCAAAAAAATCCATTTTACTAAATTGCTACCAGGTTTGCTTTTTAAATTGGTAAAGATATAACTCTTATTTAAAATCATGTTTTAAAATGACACGAAATAACTTTTGTGTTTAAACATACATCAGAGCTCTAACCTGCAATGGCTCTGGACATTCCTAAGCGAGGTGCAACTTCTGTTTGTCCCATTAGAAAGCTAGAAATACAGTCTTTCCAGAGGTATAAATCACATGTTTTTCATTCTCAAGTATCACAAATACCAGATCTTAAACCTGTCGCTGGTGTTGGAAAGTATATTGGGAATAATTGAGCTCAAGCCAGTGCAATTTTAGAGAGGAAATTCTACTTTTTACTGAAAGAAGATAATCCATTCTAGCCTCTTGTTTCTTTGAAACATGGCAGCTCAGGGCTTTGGCATGTTAAAGAAAGCATATGTTAAAGTAATGTTTGATTACAAGGTCTGACCCCAGCCTACGAATCTTCTAGTTATCCTTAAAGGTGTGCCTTGAGATGGACATCTCGTGCTTGAAGTTAAGGAATTCCATCTCAATGGAAAAATCCTTTTTGGAAATTACCTAAAGTTACATAAAGGATAAAGGCCACATATTCAACATAAACCAAATTCCATTTTTAAATTCATTACTGTCTCCAGTAAAGGAAGGACAGAAAGAAGGGAGATTCTCCAACCTTTGAATAATTGTACATACCATTGGTATTGCCCCAATATGGACAACACAGGCTCAACATTTCTGCAGCATCTCTCAAGAAGCTGATGGATGCCCCAGAAAAGGAAACTATCCCACTGATCTAGAGATGTAGCTGTCCACAAAGGTAAGCACATGGTGCACCACAGAGAAAACATCTATTTCCCCAGTGCAAGCCATAGCTCTTTCCTACAGATAAAAAAGTAAGGATCCTAACCTGATCATCATAATGGATCCATCTCACTGGAAATATTAATCCCATCTCATAATAGCATTTGAACACACATCTGATTTTCTTCAAGTCCTCAATTTTTTTTGCTGGGTTAAGGCTCAAACAAGTATTATATGCAACAGAATTAATTCTGGTTTATGTATATTTGCATGTGTGTGAGTCACTCTGTTTAGGTCAAGTAAAATAAATGCAAAGACAAGCATGTTAGCAGCAAAGTGACCCTTTAGAAGTCCTAAAAAATTACTCTTGCAGTCCATAGTCCAACATTTAATAATGCTGAACTTGATAAGGGATCTCAGAACCTGAAAAAGGAGATCTGAAAGGCACCTTTATAGAAAACAATTGATTTGCTTCATTTCATTGAAATGGCTAATGCTTTGATGGTTCATATTTACAATAGCTTGTCCTGTTCTTCAATGGAGTTGATATGTTGGAGTCTTTAACACCATAAACTTGATCAAAACTTCCTGGGTAATAAACAGAGCGGATTTAAGATGTGAGTCCCCCCCCAACCCCCATCACAATACTGCAGCCCATCTGTGTGCCAATTTGTAACTAAAGACATCAAGAAATGTGTTCTTCATGCTCAGATGCCCTTGGTAGTTGAAAATAGTTCTGAGAGCTCAATATGCAAACTGGGTTCAGAGTCTGAAAGACTTCAGAGTGAAAGATTTGACCTTCTGTAGTAAAAGGCTGCACCTGGCTAAATCTGTTACTGAAAGCGGAGATTTTACACACCTCAAAATGAAATCTGGATTTTAAATTTTACCTGCCTTCAAAAAAACCCCAAACCTGAGACAAAACCAACTTCCAACTTTCTCCTTATCTTTCAGCTAAGCATAACTGGCTTTCCACCATCCCAGAATTTACATCAACAGGGAAAGTTTCCATGATCATACATAGCCATATTTGGGGATGAGGGGTGGGGGGCGGTTGAAGGTTTTGGCAGCAGAAAATGGAAACTTTGATTTCTCGGTGTCACACGTGAGAAGTATCACTCCTGCACATTGTCAACTCTTGTCATGATCACTGTGACCCAGTGATAGGACATTTTGGCAGGACTTCTAGGATGTTCATTTTATCTCATCTCATCTCATCTGTCTCTCCTCATCCTATCTCCTCAGTTAATTATTGATTTATCAGAAAGAGTAAACAATGGGATAAAATAATACATGATCCTTTGTCTTGCTATGCTGCACTAACAGTGTGGCAACTGGATTTGAGAACTAGGCAACTACATTGAGCAAGGTTACTTATCACACACTTTTATGCTGGCCCATATCACTGATCATGTTTTTTGCCATGTTAAATTACAAGTAACTCTGAAATTTTAAGTGTGTATTAGCACCCTTATTAATGTCTGACCCCTGAAGCTTCCTCATTGCTTTCCATTCCAAGGGTATTTCAGAGACTTAGCAACTACAGACTATTAATACTAGAGAAATATAGTTGTAGTACTTTCTGCTCTCATATTTTACTTTGCCACTTGTTTGATTGAAAAAGACTGGAGGGACATCTCAAAGCCCATTTTTAAGTATGGAGATATGCAGATAGGTGTACAGTGTGATTTTCTCACAGGCTTGGTGTCTGACTCCCATAAAACCAGTAACTTCATAAAGCTGGCTCAGAATCAGAGCCTCCATCACAGACACTTCCACAACTACATTTCTTTGTGTGACTACAGACTTATTAAATTCTTTGAGCAAAACTTGGACACATTCAGTATATTGCCATTAATACCGATAAACAAATATTTCCGTTTATTCTTATCTACTATTGTTACACTAAACAAACAAACAAACAAACAAAAAAAACCTGTAAAAAAGGGGGAAAGGACAAATAAAATAGAAAGCAACTGAAAAAGATACGCCAACAACAGAGAGAACTTCTTGCATTAAGTTCTGCCTGATGTGCTGCTGGGAAGCAGCTATATAGACTAGTGCTCCTAAATATTAATCACCTTTTCCCTAGACAGTGAGTGTAGCTGTCCTTTGACACTCTGATTCCATGAATTCTTTCAGCAATATGATTGATTGGAACAAAGTATAGCTTGATTATGTTCTTCTTTTTCTTAAAGCAAGTTATCTGCTGGAGATGAAAACAGGTTTGTTTTCCAGCAAAAGTAAGTCTATGTGTCTGGTCTTCAAAAACACCATATTCTCTATCTGTTATGTTGCTCAGTACAACTAAATGCATTGATTTTTAGTAGAGATTTACAGAGAACAATAAAATCTAACTAATAAGAAATGCATGCATAAATACCAGAAAAAAATTATAACAATGAAACCACCTGCAAATTACAGAAATGTCTAATCCAGGTGAGTAAAAAAAAGGGTTAAAAAAATTGCAAGAATTCAAGAAGCTCAGATGACTTTGGAAACACAGATCAAAAACAAAGAGACTGGAAGTATAATTAACTCCATTACTGCTCAGTCAAATGAAAACAGCTGTGACACCCTGTCTTATTTATGACAGCAGCAAATAGCTCTATTCCCTTGCTGGTTATTGCTGTAGGACAGCAGTGGTTCTACAGCAGGTGAAATAGAAACAAGCTGCTAATATTTATGTCACTAGATCAGGTTATGGATACAAGATTTATGCAGAAGTTCTATAAAATATCCAAGTAGCTTTTATATCTTCTGCAGCAATCCTTTTCCAATAGCAAACTAAATATCTCTTTATTAAATATGATCCTACTCTCTAAGTTGTACTGAAGCAAAAAGGCAGCTCCCCCACCGCTGAAGATGAGAATGTTTTTTCACTGCAAACCCAGTTTTGTTCACTGTAAAACATAAATAAAAAGCTTTTTAGCTCTAGAAATCACTCAATGATTTGCAAATCCAAGCCAGACTTCTTCAATGTGGAGTGGCATATGTGGTACCTTGGTAAGAGAGCCTTTTGCTGTACTTCAAAAAGCCTGTGCTTTTAAAAGTATGGAAAGCAAAGAAGAAAAACAGCTTTCAGATTAAAACCCTTACTTTACTAGAAAATATCATTACCTCCTTCGAGATAAAAAAAAAAAAAGTTAATGGGCAGATTTCCTAAAGCAGTTTTTTACCCCACTGCTCTAATCACTGTGCTTACCACACCTAATCCGTCTTCTTACTCAGACTAACTGCCCATTAAACAATGACTGAAAATAAGATTGTCAATAACAGGACAGAAAATAAAGCAAGTAGGATGTTGCATACTTCACTGCTAACCCTTTTACCCTCTCCCCTGCTCCTCACCCTCCCTCCTCCCATTCCCTTCTGCTTTTGATGTTGCCTGTACTCCCCAGCTCCACAGTGCATTGACACTTCCTCACCATTGCAGCCCCTACATGCGCCCCCACAGATCCAAACCCCTTTATTTCTCTTCCATTATGCACCAGGAATTTGTTCTCTAAGCACTTCAGTTTGGTCCCATGGGACCAGATTGCCTCTCAACAATCCCGGCCTTCCAAGGGCTCTGGGCAACCCTGACATCTCTGCCAGAAGAAGTTGTCTCCTCTGTTACCCTGTGGATCCCACACCACGGACCCAAGTGGCAAACTAGGTCCTGATCCCTCTCCTAATGCAATAACATATGCCCAAATGCTCCTTGCCACCCCTCCCAACAAGGCATTTTCCCCCCTCTTTTTGGTTATTCGACATAAGGAGTGTCATCAGTGTCAGCCTCTGGGGTTTGGCTGTGCTGGAACACCTTGACAGTGCTGTGTCACCATCCCCAAGTAACACAGGAATAATGGAACAGATTCTATGTGTCTTTGTTCTCCCCATCCACTTCTTGCTTTTTTTCCCCCAATATTTCTCCAAAATCAACAGTGTTGATAATGTTCCCTGGGATTTTTTGGTCCTTTCTACTGCATATCCAAACAAAATGCTATCAAGATGACCGTGAGGGTTACAGAGGTAGGTAGAAACAAATCTGCCTTTTTTCTACCACACAGATATGTGGTCCTAAAAGGTTTAAGACTTCCTCCTGTTTCACTTTCACTGAAAATAATGTGCATAAATAGGCTGAATAACTACATATGTATATAGGGATTTAGTTACGTATGAGCACAGCATAGAACCTGGTGAGTTTTCCATGTGGTCTGATCATTACACCTTTACTTGGCCTTTTTGCACCTGTCCGTAAGAAACCACAGGCATCACCTCTCTTTGTGGTCGCCTTCAGCATCTTGACGATGACACTTGAAGACACTTTTTGATCCTTACTCTTCCAATGATTCATGGTAGAGAATATAGGAGTGAATCCCTGGATCTGACAAAGCTGTGGGCAAAACTCCAGCTGGCCTCAGCAGTAGTAAGGTCGAGCTGCTGGCAATCCTGTGGGCACGTTCACAACAGACACATTAAGGCTACTTGGCACTTTAACACTAACACTGAGCTGCTGCTTCCAGCTCTTCCACAACACAGATGTTTTTGCCTCAATCTGGCAAAAAACTTATCCAAGCTTTGAGTGGCAGTGGTAATGACTGCAGTTTTTAACTCACAAAGGGAGGTATTCCACCTGTGTTTACTTCCTGCAAGATAGAGAAGCAGGAAATAAGGATATAGTAAACATATTTTCTACTCCTCTTCTTAGGCAAAAAAATTGCTTATTCCTACCTGGTACAAAGGTTTAGACCCACAAGATAATTTGTGCACCAATGCAAATTATAAAAGTGGTAAATGCGTGCTTGGATTTGGACCACAAATCACTCTCCCAGACCTCACTGAGATCCCAGATGATTTCCCTGCTTCCAGGAGAGACCCTGCATTCCTTGGCTTTCAGGCTCCCTGCAGCTGCAAGAGCATCCCAGCTGTGAAGGCAACACAGAGTGGCCAGCTGTGCTGGCAGGGCTGGGCTTCCCACGGAGCCATCCCTGTGAACGCTGCTCAGAGAGCTCTCGGACAAATGAGCTGAGCATCCCTGGCAGCCACGGCCACCTGGGGCCTCTTGCTATGTGGCATCACTGAGAAGACTCAAACGTGGGGTTTTTAATTTCAGCTTTGTGGAGTCAGTCAGATTCTAAAACTTGTCCATGAAGTTTCATTTTTGCTTCCTCTGGGTGAGTTATTTTGCTGATAGGAAATTGCCACCAGCTCTAGGGAGCTGTCACTCTGTAGCAGCCCTCAAAGACCTGGTGCACAATGAAATGGCAACTGGTGGAAAGAAGGGCAGGGTATATAGGATGTATAAAGGATGCTTCACAGGGCATGCAGCTGGAAAGGCTGAATCCCTTCGAATCTTGGGTCAGGAATGAGCTGTAAGGGACCTGAGGCACCCCCACAGAGAGGGCTGATATCTCTCAGAATTTAAGGAGCCTTGCACCCCGTTGGACAAACAGATGTAGGAGCAAGGACAGCCAAGATACCTCAAAGGATGCCATGAACCTAGGTTTGGGTTGCTGGATCAAGGTCTGAGAGCGGCAGTGGGTCCTGGACCATTGTCACAGGAAAACATCATTCTCCTGCCTTCTGCAAAAGGTTGTGCCAAACCCAAGAATATAGCTGACATGGTAATGTGAGTGATGACACAGGAGACTTCATCACTACATCTTTTTTTCTATTTTTTTAGCCTGCCAAGAGCATGACTGAAAGCTTTCCTCTATTATAATAGCAAAATCAGATGATCCTGACACTTACTGATGAGGAAGCATAAGAGGCTACACACAATCAGCACTGGAATAAACAAAAAATTATTGCACAGCCCTAATGACAGATTCACTTATTTTGGCATATCTTCCCAAATTTGGTCTATAACCTAAAGACAGGCAATGTTTAAAAATTCAAAAGAAGAGCAGGCTACCCTGGCACAATTCTGCTGATCTTTCAGCAACATAAGAGAAGAATGTAGTCTATGAGATATTCATATTTTTAGAATTAAATAGCTGTTGCCTTAAAATAAATATGATGTCATTTGATACAATTTATCCAGAGAGTAGAAATATAATAGTACTCCAAATCAAAACACAGGAGCTAATAATAAAATTTTTAAAAATGCATTTAAAACATACTGTATTTAGTTAAAATAACAGCTAAATATCAGTTTATCTTTCTGTATAAGAATATCTTTAACCTGCAAAACACCACAAAAATATTTTCTCTTTAATATAGGGAACAATATTAACTCTATTTTGTGAAAGAAGAAAAGAAAAGTATTTTTAATTAACAGCTGGAAATGGCTTATTAGCCTCAAAATAAATTAATTTCTTTATCTGTCCCTAGCCCACATCATTGAGATGGCAATAGTCATTAAAAAACAGATAAACTTAAAAAAGTTCATAACTTAATGCACATAGGCAACCTGAGCTTTTCAGTGTGCAGTGATAGAGATATTAAAAACCATCACACTGATAAGATTCTGCTTTAAAGATGAGACCTCATATGCCAACTTTCAACAGAGAGTGATTTTTTAAAGTCAAGCCATAAACCCTAAAACTGGGATTTCATGGCGACACTATAATTTATAATACTTCCGCAGTTTTCAATTATTCAGATGCTCATGGCCCAACAAATTGAATAATGAATGGAGTAATGAATTGAACCCTGACAAGATGATAACAGAAAATATTATGAGTAGTCAATACACAGTGGAACCCACTTACAGAAAAATCCCTCAAAGAAATAACTTGTTTGAAGGACACATTTTCTCTTGAAATCCAAAAGACTTGCGGGAAAATGTGTGCGGGAGTTGCCATTAACAAATAACTGCTGAAGGCATAAACCTGCAGAACTGCAGTATATTTCTAGTGACCGAACTGTGAATCATAATCATAAATAGACCAGTTATATTTTTTGTGGATGTAGGTTATGCATTTCATTATTGCTTTTTCCCCCCCTCCCTCTAATGCCACAGAGAGAGAAAAAGAATGGCCATATAAATTCTTAAACACTTTAGCTGCAGGCTTAGCCTTGGAGGTGTGATGATATTCCACAGATGCTAAAGCACACAGGTCTTAACAGCATTTAATACATTTGCATCCACAATGCAAGCCAGAAACATAAATAATAAAAATGATAAATATACTGTTCAGAAATGGTGAAGGTAATGCACGTTTGTATCTCCCAGCTAGTATTTAAAGGAGAAGTGCAGGCAGCCAGCAAATGCCATGTTAAAAAAAATTATATAGTTTTTAAAAAAATAAAACCAACACAACAAAACCCCTCAACCTAAAACCAGATTCAAACAAAGCACTATTCTTGATTAGCAAAGAGATAGGTAGCTTATCCCACATCTTGAAATTTTATGAGATATTGATGGTTTCAAAGAAAGGTAAAAAACACTGCCTTCCATAAACTGCCCCCAAACTTCTGCCAAAAATCAAATTAAGCCTTTTATGGAAGAATGGAAAATATTGGGCTAACTACAAGAGAAAAAAATACTGATGCCATTTAGTGTAGGTCCAAACACAAGGCCAGTTATTTGTGGCATGTTTTGCTTGAATCCATGCTTGGTCTTCAGTGCTGGGTCAACACTTTTACTGGGTTCACCCCAAAGACATAAATAGCTGTAAACACTGTAAAAGCTGAAAATAAGCTTAGCAGCTCCAGACCCTTTGTGACTGTTCTTTTGTACTACCTAAGTTGACGCAGCAAAGAAAACAAGAAGGTTTCAGAAGCCTCTGAACTTAGTTGATTTGGTTTCCCACAAGCCAGGGTAAAAAAAGAAAGAAAAAATAAAAAGCAAATTCAGAAGTCTGGATGTTTTATGCTTAATACTCAAATATTATAGTGGGGATAGAAGTGTGCTTATCTCTGTCAAGCAGTGAAAGTGCTTGTTTCCAGCACTCTGAAGAAAAACCCCAGTAACCCAGGAAGCAGTAGCCAGGTGGCACAGCCTACCCTTCAGTAACACCTCCAGGGGCTCAGCTCCTGTATGGACACCTCCAACGTGCAGCGACAGTTCATCAAAAAGCTGCATCAGTAGGGAAAACTAGATCTTCAATCTCCAGGATGGGCACAGCTCCCACCATGTGCAGTTGCCAGCTCACAACCCTTTCAGCAGCTCCCACGCTCTCACATTTGTATGAACTCACCCCAGACCACCTTGGTTGTGAGTTATGGCTGGATTACAGTGTACAGTCAGTCCAGACCACACATGCAAACCCATCCCCACTTATTGACTTAAAAGCAGGATTTAGTCAGCTCTCAACACCTAGAAGATCCTGTTCTTAAGTCATGGAGAAATTCAGATGTCTGCTGTAATACTGTGAATCCATAATTAACTACATGGATAGAAGAAATAAGAACTTATAAATATGTGAACTGTGTGTATATGAGTTTTCTTTATTGTTTTCCTCTCATAGTACAGGGAAAATCAGTTATATCTGGAAGTTTTTACTTGTTCTAGCACTGAAAAGGCAAGCCTGTATTAAGAATGAATTGGTTTTGAAAATGAGATGCTGTGACAAAATAACTGTAATTACACTTAAATCACTTCCATTTTTTTTCCAATATTTTCAGCACCCTGCTGGTACTAAGTGACCTCCAATCATATTATAGACATAAAATTGCAGCCTTTGCCTTTCCAGTTTTCTTCAAAAAATTTTTAACAGGTCTGTCACTGTTCTTTTTCCATGAGCATTTTTTTTTCTAGTATTTAACTCATCAGCTGTGGCAGCTTGCATTGCTTATCAAATCCAATATCCCATTATTGAAATCATTATCTACCCATAAAAACACATTGATTTGTGTTTACTGTTAATATTTTGCAGCCGAAAGCACATTTTCCTCACCAGAAACATGATTTGGTGCTCAGTTCTGTCATCCTAGCTCATCCTGAGCTGCTGCAATGAAGCCAATGGAATGGCAAGACTCAGTGTAGCACAGGGGTATGATTCTTAACTAAAGGCAGAAACTTTTGAAGAACTTTATTTGAATTGTTGCTATCATTCTTAAGCTCAATTGCTACTGATGGCAGTGGGAACTGCTCTAGAGAAAGCCTAATAACTAGTTTTAGACAGGTTCAAATTGTGCTCACCTTCCTTCATTTCCCTTCCCCACAAGGCAGCTGGGAACTGAAGTGCTACAGGGAAAGACATGCAGAGCTCTGCCAAAGGATATGGGAAAAATCCTTGCAGAAAGTCTGACCTGGAAATAGTCTATCTCACTTGAAAATGAGCCTCCTGAACAGAGATTCAGCTGTTCTCAAATGGATGCTTCAGTAAAGACATCCAAATTTCAGCCTGGTTCTACTAGCATAATTTTGGTATGGTGGAGCCCTGCCCCCACAAGAAGGAGACTTTAAGGAAAGATTTAAAGTCAGGAGCATAACGTTTGGAAAATGTCAGCCAGCTACTAACAGAGAAAAATCACCTAAAATATGTATTTCGGAAGAAATTGCACTGCTAGAACTTTTTTCCAGTGGCATTATCTTCAGATGGATTCTGTGCTTGATATTCCTAGAATCCTGGTTTTTTACTAGATGGATTCTGTCCCATAGGAAAAGCACCTCTATATCATCATCACTGGTTTGTATTCCTCATCCTTTGTCTGGTGTCTTTAGGAAAGTAATTTCCTTCATGGAAAAGACATCAGTCCTATGTGGAGGGTGAAGAGCCTTGTCTCTCTTGAAGGGCAAGGCTTTTGTCTTTATTTACTCTGAGACACTGGAGTACCTCCCCTATGGAGGAGACAGGCTGAGGAGGTGGGGGTGTTCAGCCTGGAGGTTGTGTGGAAATTTATAGCAACCTTACAGTATCTGAGAGGGGCTACAAGGCAGCTGGAGAGGGACTTTTAAACTGTAGTGATAGGACAAGAGGGAATGCCTTCAAACTGAGAGATGGGAAACTTAGTTTGGATATATGGCAGAAATTCTTTACTGTAACAGTGGTAAGATACAGGCACAGGTTGCCCAGAGAAGCTGTGGATGCCCCATCCCTGGAAGTGTTCAAGGCCAGACTGGGTGGGGTTCTGGGCAACCTGGTCTGGTGGAAGGTGTCCCTGCCCATGGCAGGATTGTTGGAACTAGATGTTGTTAAAGGTCCCTTCCAGACCAAACCATTCTATGATTCCGCCTGTATGACATGTGGAGTTTGGGTCTCCATTAAACAGTCTGGGTTAGGAATGACTCAAAATTTTAACATAAAGGTAATTTGTTTCTTTGCCTTAGCCCACACATTAGCAGTAACAGGAAAGGCACTATAACAGGGGCAATATTTAAATTCTGTTAAGACTAGTGCTCCTATATTCCACAAACATGTTGGTCTCCATTAACAAGACACCCTGTAATTATAAAATTGCTTTTTTATTACAGTTTCAGTTAGTTCTGTACAACAAATCTTCATCACTAAACCTCAGCTCCTCTTCAGACTAGCACAACTCGCTGCTGGTGTTTCAGGACCTGGAGCAACATCAGAGTGGTTCAGTGGTTCTCACCTCCCTACACACCACAGAGCAACATTTATGCCAGTAGCTTAAGCAGATGCTAATGTATGGGTTATCAGCATATATCCGCTGCTCAGTATGGGGAAAAAACTCTAATTCACTTATCAGGCTTCTACAAGCTCAAAACTGAAACTATTCCTGAAATTGCCACCCTGCCCAGAAGCTCTGGCTTTTCTAAGTCCTAAAATATTAGATGAGCCGAACAAATCAGACAGGGGCAGCACTGCTGCCAAATCCTAACTATGTGAATTCCATGCTGCCCACTTAAAAGCATTGCCTGGGTGCCTAATCCAGCTAGTTTAGACAGACACTGCACCTCTGCACACTTGGCCCCAGGATGCTGCACCATGGAGCAATCTCACACTCACACAAAAGAAACAATGAAATCAGTAAGAGTAACGAACTTTTAGTGAAAACAAATGGAAACAAGGGATGACAGTTTGACATGAGGTAAATACTCACTCTTTCTTCTACAGATCCATGTTCAGTCCGAGTTTGTACCTTATCCTATGCCTCTCTCTTCCAACAGTCATCCCCACTCAGTGAATGGCAATTCCTGTAGCCATCAAAACAATGGTGCTTGTATGGCAAGCCAAATTCACTTACAAAAAAATACTGGGATCTTGGGGGGCCGTTTTGGTTTTGATTTGATTTTGGGGGACAGATATAAAAAGAAATTTTCTGTAAATACTGAGAGTGTCTCTAAGTGCATTGTTTTTAATTGTCTACTGACATAATATGATTCAGAACACCAAAAGTTCACTTCTTGACCAGACCAGACTTTGGGGTCCTTGCCCTCCAATGCTGAGAAGATATGCCACTGTCCCAAAAGCAGTCTACACCCCTGGAATTTCCCTAAACTTCATTCAAGCTTGAATGTCAAATAAATCTGGTAGTGGTATTTTGTACAACTAATAATATCTTCAGCATCTAAAAATCTGATGTATGTAATTTTATCACAAATTTTAAACACTTCCCTAGGAGCTTCTGCTTTATATTATTGACACATCATTGGTAAAAACAGTTGCTTACACAGTAGAATAAAAAAAATGAAAACTCCTGAAACAAAAATGTAAACATTATTTAAAGTTGCAAAAATTACTATAAATATTTTGTTAAAGAAAAATGAAATGCCAAACCATGTTTTTTCAAACCATAGCTTCTATGACATCTTCTTTCCCATAAGATTGTCTCATGTTTCATTTTACTAACTCTGAAAACACTGCTGGAGTTAACAATAAATAGGAAGCAGTTGAGGTTTTTTAAATCATGCTTCACAGATAAATTTACTAATCCAGTAAAAACTGCATCACTTCAAAGCCTGATGTGTAAAACATTTTTATCTCACATGCTAAGAAAGGTCAGGTTGAAGAACACTTTTGACTTACAGAGCATACTGACTTGATCTATTAAACACACAGCTCCACTCAGTGACAGCCTGGTTTGGGACAGATTCATTTATTTTTTGAAATCTACAGTGTTACTCACAAAATACTTTCAAATTGTGTACATAGCAAGTCAAATGTGTATATACAGTGCTGCTGGACTCATTGGGATTCAATGTATTTAAACCACTGCACCTACAGAGCATTTTGCTGGATGAGACCTGTGCAAAAATAACAACACCTGGATTAAAGAATAAGCATCTATAAAATTATTATCGAAATAAAAATTTTAGCATGGTTCTAACTGATTTAAGTACTTAGATAATGTTATGTACTTGGACAATCACGTGTGGGGATCACATACCTGGCATTTAGTATTTAGAATCTGCCTGACTGGGAGAGGGACATGGAGATCTGATGGACAACAAACACTGTTAGTTTTGGAGACAGGGATCAAAAGGAAATCTGAGCGCCTCCAGCTTCACTGAACACCATCTGCAGAATCTGAATGCCACCTGCAGAATTCTCTTCTCTCTCTGCAAACAGGCTTGTGAGACAAGGGAAATATCCTTACTGGAATCTTAGAAGTCACTCTCCTATAGCTGACAGCTCTCTGTGTGGCAGAGCAAGCATTTTGCCTTTTGCTCCTCACCTGTCATTTCACACAACTGTGCCCAGCAAGGCCTTCGCCTGCCATGGAGACAAAGGCCAGTGCTGAGGAGCTGCAACTCGAATAGAGAAGACCATCATGATTTTTGTGGGACTCGGTTCTGAACACTTAACATCCTTCCTTGCTGCTCTCAAGGAGGTCAGGCTTCAGAAGTCAATGCGGCACAACACACAGAAGCCCATTTGAGAGGAATTTTTTTAATGGTAAAATAAACAAGGGAGGTGGGGGAAAGCAAAGGAAAAACTTCCTCTCTGATCATTAGTGTAAACCTAGGTCTTGGCACACTATGGGAAATTAGTAGCTTTTAAGAAAGGGCTTTTAATTGCCTAATCTAAGTAATGTGGACAATGGCATACGTGTTTTATTTTAGGGTCTATCTAGCCCACTCAGAAAATGTAATGGACCTAATTTTCATTTAGTATAGGTCTGTGCAGTTCCTAAAACATCTAAATGGCTATTAATTTAATCAGGTAATTTAACTACAGCTCTAGAAAAGGCCACCAGCTAGTTGTCACGCAATGATTATGAGGATGACATTTCTATCCCATGATGCCAGAGGCAGACTTTGATACATCATTTTCTTTTTGAAGGTTAAACTCAGATAACCTGCCTTTGGCATTTAATTAGCTACATATTAAACACTCTTTTAATAATAAAATGATTAAAAATTTTATTGCTTCTCAAATGAGGCCCTTTTAGATAGATTTAATGACTTGGTTAGAGCACTGTAGTTTGTGAACCAAACCTTAGTTAGACCAGTATATAGTATAATGATATGCTTTACAGCTTGCAAAATCTGTATTTTATTCAAATGACTTCCATAATCATTTTGGGTAAAACTTATAATGCATTCTTCTGTATTTTTAAGTCTAACTGTTAAATGTCATTGAAAAGTAACTGAGAACCAACTGATTTCAGGATTTAAAGAAATGATCAAATTCAGGTAGTTGCATTAAACCGCAGCAGGATTAATGTACTGTATTTTATACAGAAATTGTTTATCCTTTTAAAAATCATTTTTTTCACAGTTCAGTATCTGTAAAAAAACCCCCTCATGTTCACCTAGCAATGATAAAAAAGCATGAAGTAGCTGGCAGTCTCCACTCTTTATTTGGTATAAAAATGTTAGCAATTTAATGAAAACTGACACAAAAAAAGGTAATATTTTTCTCATTCCTGCATGGTAATAACAGTGTCATGACTGCAAAATAGCTGTAAAGATAATAATTCCATGGGCTGTGCCCACTGAGCAAATAGCACTATAAGGCAAAGCAAGTACATGGCATTGAAGAATATATATATATATATATATGTTTTATGTCTGTGTGCATATAGATTTCTCTCTATACTTAAACCAAGGAAGCAGCTTATCTACAGATTAAGGTAATTATTAAAAGCTCAAATTTTTGTGGCCAGAAGTTTGGCCTGCCAAAATTCCATCACCTTCACAGCCAGAACTAGGTCATCTCCTCACAGGCAGTTAGCTACTGGCAGAGATGCATAATGTAAGAATCAACCTACCATCCAGTCCCCTTGAAAGTGGTCCCTTAGGGAAGAAGTACATTGTCAGGACAGCTGGATAAAGAGGGAAGTTCATCTCCAAGTCTGTCAACCCAGCACTTTTTATGGGCATAAAAATGAAGCAGAAAAAAACAAGAGCAAACCCAAGAAGAACTGGAAAGTGATATCTCTTAAACTGTACTGCCTTGTCTCCAAGTCTTTGAAAGAGTTCTCATGGCTAAGACCCTGCAAGTCTTTCCTCAACATCTACTCAACTCAGTTGTGACTAAATAAAAGCTGAAGACTTTCTAAACCTGCCCTTTAGAAGCAGGAGGGACAGGTTATTTCCTTCAACAAGGCCTATTTGATAAAGGAAAAGTAAAAGTAGGATCATGGTTATGCCCTTCTAATTTTCAAACTGTCTTTGTCCCTATCCAGATGTAAATTAGGACTATCTACAAGTTACACTGCTTCCAGATTCAGCTGAGATGCCCCAAGGAGTAGAGGTCTACTTCTCCCTGCTCTTCCCATGTCTCCTGTGCCAGGGCAGGCAGGCACCAATATCCTTCTCACCACTGAACACCTGGGTTTGACACAAGACACCACAAACCTATAGATCAGGGCAGGTGTTTGTGGCAGGGCCACGAGCACGGCACCAGTGCCCTGAGCGGCCTCTCATGCACAGGGCACCTGCCTTTGTGCCTTGGCGGTACATTGGCCTGGCACCTCCCTGGAATTTGCAGCCACCAGCCTACCTGGGCTGTTGGTTGACCCTGGTTACTGTTGTTGGACTCGAGCTGCTCCTTTTGTTCAGATACTGTGGGGCTGAGAAATTTCTGCCTGAGCTTCTCTCTCGCTGTTACCGTTGCCTCTGGTGTCACCAGGCTTTGGGAAGCAGAGTGCTCCTGATGCTCCCTGGCAGGTTGCTGATCAGTACAAAATGGTGGGATTTAGTTCTGTGGCTTGTTGGGGGTTTTTGGTAGATTGTGCCTGTGGGTTTGGTTGTGTTTTCTTCTTTTTCTTCTCTTTATGGCTGGCCACTCTGACTCCTGAACTGTTGAGAGCTCCTGTGGATGGTTTCATACAGCTTTATGCTGATGTTTGGACATTCATAGCTCCCTTACAGCTTTTGTAGGCCAGACCTCATTTCAATGTTTAAGATGCCTGCATGCCTAAGTATATGATATCTGTAAAAGTGTAAGAGGTGCTTTGCACCTGACTTGATGCTTGCAGCACCTAACCCATGAGATGAGATGAGATGAGATGAGATGAGATGATGAGATGAGATGAGATGAGATAAAACTCTAGAAGTGCCCAAAGGTAGTACCATATAGTGCATTTGCATTCTATAACCTAGACAAAAGCATTGCTACAGAGGACCACCACAGAAATGTCTCTAGTAGAAATTGTAGTAGATCAAGGAAAAAAAGACCAGGTTATCTGCTCTTGGGCAGTCCTTACAAAGGCAAAGGGAGAGCATGTAAAATACCACCATTTCAGTTCACCTCCACTTTAGTAAAAGGCTGCTAAGCCACTGGGAACCAGAGCCATGTACCAAGAAGTAAAGGTTTTGGAAGCTCTTCCTTCTCCTACATAGCAGACATGTAGTTTCAAGAGGCAGTTTATCACCAGGTTTATGACACTCACATTGTTGCCTTTGCACCACCCTTTTGTGAAGGGTGTGAGAAAAAAATCGCTCAGTTTGTCTTCAAGCAGGTACAGATTTCCACTCAAGAAGAATGGTGGTGTGCATAAGACAGGCCAAGGATATTCTGAAGTACTAGATCTACAAGCATGTCAGGACAAAAAAAAAAATTAGTCCTTCTAGACTTTTTTTTTCAGTATAATCCATTTTAAGCATGCCTTCCAACACTGCTACTCTTTCCAGGATGACTTTGGTTTTCTTGGGTTTTTGTTGTGGAAGTCGAACCTTCCTTTTCCAACCACCTAACTCTGCAAGCTATTGTTACTTGAAAGAAGAGCAATAAAACAAGCAGCAAATCTGTCTAAAAATGCAAATGCCCTCTTCCAGTCATGCATGTGCCTGCTCTGGGACCGTGCCCACCTTCTGCAAAAATTCCTAGGCATATCAGCTTCCATATTCTCATTTTTCTTTGTGAATAATGGCTATCCCTTTCCTTATGTCACGCTTCTCTGCCCAGCTATTCAGTTTCACATGGGAACAAGCTATGATCTTAACATCATGGGATGATACTCCAGTGTATTATTCTGCTATGCATCCATGCTGCAGGTGAACTAGTGAGTGAAGAAGGTTCAAGCAACACTCCCTCTTTTTATTCCTGTTTTGAAACTATCCAGAAGTTTCACTCTTTGAATACTACAAAAGGACTTTTTAGTGTGGTTACATGGCCAAGGACTAAATATATACTGAAATACAAATTTTTAGTCCTTTTGTGCCTCTTGCAGTGCCCATCAGGACTAGCCAATGTGAATACAAGTCAGGAGCTCTCCTTCAGCAATGCCACCAAGCAGGTACTCAGGTAAAAGTCTGACTTGAGGAAAATTTTCCTGCTTGCAGTGATGCTCATGTTTCATGCAATTTATTCAAATACATCAGTTATTGCGAAGCCAAAGGATTGTATTGAGGGTGCCATATTAATGGTTAAACCAAGGTAGCCACTTGTTGCAATGAAATTAAACTTTTCCCTTTCTTCTGGGCATGTGATCCCACACTCCTCTGTACCCTACAGAGTCAGTTCATAACACCAATAAGCATCTAACTTGGCAAGGAGAAAGTTTCCTGATTGCACAGTCAGCAGAGCTGGCTCACTCAGGGATCTGACAAACCCCAGAGCTGGCCTAAGGGAACAAAACTGTGACTGGGACCAGGATGGTCTATTTCTACAACAGTGAGCCTTTTGCTGTCATCAAATTATGTCCTAAATAGGAACTGAAACAACAAAATACCTCTCCAGCACTCCTTCAATAGAATGATAAAACATAGCTGTAATTTGTTCAAACAAGGCAGTGATCCAACTTTGTAAAAATCACAGAGTAATCACATAACAAGGCTTCTAGCATTCAGCATCATCACATGATATTTGATGACACAAGCAAAGAGATTTGGACCTGCATTTTATACTTTAGCTCCAAGCTACTTTCAAGATAGTGGAAAATAAAAAGTGGATCTGGAAACAAAGTGAAATGCACTCAGAAACTGCAAGAACTTCAAATATTCAAAACCACATTTCTAATTATTATTTAAAACCATCCACAAAAACAAAACCCAGAGCTCTGCATGTAAAGTTACAAGCTCATCGCATGATTAAGAACTGGCACACTATTTATAAGAGAAAGGACATTAATAGCCAGCAACAATCCGAAGTACAACACTTAAGAATAAAAAAAGGAAGATAAGAGGCTTCCAAAAAGGAAAATGAGATGTTTCCATACAAAAGTTCAATGCAAAATTTCATGGGGTAAATGAATCATGCCTTTGACTTCAATGGCCTTTCTGTGAGGAGTCAAGTGTCTGAATTTAAGGGGTATTTTTTTGCTAAGATAATTGAAAACAGAAAATAAAGTTATTAGGATTCCAAGTTTACCTCCAAAAACCATACGAATTTTAAAAAATAAAATAAAAAAAAGAGTAGTCTTTGAAATTCCGGGATTGGTACCCCATCATTTGCAGAAGAATATCTGGTTTCCTACCTCATTTTCTATTGATGGAAATATCCCTTCCTACTCTTACAACACTTACTAGACTTATATTCAATTATGTTTTTTCTTTAGGAAGTAGAAGGTGGCGAAAGCCACTACGAATCTGGTATGCTTACTTATGAAGGAGAAGTCCAGTGCAAGTATATATAGAGTTTAATTCTTCATTTGGAACCTAAAAAAATAGAAAACACACAAATATAAAGGCAAGGTAGACAATGAGGAAGACTTATATTCAGAAAGATACATGGTTTGACCAGTAAATGTCTGAGATAATAGTTTTAAAAATATTTACTGCTTAAAAAGTTAAAGTCAGACTATTCGTTTAGCATCACTTTTTGTGATTTGAAATACTTGGAGAGAAGTTGAGAAAAGGTAGAACAAAAAGGCAGCATTTTTACATTTCAGTATTCTTTAGCTCTGAAACTAACAACGAAGTTTAGTGGTTTTCAGTCTCTGGGCTTTTTTAGGAAAATTTTGGCAAGCAGTTACTCAATTTGTATTGCTTTTCTTTTAGAGGATGGTTTTATGGACAAAGCTAGAAAGGACCTGAATGGTAGTTCCAAGTTCAGAAGACAAATTCTGGTTTGGAGTTCCACATACATACAGCATGTAATGGTTCTGGGAGAATGAAAACAAACCCAAGAAAGCATAAAGTTATTAAGCTTTTGTTGTGTTTTAACCCCTGCCAGCACTCAAGTCCCACACATCCACTCACTGACTCCCCCACCAGTGGGATCAGGGAGAAAATCAGAAGGGTTAAAGCTGGAAAATCCATGGGCTGAGATAAAGACAGTTAAGGAGGGAAAGCACAGAAAAAGCAAAGAAAAAGCAAGGAATGAATTCACTGCTTCCCATGGGCAGCCAGGTGCTCAACCATGTCCAGGAAAGCAGGGCTCCACCCCACTCCAAAGTCACCTGAAAAACAGAGCATCCCTTATATATGAAGTTCTGGTTCAGCCCCTGGTGGCCATAAGAGTTTCTCTGAGTTAAAGGATCACCACGAAAATAGGAATCAGGATATGCTTTCTTGGCATGACTCTATTTAACCCCCAAATTACTCTTTCTCTTCAAACTGGGTAGATAGGATCAACTGAATACTACTTTATTTCCAAATGAAAACTAGTTTATCCATAAGGATTCATATTTAAATTCATGTTACTTTTTCTACTATTCTGTAGAATACATGTAAATGTAAGAACTCAGAATTATAAACACAATTTGTTCCTGAACCCAACGCCTCATGACCTGAGACAATGGAGTAATATACTCTTCCAGCATATGTTTTGGTCTGTGCCAGAAAACACGTGATCCCTTTATTTTATTCCCAGCTTAGTGTTCAAAATAGTGACAAAGTGATCCCTTTTAAGGAAGTTTTTTAAATTACTAGGCATATTTTGATCATATTTTGACATATGTCCCATACAAAGCGATGGAAGACCAAAGTTGACTGCCTTTGTGGCAATAATGACTCAGGAGCATCCCTTGATTCACTTTCTGCTGATAATCCCACTGCCTTAATATCTCTACCTCCAATAGTAACACCAAAGATGGAAGCTTTCCCTACAGGTTACACATTCTCAGTAGGAGTCTACTGAGCTCAGCTGCTGTGCTCAGCCACACATCCAAGATGTAACACTGCACATTCATTACTGAAGAGTCTTTGCCTGTGGCAGTCCCTGTTGCAGAAGAAAAGTAGGATGTGCCCAATGGAAGGGAGCGTGTGCTCCACTGAGTAATAAATTACCACTGCAGAAGGCCAAAAGAGAAATTGCTGCAATTGCTG
>VZTR01028044.1:378138-429323 GCA_013400775.1 Chaetops frenatus | reverse complement strand
CTTTCCACAAACATGTCCAGCTTATCCTGTGTAGAGCAACAGCAAGGATTCTTGCTTTTACAAAACCAAGTAAAATCCAGCTCTGCCTGACTATTACTACCTGAAAAGCACTGGAGCTTTCCTTTCCTTATGTGAGGTACATGAAACATTATTCCCTGCCCACACAACCCCAAAACCCGAAGCTGTTGTTTCTCTGCACACTTGCTGCTTTTCTGTCTCCCCTCAAGGGCAGAATCTTGGGGGTTTCATGTAATTTGTATGAAAATGTAATGCTTTCCAGCTCTTTCATTTATGTTATGCAAAGTCAGTATTCTCCTCTCCAGAATTTAAAGCATACCCAGTGAAACTTGACAGGTAAGGGAGGGTAGGTGGAGGAAGGTCTTAGAGGTCTGAGAAAGCGAATATAATTTACAACGCCTAAACCCATAAAACCTCATTAAATATGTAAAGGCAGCATACCCACCAGGAGAGGAAACTGGGTAGGGCTGGCCCCAAGCACAGAGGATGTGCTCCACAGAGACTCCCTGGTGACCTTCAGTGGGGAGAGGACTGTGTGTCAGGGAGCCTTCCTGCACCGTGACTCAAGTCTTATGGGATGTTCTCCAGCAAGGCGAGCTGCCAGGACACCTCTCTATTCACCTCTCCCCCTGCATCAACAGTGGATGGAGTGTGGGTATGTGTGTATATTTGTCCATTGTGCCACTCCTTTGCTTGGCAGGGATTGCTGGGGTGAATGAGAAATCATTACCCTCTAGCACTACATTTAAATACCATTCCTGTGAAGTATCAGTGACTTTTATGCAGTTTCTGCTACAGATCTGATTATCTAGTGTTTGCAGCATATAGGTAGGGTGTAGGAAGTATAGCTGTCCTGTGAACTATGTTCCACCAAAGCCCAGGAAAGCACATCACCGGGCAGAACTTACCCTTATTTCTCATTAAATCCTTCCCCAAGTCCTCTCAAACCAATTATAAGAAAAGCATTATTAAAATGCTCAGTCTAGGAAATGCTTAATATCAACAAATAAATTTTTCAGACAAATGCTGGTTTAGTACTTTCCCAAGCATGTCACACTCAGTCTGCAGATGGGACCCATTTCTATGGTCTCAGTAGTAACAGTGTCCTTAAAGACTCCACACAGACAGGTACAGACCCAGATCCTACACTTCATGGATTAAATCACATGTCCATTGGTTAAAAAACAAGAAACATTTCCAAGGATTTTAAAATGCCCAGTGTTCTCTAAATGAGGACTAAAGACATATAATTTACTATGACACCAACTGAAATCCATCATTCTCCTTCTAGTTTCTTTCCCCTCTCTCTCCTTTCTGTTTCAGTGAAAAAAAAAAAAAGTTCCATCTTAAGCATGGCACTTAGCCTCTCAGCTTTACTATGAATATGAAAAACAAATGCTCAAAAGAAATGTAACTGGCTCTAAGCAGGCCTCTAAAACACAAGATGCAGTGAAAGAGCTGTCACAAATCTTACTGCAAGTATAAAAAAACTCTGGGGTTTCTCCTTTGCGTGCTTCACATCTAATCAATATACAGCCTGACAGTATTCCTAGAAAACCTTCTTTCTCACTGTATAAAGGCCTGGTATTCAAGCATTTTTGAGTGATAATTCAATAGGATTAAATTACACTCATGTGACAGCTCAACCTCACTAATGAGGTACATTTCAGTAAACTGTTGACAGAACTGTCTGGAAGGCTTCTTTAATTTACCAACATGTAACAACATGGGAAAAGCATTAGTCAACTAGATGAAGATGAATAAGCACTGGGGTCTGGGGGCATTTTGCATTAACACATGACAACCTAAAAGTGTTTTTGTCATTTGCTCTTTTTAGCCCAAGGCAGTCACTGAATAACTGGTACCTGTTAGTGTGATTGACTTACCAAAGCAGCAGAAGGGATTATTTTTACAAATGTCTGTGTGGAAAACAAGCCAGAGAAATGTCTTTCTTTTTTTCTTAAAAGATAACAGTTGTTCTGTGGGAAGATGTCTTACAGCTACAGCCAGGCTGAAAGAACACTTAAATCTCCTCAGCCTGCCAGAGTGCTACAGCAATTATTTAATTTCAGAGGTTCTTTAAGACTAGCAATTTTTAAAGCATGTTTAAAATTCCAAAGAGCTGTTGACTATGAAGACTATATGCAACCTTTTACTAAGCAGAAAATGTAAAAGGAAGAGTAAAGGATGCAGAGACAAACTCTATGGCTTCAAGAGACCCAAAGCTCTTCATGTGTATCAGTTTCTGCACATGTACAGTTATTAGCAGGCTTAAATAGAACCGGGGGGGGGGAGGTACTTAATGAACTGATGGCATCATTAAACTAAGGAGAGACTTAAGGAGACTAAAATGCACATAAAAGTGAAGACAAAACAATGCCAGTGATTTTAAACGTGCAGCTTCCTGTAGGTGTAAATCAGTGCAGAAAATTTTAAAGATGTGATGAAAAGTCTCTTGCCCAATGCACTCGACTAATGTATCTGCTGCATTTTGAAAACTAGGAAGGTTAAATACTTGCAAATAGCATAAGATTTAAGCAAAACAGGTTGCACCATGACTGATGGGAAGTGGTCCACTGAAGGAAAAGTCTGTCTTTCTATTTAATCAGGTTGCATATCCTCTGTGTGTGTGTATTTTATTCTGTTTTCCCTTGGTATCACCTGGTACAGTGCTCACAGTTCTGTGAATTTGCTTCCCCAACAGGGACTGTCTGTTTCAGAAAAATTAAAACTGTTCTTGATTGAGGGGGAAAAAAAGACAACTGAACCAGAACACAAGTTTTCCAGTGTAGTAGAAACTAGGTAAGCATCCTAAAATAAGATTGTGGTAGAGAATGGAGGGGCAGCAGGAGATTTTGTAGGCTTACCAAAAGAGAAAAATTGAAAGGCTGAATTCACTTGAACAGGAATCAGACCCCAAAACCACACAGCTGTCTGATTATATTGAATTTGAACAATATGAGAAGAAGAGAAACAAAAGAGGCATAAATGAATCTTGCTGTGAGTAAAGCTGGTGAGGTTAAGTGATAGATAACCACTGAGTCTTTTAAAAGATTCATCTTTTCCCATTTGGATTTGTGCTAGTCTGCTGCTGAGGGCTACAATTGCCTTAATTTTTTCCATCTGTACTGGCTGTACTACCTGAGGTCACCACTTTTTCATCTGTTACTTATTAAAACTAGACTTTATCTCAGAAAGGTAACCCTATTGTCTGTGATCACAAAATGAAAAATCCTAAATTTTAACACCAGTGAAAAACCCTCCCCAGTCTCTTCAGCATTTCAGACTGATAAATATGACTGATGAGAAGAAAAAGGGCTACTTGGGTAACACCATAACTGCTGTAGTCTCATGCTGAGTGTCCCTGTCACCTCCTTGTCACTGACACACCGACATCCCTGCTCCTATACAGCAGTGGATACACAGAACAACACAGGCAAAATATTGAGGACAACCTTAATAGTGTAGAGTAACCCACATTTTGGTCCCTTCACACAAGGGGGAAGGGACCAAACTTCCTTACTTCCTACAGGAATAAAAATACTGAAGGTCTAGTGCAGGCAGGTGCTTCTGTCCTCTTCTGACAGCAATCCTCTGCACTCCTTCTCCTGTGACCCCCTCTCTGTCCAGCTGCAGTGCTGGGGTTTTGCACGGGCTGTGCTCTCCTTCACAGCAAGAAGTGGGGAGCCAAGAACTTCTGATTGTGTTTGCAAAACTGTTTTGAAAATGTATGGAGAAATGTCTCAAATGACAAATATCCAGAAGAAGGAGGAGGGGAGGGGAAAGGTGATTCACATATATGTAAGAGCTCACTTAAAATTGTTTCTGAAGAACCTTGCACCTTGCAACCCCAGTGATGGCTGATTGAAAGCAGAGAAGAAAAACAGATGCGTGCTGTGCCGATAATGTAACTTTTTAAACAGTCTGAGTCTCTGGGCTAAAAAGGGCTGGTGCGTGACTTTGTCTTTTCATTTTTTTCCTCAACTCAGATGCAAGTGTATTTATTATACAAAAAACAAGCAAGCAAAAAACCTTCTTGTCACAGAAAGCTAACTTTTCTTCCACTAAGTTTTACTACTTCTTGGAAAGGGGAATGACTTACATCGTTTTCATTACTGCAGTGCCAGAGTATCTCAGTCCTGGTGCATGCCTTGTCACAGAATTACTTGAAGGAGGGACAACACTAGTATCTACACTTTGTGTACAGCGGAACTTGAGCTCAGAAGCTGGTGCATTCAAACTCAGTTACTTGTCAAACATCACATAAACTTCTCTGCCACAATGAGGCCCTGAACTTGGGCCACTCAAGGTTGTCTATATGGAAAATCAGCAATTCATAGAGTTTTCTTTTCAGAAAAACCAGCTTCAGCTTCTGAAAACACCTAATTCCCTTCTTAATTGGTTCTTAGGTCTATCAAATGTCTACAGCTACCACATGACACCTTGAATAATCCTCAGTATTGTATGATCAGGCATATTAATAAGTCTATTGATGGCTTTAAGTGTTTTTCCTATTCTGCTATTTATTATTAATCATTTTTAACTATGGTGTAATCATAAGTGAGAGTGAAAAGGCTGGTGCATATTGACAGGCCAGGGAAAGGCTAAGAGCCCTAGCATCCAAAGTACCAAGAGAAGCTTCTTGCTAGCTTGTTGAAAATACAGGGATTAATTTTTTTTAAAGCACAAAACTTTCCTAACTAGTCACCAGTATTCCTCAGACATAATTTCAACTGGTTTCCAGGAGCAACAGGCAGGAATCTTGTAAATTTGTTCCTGCCCATGAATAACGGGCCCCTTACAGAAAGAGAACTACAATTATAGGGAAAAGTGCTCTTTCAGAGACCAGAGGTTATGGGTTTCCTTCCTCTTCTCTTCTAACAAAAATACTTGGAGTTGGTAGGACTTAAGAAACCAGTTTGATGCTCTGTAATGAAAAGCAGCTTTCTTCAAGTCCATCTCATGTGTTGCCAAAAATACATAAAAAGGAGGTAAAGTTAAAACATTGACTGCACTCATTTACTTTTGGATGACAGAAGGCAGCTTCAGATCATACATGAACCCAAACCACTTATCTTCCTTGGTGAGGCAGTATTTGGGGACATCCATGGATTATGAGCTATGTTGTTTATTCTCTCACACCCCATTACTTTCTCAGGCACAGCAGAGGATGCCAGGGAAGTGAGTGTAGCTGAATGAGCACAAAGATCTAATCCATGTAGGCCCTGTAAGTACAGGGAACCACAGAATATTCTGAGCTGGAAGGGATCCACAAGAATCATCAGGTCCAGCCCTTAAGTGCATGGCCTGTACTGGGATCAAACCCACAACCTCAGCATTATTAGCACCATGCTCTGACCACAGACCACCTCACAGACATCTCAACCACATCACAGGCATCCAGCAGATAATTTGCCAGTGGGTCAAATCCACACTCCTCTGCACATGAACAGAGTGACTAAGTTTGTACTCAATACAGGGGAAGAAACCAGTCAGTGCAGATCTTGAAGTAGGACATTGGGGTGCCAGAAAATCTGTTTCCAAGTGCTTCTTCCTCAATAGCACCAACACACACACATCCTGAGCTTGCTGGCACTGTTCAGGCTCTCCAGCAGCCCCAGCAAACTCCACAGGGCACACAGAGCAGAGCTTGGCAGCCTCCCTCACTCCATCCCATAGAGGAAAGACAGCAATGCCATCACATCTTCCTGACAGTTTTATTGTGCAGTTCCAGAGCTGCATCTTGGGGCTATTTTCTCTCTGTTTTGAAACATCCATGAGTTATTAATTTGCTATACACCCATCACTGTCTTGACTCTTTTGTTCAGTGAAGAGTGTCATAAATCAGTGTCCTTTTTTCAGGACAGTAACACAAGCACTTTACTGGTGGCAATGCTTTTGGGCAGTGATATCTGCAAAACCTGCACTTTCCAGTCCACAGGCAGTGTCAGAAATGGCAGTCCTGTCCTCCTTGGCTCCAGTTCCTGGAGCACAAGTCCCACTCCTATCTCTGCTGACCAAGGGTAACCTCTGGGGCAGAGGTGATGACCTGGGCTGGAGATACAGCACCTGCACATGAGGCTCCTGCCTGCAGATGGTCACCTGAACAGCAGTGGAGTAATGACCACAGGTAACACCCACCTGGAGGCATCTCTCAGCCAATAGACAGCTGAGCAAATAGCTCAGGTCCCACCTTGTCCTTCAAAACATGTCCATATTCATGTTTCTGCAGTACCACCTAGGACAAGACAGAGAAGAGGCACCATCCCAAAGAATTTGTAATTGTTCTAACAAGTACAGCACCTCTCCTAAAATATCCACATTGCTTGTTTGCAGTCCATGGCCTTGAGCTGCCCTGAGAGAGTAGCTGTGTGGGCAGAGTATGGGTGTCCTGCTCCATCTTTCAGCTCAGGGAGAAAAGCTTTCCCTAAGCTGCTACTGCTGCTATCACTGCTCCTGTAGCTTGGAGCACTAGCAATTCCAGGTCTGCTGCCCTTATCTGCTACAAGATCTGCCAGCCAAAGGATGACACACACGTCTTGTTATGACAAATTGCTTAATTACAAGTTTGGCAATATGTAATACTTTGTATTTGCTGCTATCGTTAAAGCTGAAGAAAATGAAAAAAACATCCATTACCCTGAGAAAAAAGTCTACTCTTACCATAAATTTCTGATAAAGAAATGAAGTAGGTTCAAGTTTAATCACACCAGCAGTAAATCAAATATCAAATTTAAAACAACGAATTACAAAGAGCCTCCTCACAGTCACTTAGCATTGATAAATTAGTAATGTAATATTAAATTATTCATATCTTTTTTTTTCCTTAGGTCTATAATGATATACTGTACACAGCACCGATAATTTACTTAGGCTGAGTCCATTCATTTAATTATGCTGCTAAACTTGGTAGGCCAATTGGTCATCATGAGAGTTTCCAGGCAAGCTAATCACAAATATATAGAACATGTCCCTTATTGTCCCCAGCGGCTAAGTGCTAAAATGCTATTTAGTGCTCAGAAGGTTAATGTCCTGCTTATGTAAATTGTCCAATTTAACATTCAGCAGCAGTATCATAAATTCTGGCTCCAGGATTTCATTAAACGTATGTTCAAACTAGTTGACCTTAAAGGTTAACAAGCACAAGTTAAACAGGACAATTATTTAACTCGCTTCTTATCAAGAGACTGAAGCGCTCTAGCCATTTAATAGTTATGCATACTTCACAATTAGAATTCTTAAAAGGTCTCTGATAAAGCAGCAGGTCATGAATTTTCATAAGGATGTCAGATAATAACTATTTATCTGCACTTGTTTTTCTTTCTTATAAACTTAAACTTTGATCTTAACATTCAATTAGAAATGATTCCACAGAGAAAGACTAGGTGACTCAAGGAGCTTGTCTCCACATTAATTTGAATCTAAATTAAGCTTTAAAAACATTGCATCCATATTGTCTCCTACAGAAATTAATTCAGAAGTTAGCGACCTATTCTTCATGCAAAAACCACTTCAGCCTTTCAGCGTCAGGCGATCGAAAACCACTGAATGCCAAATGATTACATCAGGTTAACAACTGCATTTTAATGCAAATCATAGGAAGAAAACTCTCCCTATACATCATGAAATAATTTGTATCATACACAATCAGCTTGCCTCGTATTATGTTAACCAAAGATGAAGACAGATTAACCGAAATCATTCCTTTTTCACGCTGCACTATTTCTCACACAGCCACTTTTCCGGGGGCTTTGGTGAAATATGAACAGCAGAAGCTCCTGCAAGTGGCTGCCACAGCCACTGTTACCTATGGCAGTGGTGATGCATTGAGAGCAGCTCCTCTGCTGACATTTCAAATCCCAAATACAACTTCTAAATGCAACAGGATCAAGTCATAGCTTCAGGGATACATTCAAACAGTAAACATACACGAGAAATCTCTGGAGCTGACAGTAGCTATATTCCAAGGAAGTCATAAGAAACCTTTTTCTTTTTTTTCCAAGCTCAAAGGTACAAGGTGATTTCACTTTCAGATAAAATGGCAACTATGCCACAGTATTTTAAAAAGAAAGGAAACGCAAGAGAAATTGAATGGTTATTTAAAACAGAAAAGTCTTTAATTTTCAATATGGTTGTGCTCTCACCCAGCCCATGAGGATTCTTTTAGTACAAAATTTTGTTTCTGAGGGTGTCTTCTCTAAATAGGACCATAGGACATTTTAGAGCTAGGGCTTTTTTTTTTTTTTCCCCCAGTAATACATATAAAGAAATGCAGGTCTGTTGGAGTAACTCCATGAAGATGGGCAGTTGGGTACCCATTTTCCAGTATTTTATATTAAAAGTTTTCTATCCTAAAAGAGATCTGAAAGCTACACACTTTGGCAGTGAGGACAAATAGTCAGGAATAGAGTTACATCATGTAAGCCTTGAGGAGAAGGGACTAAGACTTTGAGAGCTGCTACCTGCAGTACATTTAAGCAGCTCAAGGAAGTGCAATATATTTTAATTTTGTGAAATTAGAAGATTACTTTGGCTTGCTTCACCAGAGTTTTGTTTCCTAAAAGCACTGTAATTTAATGATGGCAAAGAAGTACATGATGAATACTCATTTGTCTTTCTAAAGGTTATTGAAAACCTTGCAGAAAGAAAAGAATTTTCTAGCACCCTGTAAGTGACAGCATTTTATGACCTCATGTGTGGCTCCTTTTCCAAACTTCATCTTTTGAATTCTGGCTTCAAATTCTTCCTGAAAGAGGACATAAATAAAACTGAATGGCTAATGGACTAAAAACACTTATGATCAGGTTTTCATAACGAACATTATTAATGGCTTCCTTTGCACATGCACTGACATATAGTGCAATACTCATTTCTAAAGTAAGATTTAGAGCCCTATTTGCAATAAAAAGCTAACAGATGCAAATAAAAAAATGAGAGATTCTATTACATAGCTACACACAGTGGATTTCTGTTAAAGATAAACAGAAACAACCTTAGGTCTGGTTTTGAGTAGCAATGGACACACACATCCTATTTTGGGTCTTTCTTGAGTTGTGAATCTTCATATCTGAAAAATTAGGTTGACAGAATCCAGACTATCCCCAAACAATGCAAAAAAACCCTACCAAACTCAACAAAAAAAATCTCAAACCAACCTCCCACCCCCCCCCAAAACCCACAAAAACAACCCCAAATACATGTATATCTTTCTGCCACAATTCTAGTCTTACTCCTACATCACCCCCAACACCTTTTTTTTTTTTTTTTAAAGGGCAATAATGAGACATTTAAATGCAGAAATGAAGACAGGCAACTTGAAGAATTACTTGTATACAAAACTTTGTAGTCTGTCCAATTATTACTTAAGATCACCACAAATCCTCTGCTCTGGCTCTTCCTCTCCACAAATCCCAGATTTAGGTAAATATATTTGTTCCTATTTAGAAAGTCAAGTCGTTTTTCCTGCTGCCACCACGGGACCCCAAGCAGCCCCACTTCTGCAGAACAAATGAAAATCCTGCCAGCATGGGGAGGTTCACTCAGGCAAGGAGGCTGAACAGCCCCATGAGCCTGTTTTACTCCATAGGACTTACCCTCACAACAAACCCAAGAACATTTACAAGCTAACTGCTTTTGAATTTAAAAGTAAAGCTTATTTCTCCCTTTCAATGATTTCTGCAGATCCATTCCAAACATCCAAACTCATTGCATCAAAAGAAATTCAGGGATTTCATTTGCAACAGTAAATTCCTTTGAGGCTACAGGAAAGAAAAGTGATTTTAGTTATTGTCAACATTCAGATGAAAGCTGGAAGAGTACTTCTATGACAGGTCTGTCCATTAGAAATTCCATCACCAAGGTAAATCACTAGAAGTGTATAGGCAAGAAAATGAACTTAACAAGTAATGACTAGTTATTATGGTTTTGCACAGGGAACAAAAATACTGTATGTAACTCTGTTTTCCCTGAACACAGTGAGAGATCTGCTACTAACTTTGGGGAACTAGGAATTTATTCACTTGTCTTTTATTAAAGATTGAAAGACTCCTAAAATACTTTGAAAAATAATCCCAATGTTAATTGGGATGGTGCCTGTTGTTAGAACACAGGAAAACTTGATGAAGACAGATTGAATGATGAATCCCCCCAGCAAGTTTCTTAATAGAATGGGCTTCTGGCTTGATAAAGCCACCTCCTCCTTTAAATTTAATTCAACATCCCTAAACATACACAACTAACTCACTTCTCACTGAAGAGTTTAGGTCCCTCTAAATATATCCCAGGCCTGGTAAGACTCTTGATAGATCTCACCTCGTTTAAATGAGTCTTAACTACCCTTGTTGGCCAAGTTTTCATTCAGCTGAAAGAATATTAAATGAATTCACTGCTTTGTAGATGATTTTCACTGTGAGGAAAGGGGTGTGGAGGAGGAGAAAAAATTGATTTTTAGGAATAAATTACTTTGCAGCTATACATCTGAATGCAAAGTTTAGCTTCCTATGTTTAAAGTGTTCTTGTGACCTTACCACTAGCAAAGTTCAGGTTCCTAAAAAAATACCATTGCTTGAAAATCTGAGAGTATGACAGGAGATCCGATGTAAACCAATCCCCATTGTGCTTCAGTTGTCAGGAGGAAAAAAAATAAAGCTTAATCACTTTACTTTGTTGACATGAGAATTATGGCTTTTCATCAGCAATTGGGTGCAAGTAGCACATCCCAGTAACAGCTCGTGTGCCTGCAACCTCATCTATACAGGCTTCATCAAGATAATTCCACTTAGGCTCAATAAGCACATGTTTCAAGAACTCATGGAGAGATTTCATATGCTGAGAGGTCACAGATATAGAATTCTTGCTGAAGAGGGGTTTAGAAGCTTTTTGAAGTTGGATTTTATTTGGTTGTTAGGGGTTTTTTCACTGATTGCAGTATGATAACTTATGCGTCAGGTGGTATTGAAGGGAGGTGTATCAAAATCTGGTATTAAATGAAGTGCAAGAATCCATGCACTCGCTGATCTTGTGCAAAGAATTTTGAAGTAAAGGTCAACTCCAGCTCAAAATCAGAATTTTCTGGTCTTAGAGTTTAAAAAAATATATCATGAAAATTTTAAGCTAGTTTAACATAATTTTTCTTAGGCTCTTACACCATTGCACAAGGGTAGCATCTCATCCTCCTCAATTATCCCAGTACAGATTTTGTTTTGTAGTTAAAATACTGGTTTTGGATAACCCTTCTGCATCTCTATTTCATAATGACTTTTATGGCCAATGTGAAATCACTGCACTTCAAGTGGTTTCGTGAAGACTTTTATAATAATGAACAAAGTAGATCTGGAAAAATTTATTATTTGAGGTAATAATTAAGCATAATATAAAAATATTTAGGGAACAAATATATAAACCTTTCAACTAAAAATACATATAAACTTCCCTGAGTCTATTCTGTAGTAGAAAATGACTCACAATTAGTTCACCTCACAAAATCATCTCTCTCTGCATTTATTGCTTTATGACTTGTGTCCCTGCACAACCCTCAAAGCATAGGTAAGGCTAAGCTAAGTCACTATTCGGGCACCTTTGGCACACTTGGAAGTTTAATTATGACTTGGGTGTTATGCATTTGGATTCTCTTCTACTACAGGCAATCTCTTCTGTGATTGCAGGAGACAACTTTCTGAGAGCAGGAGACAACTTTCTGAGCTTACCTAAGCTTTTCCAATTTCTTAATATATATAAGCTTGCTCTGCTCTTTACTAATGATTATTGAGAATTCTTTAAAATTATCAGCCGTGATGAACACAGCTGACAATAATTTAAATGTAAAATATTTAACATTTAAACTAAACATTTAAAATCTACTCAGGACATAAACCCACATTTTTGGGCACAAGCTCATTTCCTTATTTGCTCAATGAAGCTTCAGCCAACTCCTGTGATACAGATATTGATAAAATAGAGAAAATCTGACATGAATTCCTAAAACTCCAGTCACTGGTTTGTGTTTTGAACTTGGTTATGTCAGGTAATACATCACTACTATAATGCATTCCTGTGAAATATAGGCATAAGAATGATTATTGAGCGTGAATAAATGAATGAATGGAGTAAGGGAAGAAGAAACACAGAAGAATTTAAGATGTAGGTACGTATTAGGTAAACTAAGTCCTTTTATCTCTTTTTCATTTTCTCATATTGATCCGGGAGAAAATAATAACTGCTCCTCAACATGACACATAAACTTACATATCCCTTAAACCAGGAAGCTGTTCTTCAAATGGCACCACGGTATTGGTTGAAAGCTGACACATAATAATCAACAACCACATGCAGAATGAGTTGTATCAAATAATAGGGATAGTTTCAAATTCAAGCACTTTAAGTTCGGAAAACACAGATTTAAGACTATTCAGCATCACCTCACTCATACACGGTGTGCAAACCTGTTGCATTCAATGGGCAAGGTTTCACAATTTCTTTTTAGAATAATTTTTCAGTCCATGATTCTGAGCTTCTTGTTTGTTTTTTTTACGTACACAAGAGTTCTTGTCTTTTCTATGTTTTTCATTGCTCAGGTAGCTAACAGTTGCACAAGCTAAGTCTCCAAACATGTTTATGTTTAAAACTACAGGCATAAAGGTTTACAAATGTTGTATTTACCACTCTGTGTCTCCCTCCTAAAAACATTAAGATTTACTGCGGTGGTGTTTGTGAGGCTCAGGGATCAAAGGAATCCACATAGAAAGATATAGAAAGTTTCCACCTGACCTTGTTGGGAGCTGGACTAGAACTTTCATGAGGTAAAACATTTGCAGAGGACCAGGTAGTACTTTATTATGAGTTATTAAACGTCATTTTATATGAGTTTTATTGAATATGAGATTAGAGCAGTAGTTATTATATGACAGCACTGTGTTCTGTGATTTACTCATGAACTGCTCTTTTTTTCTTCATCTGCAAATACCCTGCAGAGCTGAGGGGAAAACATGGCATCAGCTAAACCAAAGAAATGGAAATGAGAATAAACATGCTTAGATCTTGGGGCCCTGGGGAGCTTTATCATGCTCATCTCCTATCTGGTTTTATTGATCTCTCTTAGTACAGGAATCAGGCTATGAATATGACCTACAACAGTGGCAAAGATTTTAAACTTTATTTTACTGGCATGGAATTCAGTCTGCATTGGAACAGAAAGGGCAATTATTTGGGGGATAAGTGTGAGTCAAGGCAATTTGTTCAGAATGGGAACAGGAAGAGAATGGTAGCAGTTATAGGAGAAAGCTGGAAAAGAAAACACAGCTGGAAAGGTCCAAAACACTTGGCTGTTCAGCTGGGATAATACAGGCTCAGACCTTGGGAAGCTGAGGATAATGAACATGTGAGGGATGCTACAACACTCCATTCTCACGGATGCCAGTAAGAATTTCTAGCACAGAACAAGGGGCTACATTGATAATTAGCATAATTGTGTTATTTTTTAATTTCTATTCTATTGAAATTAAAGCTTGAAGAACTCAATCCAAAGACGACTGAAGGCAGCAGGTCTCTCCATTTACTTCCACACCCATCCAATTAAGTCAAAACTGGTGTCCTATCTTAAAGGCTTTTGGTGTCCTGCACCCAGAGTGTCTGAGAGGCTCCACTCTGGCATGAAGATCACAGCTGATAATTACAGCATGACTGAACTTTTTTAGGAAGGGTAATCCTGTCTGCCTGAGCAAGAGTTCCCTCACACAGAATGAGACAAGTCTGTGGAGTTCTTTCCTGCAAGAACTGCGGGTAGTGCAAAATTTCCACTGCCTTGCTTAAGCACCAGGTACATTACTCTGTTTCCCTTTATATAAACCCACTGCACATTTCTCTGTGAGTCTGTGCATTTGTGTTGAAGAACATCCTGCAAACTTCTTTCCTAGAGACAAACTGACAACAGAATTAGGCAGACGTTGGTCACTTTGTTACTGGGATCTACAAATTCACTGTAACTCTAGAACCCAGCAGGACAGAGGAATTGTACAGCTCCAAAGAGAAACTAAAGAGAAGTTTTGTCTTTATTTGTTCTCTCTTACAAAGGCAGACCAAGAGAGCTGGGGTTATTCAGCCTGGAAAAGGGAAGGCTCTGGGGAGACCTTCTAGGACCTCTCAGTACCAAAAAGGGGTCAGAAGAAAGCTGGAGAGGGACTTTTCACAAGGACATGTAGTGATAGGACAAGGGATAGTGGCTTCAAACTGACACAGGGCAGGTTTAGATGAGATATTAGGAAGACATTCTTCTACTGTGAGGGTGCTGAGACACTGGAGCAGGCTGCCCAGAGAAGCTGTGGATGCCCATCCCTGGAAGTGTTCAAGGCCAGGTTGGATGATGCTCTGAGCGACGTGGTCTGGTGGAAAGTGTCCCTGCCCATGGCAGGGGGCTGGAACTGGATGACCTTTAAGGTCCCTTCCAAACCAAACCATTCTACAATTCTGTGAATTTGCTGCTGCCTTTTTTGTGTAATAAGGAATACACAGTAACTGCTACAACTGAGCTGCATCCCAGCATAGCTGATATTTAAACTCTCAGCCAAAAAAACCTCCAAAACCTCCAAAAACAAACAAACAAACAAACAAAACCAAAAACAAATGCAAAAAACCCACAAGAAATCAACCAAACAAGAAACCTAACACATTCAAAATCTTAGAAAAAATATATTAGGAATGCAGATTCCTGCGCCATCCTTTTTACACTTTTGTGCTGGTTTTTTTTTCCAGATCAAAGTTTTGTTCATTGTTTCATCAGCCAAGGTTTAACTACAGACCTGTACACACAGAATGCCTGCTCGTGCCTCTGCTGCTCTTCAGCCACTGTTCCTAATGATAAACTGGGATGTAATTGCTGCTTTGTGTGGTTTGGAAGGATTCTGTAGGCTGGTTACATCTCCAGCATTCCTCACACCACATTTTCAACACAGAAAACATTCAGAGCAGAGTGATGGGAGACAATGACAGTCATTTGAAATGAGGTTTGGCAACAAATTTTCTGACAAATGCTCCAGGATAATGCTCGCAGAGAGAAGTGTGCTCTCAGAGACGTGACTTGCTAATTTAGTCTGAAGAAAGAAGATTCAGAGCTGTCATTTATTGGAACCTATTACAGGACTTAATCTGAAGATTTTGACATCCTTCCAAGACAAATAGGTTACCACGAGCGAGACACGTTCAATAAGGTGTGTGTTCTAGGAAATGAGGGCTGTAATTGCCATGCTGAGAGAGCTTGTTGTCTATGCAATTTAATGACCTTCTCCTGGCAGTGTCCCTTCCGACACAATGTGATTCAGAGATGAATCATGCCAAGCACACGGAGAGGGTCTTTATCATCACACAGCAGACTTGACCAAATGGTTACTGTTTAGTATTGGCAGGCACCCTAGGATTTGAGACCCACAGAGTAAAACATTAGGAATTACACCTCCTGTAGTGCTTGGGCCTCTTCATTAAACATCATGGGGGTGTTTACAGTTTCCTTGTTACTCTGCAAATCACAGCACTTGACTAAGTTTTTCAGCACAGGTTTTCTCTTTGCTTGGAACAGTGAGTTACAAGAAATTTGTCCAAGAGAGCTCTGCTCAGCAGGACAGATTATGAGAGAAACAAGAAGTCTAATCCTGTTTGTCCTCAGCCAGCACTTCACCAAGACACACTTAGTTTTTTAATCTTTCCTTGTGAAACAGTTTCCCCAGTCATGCCAGAATATCTGTCACCATTTTCTGACCTCTCTCCAACTTCTAATTTTCCTGCCTGATGCTAAGGCAGGAAAAGAAATTTGCTATTTTAGCTGCAGTCCACATCATTGAGGAAAAAACGTGGAATGACAGAAGTGCAAAGACACAGGCCACTTATTTTCTGGGGTTGCAACAACAAAAGAAATATTTACAAAAATACAGGGTGTAGAAATCAAACAGCCCTTCTAAAGGGCTGTTAAGATTTTAAAACCAGCGAAATACTGAAGACTACACTATATGTAACATTCCCCCCTTTTATTACGTATACTTATATCTACAGATGTACTTGGCAATGTCTGTGGTTATTTCTACAGCACTACTTTGGGGCACAAAGGAATCCTGGAGCTTCTGACCCCCAGCACATTTTATTGCTACAAGACCAGCAGTTCTTGATAACTAATTTTTGGGGTTTTTTTAGTTTAAAGCACCTTCATGTAAGAAGTTGCCTAAAGATTTGCTTCTTTTACAGTTCTGGTGTTCTAGGTGGTGCTGTTTTCAGGATGTGCTTCTTACAGAGGCATCAAATTGTGTAATTGGATGACTGGCAGTGTTACAATCTGGCCTTAGAACCTGTGTGTCTGTTTACTGGTTGTGAAGTGGCAGAAAATCAGCGTTTCTAAGATTTCTCTCACGTAAGGAAGGAGAAATGCTGTTTCCCTACACACGGTGGATGGTCTGTCCTTCTGACCAGCCAGTGCCAACAACAAATGACACCACTGAGAGAAAGGGATTTAAGTACATCAATTGAAGTTTGCCAAACATTTCCAGCCCCTCCTTCTGGGCCTTCAAGCAATGTTCGAAAGCCTGGCCAAGTTTTCCTCCGGTTGAGCGCAGCTTTCCCGGCACAGGGAGCTCCGGGAGGGCACGATCGGGGCCAGCCGAGGACTCTGAGTGCCCACGGCTGCACGCAGCAGCAGCCAAGGCCTGGGGGGCAGGGAAGGAGGGGCCCGGGCAGCCCTGTTTGCTTTATTCACGGGCCCATTTCTGCCCGGCCCCGCCGCACCACCCCCGCCCTGGAAGCGCCGCTGGCCTGCCCGGAACCTTTGGAGCCGGAACTCAGGTTGGCGGCGCGGGGGCCGGGCCGGAGCGCGCTAGTGCGTGGACCCTGGGAAAGATGGCGGCGGCCGTGGCGGGCCCACGTGGGTCTGGGGCCGCGGACACGGACACAGAAACGGACAGCGGTAACGGGAGCGGGAACGGGGTGGGGCCTTGTCTTCTGAAGCCTCTCCGGCCGCAGCTGTGGGCCGTTTCTGACCCTCGAGGCCTTTCTTTTGTGCCCCCTACGAGCCCGCCGGTGGGTCCGTGGCCCTTCGTCCCCCCCGCTCCGGACTCTGGGCTGAGGGCCGGCGCCGGTCGGCGCGGGGAACGGGAGCTCAGGCCCCGGCCCCGGCCCGGCCACCTCCTGAGGCCGCTTCCCAGCGGCGTATCCCGTGGGTGGCATTCCGCGGCGCCTGGTGCTGTGGGTGCTCCTGCCTGCCCTGCGCTGGCCCTGGGGCTTTTCCTCACTCAGCCCGGGGGGTACCCCCAACAGCTCCCTACTGCCCTAGGCCCACCAAAATAGCTTTCGGTGCCCTCTTTCCGGAGGGAGGGGGAACCACTGCGCAGAGCTGCTCGAGGTCCGTGCCTGTGCCAGACTGGGATCTGCGGCTCTCCGAAGGAAACCCCTGGGTCGCTGCCGTTCCAGTGATTTACCCTTAACTCACGCCTCTCCACTCGTTCCTCCTCTCGTGTTGTGAGAGTGTACCCTGCTAATAGTGATCACTTCTTAATTATAGCCTGTAATTGGATTCCTTTTTTTCTTTATTCTGGGAGGAGTAAAGATTGAGGCCGTTTGGAGCTGTGGCTTCAGCATTGATTCTGTTTGGTTTGAGCGTCAAAACTGAAGCCGAGAGGGTGCGTTGTGTGGGAGCCTCTTTCAGAGCTCGTTGCTGAATTTTTGCTGTCTTTTAACTGTGTGTCTACATCTTTATCACTGAGCGAGTTTGAAAGAGTAAGGTACAGAGATGTGTCTGTGTATTTGACAACAAACAGAGAAACAATTAAAACTTCTTATAATTAATCTATGCCAGACATCAGTCTTTTATTCAAAAATTCAAAATAGGGCCCCAGGTCCTACTTCTGATGGATTTAATCTAGTTTAAATTATCTTGAAATACCTCTTCTCTATCTCATGCTGTTGACTGGTACTCTGAGGTATTACAGACTAAGTTATGGCTGGTAGTGGAAACCTTGTTAATTTTTCTGTAATTGTTGAAAGCAAAATGTTGTTGGTATTATCCTCCCATTTTATTGGCAGGAAATGATACATGGTTTTGCAAATTTCTTTTTTTATAAGTCTGATCTGTTTTTTATGGCTAACTGCAAAAGTTGGTCCTAAGCAGTGTGGGGGGATTCAGGTTTGGACTTTTGGTAGTTGCTAGCATTTGTTTGTGTAAAAAATGTCACAAGCAGGGGTTGATTCCTTGTTTTAAAGTTAAATAGCAATGGGCAAGCATGGACGAGGCCCAGGGGTGAAAACTTGACATTGCATTGTTTTACGTGTAGGAACCAGGATATGGTGATGCAGTTACTTCTTTGCAGGCAATGGTTTGAATTTATTTTTTATTTGAAACTCAGCTTATGGATATGAATATTTAAAAGGATGCCTTTGAGTAGTTTCTGAATGTGTTGAGAAAATTTGCCACTTCTAAATTTCCAATTTATAGTAAGGACTGTTGGAAAATACCCCCATGATTTATTTTGGGTGGAGCATGACATGCCACTGTGTTTGCCTTGGTGGTAGTAAAAGTCATACTGGTAGAGATAATGATCAAGTATTGGTATTAGAGGCTTTGTTTTAAATTGGTCGGTGCCACTGCTCTGCTGCTATATAGTTTATTAGGGTTTTTTTTCTGGTTTAAACAGGCACATGGAGAAGACAGAATAATGAATTAGTGTGGCAACAGAGTGTATGTTTGTGTTTGCTACATAATTAAATAGTTGACTAATGAGGAATATCATTAATAGGTGCCTGCATGATTTTGTGGAGAACAGATCTTGTGAAGCACTCCTGGCTTCATTCTCTTAATGAATGAAGCCAGGAGTTTGGTTGATAAAGGTAGTTCATGGGATATAGGAGTGCTTATAAAGTAAAGCACTTGGCTCCATAGTACTGTGATTTTAAATTTAAACTTTCTTTTTTAAGTAGTGTGAGAGGTGGATGGCTGAAAGCAACTCAGCTGCTGGGGAATCAGTCCCTTGCTGGTGGGACTGAGTGGGATCAGAAACCGGCCTCCTTCTGTTCAGCACTTGATTTTGCAGCCTTGAAAGTTGTATATAACATAGTTAATTTAAAATTTCATGTGGCACAAATAATAGTGGAACAGTTGTTAATGGTGGCAGGACCTGTGTATGCTCTGCTCTTGATTACATGATGAAATGGATGCACTGAAATAACCAAACATACTTTAGCACACCCTAAACTTGCAGCCCATTTCATGCTAATTAATCATCTGCACTGTTAAAGACTTTTATTTTTCCAGTTTGACCCCCTGAACAGAGTAATGAGGACTAATTCTTCGTGTATTTGTTGTGCCATCCATTTGGCTGCTTTTGGCTGCCTTAATGTTGCTTAATTCCAAACTTTGGTACTGTAACTTCAGTTCCTTCTGCTTCTATTTTGAAGGGCTCATAGGGGATAAGGAAATTTGGCCTTGGAGGTGTTTTATTTGTGTAACTTGAGCAGTTACTTATCCCGGGAAAGCTCAGTGCCTCTGGTTTCTTTTGAGCTACCTGACGACTGTCTTGATTCTATATTTCACAAAGCAGTCTCCCCTGGGTTCATTATGCTTAGGTAATTGTATTTTTGCTGGCAGTGTTCTCTCTGAACAGGTTTTGCTGTCATGCAAGAAATGACCCCCAGCTTCAGTTTAATCCCTGTGGCTGTTTGCACTCAAACACCAGATGTCACTGTTGCAGTTTGTCTGTGAGTGTGTACACATATATACATACATATTTGTGTGTACAGGCATTTATAAGTTACACTTTTTAAACTGGAAAATAAAGGGGCTTTCCTCACACAATTACCAGCCCTAAACATAAAATAGTCAATAATCTAATAATAAATACCCTAGGCTGCCTTTTCCCTTTCGCCCAACCTCTTTCAATCACTTTAAATCATCACTGAGATGAGCAAGCACTTGCACTGCATGGTTTCTGATAAATTCATTATAACGGTGTGTGCCTGCTTGAGGAATTAATTGTAACAGTACATGTACAGTAATATCTTTCTCTGAATTCAGATAATATTTACATGTGGAGCAAATGGCACTAGTGATTCTTACTAGAAACAGTTCCTGATACTTTTTTTTTCCTTTTTTTTTTTTTTTTTTCATTCCTAGGTTCTGAGTTAAGCTCAGAACTTCCAGAAGACAGCTACTCCTCGGGAGGTGAAGCCCTAGATGGTGATGATGAAGATGAAGCAGTAGGCCCTGGCAACCAGGCTGAAGAGGCAACAAGCTCCAAAGATGGCCCAAGTTCAGGCTGGGCAGATGCCATGGCAAAAGTGCTCAACAAAAAGATCCCACAGAATAAGTCCACCATCTTGGCCAAGAATAAAAGCCTGGAGAAGGAGAGAGAGAGAAAAAAACAAGAGAGGCAAGAAAAGAAGATGAGGGTGAGAAAAAAATGCAATATTCCATGTGTAGTCACTGTCAGATGGGATACAGCAAGACAGCCTCAGAGCACTCTCCCAAATCTCTGCTGAGCCGCTCTCAGTTTTAGAGTCTCTCCTTCACAGTGATCTTGAGTAGCTTAATTTTTTTTACTTTCCAGTCATACTGTGTAGGGTTTTTTCCCTCACTGCTTCTTCTGGGTCATCAGGCAGGCTGAACTTTAGCAGCAGGACTGTTGCAGTCTCTCAGCTTAAGGTGTTTTCATGGTTGAGAGGGTGAAAGCAGCTGCTTTAAGCTTTATTTTCTAATTGGTGTTGTTAATTTGGGGTGAAATTCCCTTTGTTTGCATTACAAATTGAAATATTTCTCTACCACAGAAAATGAGAGAAAGAAATAGAAGAAAACTGCTTTCATTTAAATTGTGCTGTGACTTCCAAAATCAAGGCCTCTAGGTTGAGTGCAGTAATCACTGATGTGGTTGTGCATTGCTGTTTGCTCCCCTCAGTAATTTTCCTGATTGGAGTTTTCTGTTGTGGTGTCAGTGCCCTAAATTGCTTCTGGTTCTGAAATTGGTATGAAGAAAGCAAAACCATGTTGGCACATAAGTCATTTGTTTGTGCCTTCAGTGGAACTTTTAATTCCAGGCTCTGATTGATTTACCTTCAGGCTAGAAATACATTAATAGTTCTAATGTCTCATCCTACCAGTTCTGTTTCAGTGGGATAACCAGGTTATTCACCTGACAGTTTGGGACATGCTGTGGTTGGGCCAACAAGGTTGGGCTTGCCTTTTAAATACAGAGAGCTCCAGTTCAGCATCTACCCAGTTGTGGTTGTCCTAAATACCTGCTCTCATCCAGTAAATACATGAGAACGCTGGAAAACAGAGATGGGCCACAGGTCCCCAGACTGATTTCTTTACTTTAGAAGAACTTGAAAGCAATTTGCTTTTCATTGATTTCTTGCTGATGAAAGGTAGGATAGGACAGTTCTTTTGATCAAAGGCCAAAACATGGTCACAAACTCAGAAATTTATAGTAGTCTGCCTGGAATTATAAAGATAAGGACTCTGAAATTCCATTAGAGATTTCTTGCATAAAACAGATTTAATGGAACATCACCAGGCCTAAAACACTGTTAAATTTTTCAACGGAGAAGAAAAAATGTCAGTGCCTTACTCCTGAAGCAGAGGTCATGAAATACAGTGATTTTCTGTTGCAGCAGAAACAAAGCTGGTGGTGTCTGCTGGTAATGGAAAAGTGGATCAGTTTAGTTTTGAAACAAGGAGCCTCCAAAAAAAAAAGGCACAAACCAATATTGTACACATGGGTTGTTGTCTGGTGGACACTCGGTGCTCTTCCTGTGTTAGAGTTCTGTGTGTTGCACTCTTTGCTGAGTGTCACTTTGGTCACAAAGCTGTACTGGGGTCAGTTCTGTTAGGGGAAGTCAAATTTCCATAGCTCAGAATGTGACATGCCTGTCTTGAGGGACCCAGGATTTCATTATGTATAAATTTTTCAGTGATCAGCTTGTGAAGTCTGGGATTTGAAGACTGTCTGAATAATTTCCTTGCTCATGGCAGTCAGTGTGAAAGTATCTTTCTTCTAGACTTCTGTTACAGGAAGCAGGTGACTCTCTGAGATTTGAGCATGGCTGGCCCCGGTCGTGTCAATCCAAGAGACTTGCTCAGACCTCTTGTCCAGCTGTATATTGGAGCTCCCCTTACTTGCAACCAAGCTGAACTTTGCAGATACTTTTTTTCTCTCCTGCTACATACTGTATTAGAGCATGCTACACTCTCAAATGTCCATGTTGTTTCACCTAACAATATTTATAATGCAGCTCGATAAAAAGCGGGAATGGGAAATGATGTGCCGAGTGAAGCCAGATGTTGTCAAAGACCGAGAGAAAGAAAGAAATCTTCAGAGAATTGCCACAAGGTAAAAGCTTTTCTGAATGCTTTCCTTAAATCTATGTATATCAAAAAGAGGAGGAAAAGGCCTGTGCAGGTAATCTGTTTCCAATCAGATTGAACTCTTAAGAAGTAACTAGCGGGAGCTGAGAGATTTATAGTCAGGTCTGCATTGTACAGTATCCAGTTCAACAAGAGATTTCAGAAGCTTTATGAAAGAGTAAAAATTTAGATGGGAATCTAATGTTGGCTTAACAGAAGTGCTTTGTTGGATCCCCTCATTTTGTTAATTTAATGCTTTAAAAATGCAGAACAGTTGTTTCTACTGTTCTGTTTTTTAGCTTCTCCGCAGAGGATTCACCAGATCCACGGCTGTGAAGTTCAGCTGCCTGTTCCACATTGTGGTAGTTTGGTGTCAAGAGAACTAGCTGAACATTTTGATGTGCTGCCTGTGTGTGTCTCCTTACTCATTCCTCTGCCTTATCCACCTACTTTCAGCTGCCATTAGGAAACTTGCCTGAGTAATTTAATAACTGATTTTAGGACAAATAGCATGCTCCCAAGGATGAAACTGATCTCAGTGCCAAGTTACCAGGCTTACTTCAGAGTCGGAATAGTTATTTGTGGATTTGTTTGTCACTGGTTCCTGGCAATGAGTGTGAAGGAGGAGTGAAAATTGAAAGTCTTTTATGTTGTAGTAAATGTTACTTAGTAGCAGAACTGAGGTTCCAGATAACCATTTTGGGGAGCTAGAAGCCATCCAGCATCTGCACTGATTAGCTTTAGTAGGGGGTTTATTTCTGTAAAAGGAACTTGGGTTAAAAAAATTGCTTTTTTTTTTTCATTTTTCCCTATCCCAGAGGTGTTGTACAATTATTCAATGCTGTCAGGACACACCAGAAGAAAATGGAAGAGCAGGTGAAGAAAGCTGGGAGCTCTGAGAGGAAGCGTGCTAAACTGATGTCTTCTGTTTCAAAGAGAGATTTCATCGATGTTTTAAGAAACATGGAGGGGGCTAGAGGAGGCAAGAATCCTGCTGGAAAGGCCACAAAAACTAAACAGGTAGGCTTCATCTGTGAGAAAAAAATGCTTATAAGGTACCTTCTCAGTATAATGACTCTCTGTTAATGTGACTGCTCTTCATAAATCTGTGATCCAAATGGCTGGGATGTTTTGAGACTTCTGGAAGGGAACAAATAGCTCTTAGCTTGTTTTCCCTGTCTTTTGACTATCAAAGTAAAAAACACTGGAAGCTCTTCTGATAAGACATCAAGCCTTTTGTGCAAATAACTCAGTTTAACTGTGTGTTTAAAAAAAGATTATGAAACACTGGATTTTATCTTGGATTTTGCACCAGGCATGGAACAAACTGCTAGGTTATGGTGGGTTGTGACGTTTGGAATTTGTCCAATAATAGTTAGCTCCTTGAAATTGTTAGAGACCTGGCAGCTGTTCGTCTTACATGGTGTATCAGATGGTACTACTTGTGTGTCCCCACAGTTTGATCATGTCAAACTCACTTCCTTTGAGTGATTATGGTGTCTGAAACTGAAGGATTTGCCATACAAAATGAATACCACAACAGAAAGACACAGAGACTTACTGAACCTTCTATGTAGGCGTTTCTTTCCCTTGGGTTGGTGTAGCTTCCTTGCTCTGGTGATATTTTGGAAAGAAATACATTGCACTTTTTCCAAATATGATTGAGACACAGTGTAGCTGGACTCATCCAACTCTTCATCAGTTCTTTGAGCTCACCAAGTAGCTCAGGGTTGAAAACAAGTTGCTCAGACACACTCTCTCATATTTCAGAAGCTACACATTTTTGAAGCGTATTTGTGTTCAGGTTTGAACTCTGTGCTTGGTGGTGGGTGGAATACTGCAGTTGGCCCAGATGCACTGCAGTTTACTAAGTGCTTTTCTGTGCCAGGGAGAAATACTTTAATCAGTTGGGAGACAACAGTTTGTCATATGTTTTTTGTTTGTGTGCACTTGGGGAACATGCTGAAACACTGCCTGGCATGGAGTGCTCATACAATTTTCATGCAAGTGCAATATTAAAATATTTTTTAAATTCTTTGGATAATGAGAACAATTTAGCTTGGTGCTGACACTTTATTTCTCCTTAAATAATTCCAGCTTGCTTGTTTGGGTGGGGGGGTATGTGTATGTGTGTGGTTCTCTTTTTTTGGTTTGTTTGTTTGTTTTTCCTCCCTTGGAATAGCAGAACAATGGCAGTGCCAACTACTATTGTAGTCAGCATTGAATCAATAGCTGAGAAAGAACTAGGACTTTTGTTTTGTGTCACATTGTAGCAGGGCAATTTTTTAATTACTAGGTCAGAAAACACAGATTACAAGTATTTCTTTACTAAAAAAAAGTTTTCTTTTGGCAGCATCAGTAACAGCATATTTCCAATGAAGACCTCTGGAGATGCTTTGGATGCTGGCTGGTTATTGTTGGGTTTGAGTATTAATGTAGGTGCAGCTTTCACATTGCTTGTGCACAAAAGCTGGGCTGGGGATCGGGGGTTTTTTAATTGCGTGTCTGCCTAGACAGACCACCCCCCTTCCTCTCTCCCTTGTTGCCTTTGCCTCAGTGATTCTCCATTCAATACTGAACCAAACTGTTCCTGTCATGTCAAGCTGTTCCTAATCTGCCTTATTTTCTCTTGAGAACATATCTTACTCATTTAGCAAGCTCCTCTCCTGGTAGTTTTTGAGGCTTGAGGTTGAGGCCAAAATCTGCTCTTCATTCTCTTTCTCAGAATTACACAAATATTTAGCCACTGAACAGTTCTGCTGGCCTCCACTGTCGTATCTCTGCTGCTTGGTCTTTTGAGAGCGTTTCAGAGGGTGGAAAGCCTGGATGAGGCTTTTCGGTAGTAAATTCCTTGCAGCAGGAGTTTAGCAGATCGTTTGTGCCATCTGAAAGCTTTTGTTTGTTTGTTTTGTGGGTTTGTTATTAGCAGTCGAGAGTATAGAGTGTATTTGGTTTTCAAAAAAAGTGGGGGTAATACATTTATTTATCTCAGCAAAAACAACGGAAGAGATGCCAATCCCAAAATCCAGGCACTCTGCCATCAATTAAAAGGCAGTCCAGAACAATAAAAACACTACCCCACCCACATAAAACAAGCAGTCAGCAGGAAAAATAGCAGAAAAAAGTTTTACCAGAGCAAACCTTTCTTGACTCAAGCCTTGTGTTGTGACATGAGACCTAACTGTATTTGTGGGAATGGACAAAAGCATTTTCTTGCTCTGCAGAAAGTTTTGAATGCAAAATTTGCTTCATATTTTTGAAAGTTTGGTGATGCCTTTCAGCTGTCAGGGGTTGTTGAAGAAACCCCTTATAAAGCTCTGTTTTGATTGACTATTTAGCCAAGTATATTTATGTGTGAACAAAATAAACTAAATGCTCTGTAAAGGCCCATCTGCAGCACTATGATTTCAAAGTAGCATGACCACTTTTTAAATTTTGTTCTCTTATTTCCATCAGCTTCGTGCATTCCTGGGAAAGACAGGTAACCTGTGCCCCACTAGAACATTGTTCATAGTCTTGTTTACTTTTAGCCATTGGCCTAAATGTTATTTGGCATATACCTACCAACATAACTATGAAGGAAAGACTGTAAGGCTGTGAAAGTTTTCCTGTGCCCTTCTTGTGAAACTGTAGCCTTTCTTGGAGTTCTGTGTGCCCAGCTGGGAGTAATTACTTTTCTGAGCTGGAGCCAGAAGCTTTGCCTTTCATATCATTTGCTGTTTATCAAGGTATTTCTTAATCCTTGCTGAGCCAGCTGACTTGTGTAATATTTTTTCCTGTTTTTTTTCCAAGTTACTGTGCATGATGCTTGCCTCTGGGTAAGATCATCTAATTTCTCTCCCCTCACCACCTTGTCTGAAGCCTTGCAATGTGGGAAAAAATGTAGTAATTTTTTTTTATTTTTAATCCCTCTCATTTGTGTTTGGGCGGGCTTTTTTTTAAGTTTTGGAGTGGGTTTTTCTAGGAATCTTTTACTGGCAGATACGAGAGCTTTCAGTCTTGTTCAACACAATACTTACAGACCAGCTTTTCATTTCAGTATGTGTTGGTCTTATCTTCCAGCTTCCCACATGTAAGACACTACAAGAAACATTATTAAACTGAAAGGGTATACATCAGAGATGCTGTTTTTCCAGGCCTAGAGGCTGAAGTAATTTTTATGTCTTTAGAATAAATACAGAAGTAGGTAGTGGCAGTAAAGGATTCCTTGCAGGAATCTTTTCCTTAGGTCCTTGAGAAAAATTTCTGGGTGCTCTTTAGGAAGTACCTTTGCTTCCAGGGTTGAGTAAAGTTTCTGTTCTCTTACATTTGCATGGACATGTTGGCTGATGTAGTGAACTACAATAGGTCTTGAAATCTTAATTGTAAGAAAACAAGGAAATTCAGAGTTAGCATTCTCAGAGCAGCCTCAACTCTCCTCCCTTGCTGTGTGTCAGTGACAATTTCATCTTGACTCTTCGCTTGTCATTTGTACTGTTCCCTGTAAAGCATTTTACTGTGTGGTAAAACATTTTTTAGTGATGTGTAAACAACTGGCATGAAAGTTACAGATACTCTTTATGACAAGCATAACCTGCACTCATGAACCTTTCTTTTTTAATCAGGACTTTGTAGCATGATTTTGCTTCAACTTGTAGGTTTTCTTATACCAGATCTGTTGCAGAGAGTTTCAATGATGGAATTAAGAGCAAGATTTTCTGGTCTACTTCAGTAACCATGATCCAAATTCTGCAAGATAATCTTTCTGTACTACATGACCTGGAGGTACAATTTGCTTCCTGTGTTGTGATGGCATCTGGAATAAATTAGTGTCTTGGTCTCAAAATAGTACCTATTCTAAAATAATTTATTGATGGGAAGGAAGATGAGTAGAGAAGAATACAAGTGCTATTTTGTAGCAGCTCCTGCTCATGTGGGACTTAAGTGCTTTTCCAGAAAAGTTACTTCTACCTCAAGCATATTTTATAAATGCTCCGAGGATCTGGTAAGTAATTTGTAGGGACAGTGATTAGAGTCAGGCTTACTAGAGATTTGTCTTCTGTTCATAAGACTTTGATTTTAAGCAGTGCTTTGAAGATTGTTTGAGGGCAGGAGGAGTACTACACTTCTGACTTTGCTGTTCTTGCTGGGATACAAGGAGTGGCATGGGGACTTTCATTTTTTAAGCTAAGTGGGGGAAAAAATTGTGCTTTCCAGCTTAAAAGTCACATCAGTTAAAAACTGAGAGTGTCTGCCTTCTTTTCGTTGCAGCTTCATGAGTACTGGCCATCAGCATGTTCTGCTTGCTTTCCACTGTTTCCACAGTGTAGAAATTAGGAGGGTGAAAAAAAAAGATTTTTTTCATTCATGTACCTGTTTAGAGTGACAATAGTCTGAACAGTTGCTTCAGCCTGGGTTAGGAAATTGTTTCTAAAGTGTGGATGAAGGCAATTCGGAAAATTCGGTAAGGTGTATCGACACCTCTTTTAATCTTACCAGGAAACTTCCTTAGGTGATAATGGCATTGCAGAGTAGCAGAAGTTTATTACTACAGCTGTTGTGTGCTGGTTTTACAGACCTACTTGAAGGAGTAACCAGGCATGCACATATTCCAGCAGATTTCAGGGGGCAGCCAAGTATTAATTTAGTTCAGCTGTAGTCAGAGTAGATGTATTCTCCCAGTTTTAATAAATGTCTTCCCATCACATGCACAAAAACTTTTAATTTGGATTTCTTTGGATACTGCATTTGTATCTGTTTTTCCCAACTGTGTCTACATTCTCTTGAAGGTCACCCCATATATGTTTGGAGCTGATGCTTTTGATGAAGTTGCTGACTACCTAATTGTATGCTGTATTCTTAGGAATATCCTTAGGGATAAATGCAGAGCAGCCTGCCAGCAGTTTGCTATATCCTATATTCCTTATCTTCTTTAAGGTAAAGAGTGGTTGTGCAGTATTAGAGGTTGTTTGATTATGACATTTTTACTTTAAATCTGTTTAGAAGTTGTTTTAACTTAGAGAGTTTGGATCATCAACAGGATTGGGTTTTTAAGATAAGCAAGCTCAGTTCCCTGACTGTTGTCACAGCAGGTGGTGCACATCTGTCTTAACATGGGCATGTAGGACTTTGTCAATATTTAAATGTCAATTTAAATTTGTCAGAGTTTCAATATTTAAATTTGATTGATTCAATATCAAGACCTTGACACTGTAAATTTGACTCCAGATAAGACAATTGAGGATCGTGTGATGGGCAGTATTTTACATAGATTCCCCCTTTTTCCTGTGGTTTTATACTCACATATCCCTTTCTGCCCTCTCTTTCACATATTTGATCAGAAATTAGGAAGGGAAAAGGCTGTGATTTTACACTTTGTTCCCATCTACCTCTTTTTTTTTTATCCTTTTCCTGTTCTATGTTCCTGACAGGTTCTTTCCCCCTGCACCATGAGGGCCAGGCACTCATCCTGTGCCTAATGCAGGAGCAGCCCTGACAGCTGTTCAGACAGAAAGGCCAGTTCCCTATGTGTCATCATGAGTCACAGTTCAGCTTAGTGCTGCCTGCTAAGATGCAGATAAGTGTGTGATCAGTGAGGACAGATATCTGAAGAGAATTTGGATGCTAAATGCCTATTGCATCTCTTCAGGTGATGACCTGAGGTTTGGGGAGGGCGGTCTCCCAGATGTTTATAACTAGTTCAGATGCAGGCAAATGTTCATGGAGATAGTAAAAGATACACTGCCAGCTCTAAAACATCCTCAACTAATTTTAAAATTTAAAAAGAATGAATGATGCAAGGTTTTAATGGATTCCTGTAGAAAATGTCTTTTTCTTCCTTAGACCTAGTTTAAGTCTGTCTTTCTGTGAAGAGGAATGAAGTGGTTATATTTGAAACATTGCAAAACACTTCAGCATGAAGTAGTTGAAGTTTGGCAAATTTTTAAGTGAATGTAAACAGGGACTTGTGATTGAAATGTCAGGCAATGCTTAGACAGCTCCATCTGTCATATTTGAGAGTAACTTGCCTTGCTATTTGTTTATTAGAGCACAAGATACTATGATGGTGTTCTGTTTTCCCAGAAGATGTTGCAAGGCTTTTTTTTTTTTTTCAGTAAAACTATGTCTAAGACAACCACATTTGAAAAACTTGTGGCATACATCTTCTTTTGATCTTCCTGTGATTATACAAAGCACAAAGAGTCAAATCCTATTAGACTTTTATCTGGTAAATCAAGTTGGAAACCTTATAAAAGCAGCTCTCCACTTTTGGCTTTGTTCATAGCTCATATAGGCAGGGCAGTGTACTTAGAGAAAAATAGATCTAAACATTTAATAAAGTTTTATAGAAAAATGTTCTCTGGAAGGAACACGGTTTGGGTGGAGCTTGTCTATCTGAATAAGTTTGTTTCCCCCATCTAAGCGTTTGCTATTGGAAATTATCTTGAAAAGTGATTCCTTTATTTTGAAGTTTTAATAAGGTATAAAATGTTTTGATTTCCAGAGTGTGTGTGTTATAAATGACCTCTGTGGATACCTACTCATCTGTTTATCTTGGTAGAGAGACTTCAGGGCTGGTGGGTGAAACTGCTTCCAGCTTACAGTGGTTAGAGCACTTCTGAGTTCTCTACATTTTTTTCAGTACTGTAGGAAATCCTGGCCAGTTTTTAATGAGTGTTTCTGAAATTTACTGAAAGATTAGAAAATGCACTTTTTAAAACCTGGTAGTATTACAAATTATACTAAAGCTGCCTGTTGGAAAGATCTGACCTCTTTTTGGTTTGCTGCTGAACTTTGGACAGTGTTCTGCAGGTGGTCTGTGTCATTTCTTCTCCACCTGCAGCTGTTGGGAAAGCCCATACAGAAACATAGAAGGAGATGGAAAGGTCAGAAATGCAAAGAATGGGAAGCCAGATGTTTAAGGTAAGGGATTGGGATCATGGGCAGTTTACATCTTCCTTCTTCAAGTTTAAACTGCTTTTAGAAAGCAGCCTGGGAGTGTTGAGAGGTATGATCTGTTCCTTAATGAGCTTGCCACTCATGTGTGGCAGTATGAGGGGAAATTACAGAAATATAAAATCAGAGAATCTTCAGAGAATCAGAAATCAGATGGGAGATCTCTAACATGTGTCACAAAAGCCATTTAAGTAAAAGCAAGGGCACTGGCTGTAGGGAGGTTAAATCAGACAAGCTGCTTAGCAGACATGAAAACATTGCTACTTCATATTTAGTAATAAAATTGTACAAAGGTTAGTTCCTTGTAGGCTCTGTTTTTTGGGGTTTTTTTTCTCACCCTCCTACCTCAAATTTTTTTTGATCCTTATACTTCTGGGATTCGAAAGTGGAAATCCTGAGTCAGGAAGAGGAGGCTTTTTACTAGCCCCACTTCTTTCTCATCAGCTGTTCTGTGAGATGATTTCTTGAGTGCTGGAAGTGATGGGCATGGTCATTACTGTAACCTTTATTGTTTGAGACAACCTTTTGGGACTCACACCATTATTCCTCTTGCTGAATCATAATGAAAAACAGTGGATGATTTCAGCATCATTTGTTGGAAATAATTTGAGTGATATTCATATTATTCAAAAATTTGCAAGCTGCTAATTTATTGTAAAAAACCAAAAAACCCCAGAAATACTCCAAACAGCTGCAGGTCTGCATGTTTCCTTACTGGGCCAGCAGGCAAGCTTTTATAAAACCTGCAGAAAATTTTAGGTACCCATTTGAGATAGTGCATAAGTGTCTTTCATAAATGGGTGACATCTGAGAAAAATCTGTTGTGACTGGAAAATGTTTGTCCAAAGTAGACTGTTGAAAGACCTGAGGATATGACTTCTGAGGGATAGCACAGTGGAGGCCCTAATATTGACTGCATGCTTTTTACTAGGCATTCTTGCTATATCTGTGTATTTTCCAGGTACAGCTTGGTGGTTCAGGTTGTAACAAGGATGTTTTGCATCTGAGGTGATGTTTAGGTTCATCTTTAAACTCTGTCCTGTCTTCATTATGGTGGGAAATACACATTAAGAAATGTAGGACCATCTGATGGAGACTTTTTTTATTACCTGTGAGAAGTAGTGTGACATTTATTTTAGGGTTGAAATGCTGCATATCTAGAAAAGTTCTTTATTCCTTCATTTTAAATCCCATCCAAACAGAAGACTTCTCAGTTCGTTACCTTCCTTTTAGTAATAATGATGGAAACAGGTAGGAAGTTGTCCATATAAGATTGTTCTTAGTAATTAACCAGTATGCTTTTAGTGTAAAATGAACAATATTTTGCCTCAAACTCAAAGCTCATAACTAAATAGCAAGAAAAGTTGTTTTTTTCTGATGGACAACACAATCTCTTCCAAGTCAGAATGATAATTCAGCTAGTTTGGTTACCATAATTGGCCATACAGATTCTTGTCTGGTAAGCAATGAAAGTGTAACACGTTGCTTTAAATACTGACATCTTGATCATGTGTTGTTTTCAACCACAGTACTCAGGGGGTCTTTATATCAGGTATTAATTGATGCTGATGCTGTGCAGTGCCAAGTCCATGGAGCATGAAAGCTGTGTGGAGATGTACAGGTGAGTGAAGGGTAGGAGTAACAGGTGACTACAGGCATAGGAATGGCCAGTCTGGTAGGGAGGCATTTCACTGTCAGTAGCATGACTGCTGATAAACAGGCATTCAGATGTGAAGGAATGCACATATAGATGAGGGTGATGAAGAGTTTTGTTCTTACAGGAGACAGAAACAGATAGAATTGAAAATGAGCAGCGATGGCATATTGAAAGAGTCTGTAAACTTTCTGCCCTGATGTGTTGCATGACAACCTTATACAGGAAATATATAAATCTATTCCCTATCTTTCCAGATACCTTCTCTGTAATAACTTGCAATCTGCTCTGAACTAATCTTTACTTGGTACCTACCTAAAAATGCTTATTTGTGGACGTTTTCTTTCTTTTTTATGTCGGTGGAGTGTTTTGGCTTGGCAGTTGGAAAGATAGTGTTATTACTTCATATTTGAAACATTGTCATTATTTTGCCATGTATTTTAGAGAACATGAGTTACAAATTGCAGTGTATTCCACAAGGGGAACTGCTAGTATGGGTAAAGGTAACAGTTCATGCCTGTATTGTAACTTAACTATAGGATTGTTTCACTGGGTGAGTCTTGTTTTCAGGTGAATTTTTATTGTCTGTGAGCAGCTCCTGGTGTAGCGTGCCCACGCTATTCATCATACTCATTAAAACATGAGGAGGGAGTCTTGATGTCAGTGTGGCCAGGCATGTCTTGCAGCAACATGCGGTGGAATTCCTTGTGCAGCACAGGGGTTTCTGAGATGGCTGGAGTACAGCGCAGGCTGAGGAGTTCCAGAGCGTCCTGTGTGCAGAAGGGCCCCGTGTTAAGCTTGAATTCTTAAAATATTTCTGCTTTTTCTGACAGAAATAATAATTTACGGGGTTTCTGGTGAACCAAGCCTGAGGAAATACGTTCTCTCATAAGCTTTTTCTAAGATTCTTCTTTGCAACTGAGCATTTAATAATGATGCTTATGAATTTTCTTCTTTGCTTAGGCCCAGATTAATGCTTGTTTTTAGAAGTTCTGTAATTGAGTTCTGACCCCTCTAAAGCTGGGCCATGTTTAAGCCTCTGCATGCCAACCCAAAGCATTCCTTCTCATTCACACATCCCCGGTTGTAGTAAACCCTAGAGGAGGATGTGAGGATGGGGAGATTCCTCGTGCAGGTCATTAAGCTCTGGGTGGTCTTCTGGCTGTGCTCAAAAGGAAAATCTGTATTTGTTGTGCTTGTAGTAATAATTCCAGTGTGTTACTTTCAGAGAAGTTTGAACAGGAACAGCAGGTCTCAAAACACACTGTAAAAAAATTTCATTCTTAGATTTATTTAGTAGAATAGCCAGAGCAGATTCTGGTGTGTATGAGAGAGCTTGTGATCTGAGTAAATCCCCTGTGCCACTGTTGATACCCACAGTGTGGTGTCACTTCAAGTAAACCAGGGCAGTTTAGTTCAGTTGGTGTAATTTCTCATTCAGTGAGAGGATGCAAATGGGTATTGAGTAACTCTCACCCTAAAGGAATAAATGATTCTGCAGAATTACACTGCAGGAGAATAGATTTCTGTTGTGCAGCTCCCATGTTCTGCAGGCTTGAAAATGCTTCCCAGAGTGAGTTGCTGTGAGAATTTAGCTCGGAAGTTCAAGATAATAGTGGTGCAAATTGTACTCTCAGATTTGTGGGGTTTTGGCTGTTTGGGATCAGGCTTACATAGGAACCTTTCTTAAAGTCAAAATCTTGCTGCAATTCAAATCAGATAAAGTTGCAAGCAGCACTAATGATCAAACCCAAGTATCATTTTCCTGTTAAAATCATTGTTTTCTGCTTATATTTCTGCTTTAGATACTTTGCCTGCAGTTTTTTTCATTTCTCCTCAGCCTGAAGGAAATTTATTTTCTTAGCTTGTGAGCTTGCATATTGCTGAAAGTGAACTTAGGAGAAATTATTATGCTGATGTTCTTTGTTTTCATTCCTTCCCCCTCTTCTGCCAAGTGGGGGTTGTTTATTATTATTAGTAGTATTAGTATTATTTTAAATTGAGTTTTAACACACCTCAGTGTATGCCTGTGCTGGCTGTTTGTGGTTTTTTGAGCTCAGTTTAGACTGACTTGCTTGGGGATGAGAAACAGAATAGCAGCAGTCACTCAGAGCAAGATGTAGGCTCGCAGGGAAGGTAATTATCAGATGTATGTGAGAATGGGTTCTGGCAGTTACACTTTTTAACTTTGTCATGACCAAAGCTTTGCTGTATTTCAAGGTCTTAAATGTTTGTATTGAGCAAAACAGAGGAACCTGGGAAGGCAGTTCAGATTAATTAGACACGTTAGAATTGTTTTCTCAGTGCTTAAAGTTGTTGCTTGAGAGGTATTTATGTTAGAAATTCCTTCCCTGACAGGTACAAATAAACATTTATTGTAGGTGATGGTAAAGAGAGATGCCTCTGCAAGTTCTGGTATTTCATCTTTTACACAGAGCAAAGGCATGGGGGTCCAGTGTGCTAATTGTAAGGTCTAGAAAACGTTCCTTTGTTAATACCCTGGAGTTCTTTTCTTCTGGACACAGCTCTTGGGGAATCTCCACGGTGCTCTAGGTGTGTTTGCTGCTATGCAGAAGCTGGAGAGTGCTCGAGTGACACGAGCTGGTGGACAGTGGAGTGAAATGCTGCCTTGTATTTGTGTGCCCTCGTTTCAAGGCATATCTTTGAATGCCATTACTTACCAGTAAGCACTATGGACTTTGGTCTGCTTGAGCATAAGGTTCCAAAAAGCTGTGGCAAATATCCTGCTTCAGAACTGACAGAGAGGATCGATCCCACACCTCGGTGTCAGTGCTGTCTGCCACAGCTACAGTTGAGTACAGTGTTGAGTTTGGCAGGTCTCAGTTGAAGACACTGTCTTGTCATTTACCAAGAGCAAATTTTGTAGGTCCAGTTTTTTGTGATGGTAAAAAAATGAATGAAAACAGGGAGATTTCTAACTTGATCAAATAGCTGCTGCTGCTGCTACCACGAGGCTTTCATAGACCAGTTCCTTCAAAAGCATCCAGGAGGCGGTTCCAGCCTGGATCCTACAAGGGACAGCTGCTTGTTCTAAGAGATAGAACTAAGCTTTCTTGGAGCTTAGTTTAGAGCTTTGTTTGGTGGTTTTATTAGGACTTGGCCAAGAATTTCAGTTCATCTTGTCCTGGTGCAGATTTTAGAGAGTATGTCTTCAAAGCAGAATTAGTTCAGGAAGTATGCCTCCACTACAGAGCCCTACTTGTGTGATGCTTTAGCTAATGCTGTGATAGGCTAGCAAGTAGGCAAGGTGGTGTTTGTTTCATTTATATGAGCTCTTTTCAGCTGGACTTTAAGTCCATCAGAGCAGGTATGAGCACCAGAGTAACCACAGGGTGTGCTTTGGTCTGCTTATTTCAGCTCATGATAACAAGTCCATCACCAGCAATTAGTAAAACACCAGTGACTCTTGAGGTGTTTTACTAATTGCTGCCTCTCAGACTTTTTGAAATAGATTGCCACACCCTTCTGGCAAAGAAAACGCAATTCCAATGTGTGTATAAAAGAGGAGAAGAAAAAAAGCAACACGAGAATTTTTCACTCGTTGCCTTACTGAAGGATTCACATTATGTAGCATTACACTCTGTTTATATAGCCTGCTTTGTTTTCATTTGGGAATGTTCAAAGGGGACTTCAGTGTTGTAGTGAGATGTGCATGAACAGCTGACTGGGAGTTCAAAAGCATTTGTGTAGATTGAAAACTGGTTTATTTTCCACGTGCCAAGAACCAGTTTTGTTTTATTTAGATGAAACTAGATTATGGCATTGGAAACCCAACTGTATTAACATTCTTATATAAAGCAAGTTGGGAAGTAATGTTACAGTTGAACTAATTGTTAATTATACAAATAGTCTTGCTGCATGTTTTCTTAAGACTTTGGGAATGACTTGTGATGCAGTAGATTTGGAGAGTTTTTATTCTGAGGGGAAAACAGAGTAGTAAATGAGTTAGGAATGAAGGTACTAAACAAGGCATTTTCTTTACTTGGAACCATGCTTAAAATTGATTAAATATTTTCTTTCAAGAATTTAATCTTCATCTTTGAGGCACGAACATGCTACCTCTATCTTTCTCCTTTGGGCTTGTTGTAAAACTCTATTCAGCCCTTTGTGGTGCCTTACATAATGGGTAATGCTATGGAGAATCAGCATCCCTCTTTTGTTAAGGTCCTGCTTTTGTCCTGTTGTTCACTTGACAAGAAGGGCCAATGATTACTGAATAGTAGCTTGTGATGAATTTGAGGATTGGGCTTTTCAAACCCTGAGCCTGCCACTGTCATTGCTGATAATAACCTACTACTTCTGTGCTGTTTAAAAACCAAAACAAAATGAGAAAAAAAAATTCCTGTTCTGCACATCTGGGGGAAAAAACCAAAAGGAATTATGTTAGGTTTATTATTGGGGAAAAAAAGTAGACTGTTTTGTAAGAAATATGGGATGTTTCCATTTAGGTATTTCAGATATAACTCCCTTAAATTTCAGTGTTCAAAGATCTGGGATTAAAAAAGAACTTGGTGATTTTTGTGATTTTTTAAAAACAATACTCTGCAAAAGCAAGCATACGCAACTGCAATTCAGTTAAAAAGGAGGAAAAAGAAGTTACCCTCTCCTTGCATCCCAGAACAGAGTACCTGTTTGCTCAATTGTAATAATACAGATGATTCCCATGTGGATATTTTAAGGTCTGCCTAGGGACCTCCCTTATCTGTAGCTCTTTAATTCCAGGTAATCGATTGCCCTGTCTGAGATGATTTTAGGGTCTCTGGGTGTAACACTTGAAGCAAATTGCTTCAAGAGTGAAAAGTGGTTGGGAGGCATTACCGTGGAGAAAAGGGGAATTGTTGGATGGGAGTAGCTATTAATGAGAGCAGCTGTGAAGACACAAAAGCAAACCCCAAATGAAAACCCGGTGCAAACATCTTGAGGAACAGCTGTGGAGTTTCTCTTTTTTTCTTAAGCTGGGCCCTGTGAAATTCCTTTTAGGAAGGAAAGTGTTAAGACTTGTTATCCTATTTTTGTAAGGGCAGGAGAAGTCACATGTAACATTTCTGTTTTGAGTACCTATTAAAAACAGATACTTCGGTAGACTTTTTGCACTCAGATAACTTCCGATGGTGTGATAGGACATGTTTTATTTACAGTAATGGACCTGCATTCTTCATTTCTCTTTTCTCCTGCTATCAAATTCTGTATGCTGCTCTATCCCAAAGATTGATTCCCACAGGCTTCAGCTTAAATATGCAGTGGTAACACACTCCCAGATGCATGACAGAGAAGAGGCGTGGGCAGATGTCTACAGCGATCATAAATTTACTGCAGGTTTTGCATCCAGTATGCAAATCTTCATCCGCAGAGGATGCTGAGGGCCCTTCTTTGGAGCAGGGGAGTGGGGAAAGCTTACCTGAGGTGCCAGTGTTAACTTTTTGCGTTCAAAGACCCTGTAGAACTAAAGGAGTGTTTTCAGTGCCCCTAATTCCACTTTGGTAGGACAATTTTTTGCTTGCCTGCGGGACACTGAGCCACGTCGTTCCTCAGAAGTGTTTTACTGCTAAGGCATAAATCACTGAAATAAATCGTTCCTCAGTAGGTTGAGCACCTTTTGGTGTTTCCTCCGGTGAGGATGTAGGCGTAGCTTCAAGCTGTTGTTTGGAAGCGTAGCCACAGGATGGGGCTGTTGCACTGCCCAAAAGTCATCTGTCACCTCCGGGAACCGCGACCAAGCACTGTTTCCAGTGCTAACCTGAAACTACGCTCCCGGCCCTTTTCTTTATTATTCTCCAGTACGTGTAGTGTGCCTCGAGTTTATCCACTTCCAAGAGGTCGGAAATTTGGAGTAAGGTGTTGTTGGCTTGCTAAGAGTAGATCAATTTTGTTTCTTTTAGAGGCAGCTTTGTACCATATGACAAGCCCAGGTAGTGAGGTAATAATTCACATAAAGGGGATTCGGTTCACGTATCACCGAATATGTTAAGTATTAAATTGGGGGGGGGGAAGGGGGGCTAAGCCTTTATTAAATCCATATTTGTGTTTTAGAAATGTGCCAAGAAGTGTTCTAATGAAGCAGCACCTGGGGGTCAATAAATGATATCATGAACCCATTCTGATTGCCAAGAAAGATTTTAATAAAGGAAGCCATGCCCAGGGTTGACTGTTTCATCCATGAGGAATAGTTGTTTTGTTTCCATATTTCTTTTATTGGTTGGTTAAAACAAGTTTGCATTTTAGCATCAAGTCATTTTTGGTTGTTCTGCATGTTTCTGTACCATTTGCACAAAGATCTGGCCCTTGGTTGGCCGATTGTAGGAGGTGTTACTGTGATTGCATGGAGTCCTTGCATCTTTTACTGCCTTTCACATTTATCTCATGTTCCTTTCTTCTTTCCTCCCTTCCACATTCAGGGTGAAGTGAAGTCTGAAGAGGGGCCAGAATGGAATATACTGCGTGATGACTTCATGATGGGAGCATCTATGAAGGACTGGGACAAGGAAAGCGATGGAGAGGGCAACAGTGAAGAAGGAGGTGGTCTGAAACAAGAAGATGGCAGTGACTGAATGAAACTGAAAACCATTCAAGATAATGTTTTATCTTCTTAATTTTGTTTGGATAAAAAGTCAGCATTCTGTGAATGTACAACACTTGGAGGATATCTCTTTTTAAAAAAAAAAAAGACTTACACAGCCTTGGAGTGTTTTCTCCTCCATGTCAAACTTTTATTTAATATAGCTCCATTTGCTATACTGAAATCCTGAAATATTTTCCAAAACAAGTATAATTTTCAACATATTTCCAAAACATTTTGTACAGTCAAAATAGTGGCACTTGCCCAATGAAAGATAGATTTTGCCAAGGTCATTAAAAGTTTATACATTAGTCATGGCAATTGATGTATTAGTGTGCCTGCATTTCCAAATCACTGCTGCACTTTGAAAAGTTGTTGCAATTTGCAATAGAAATGGCTTACAATAAACACAGAAATGCCGTCACCTTGTAAAGTTATTGGACTCCTGTAGAGTCTTTACTACTTTAGATAGAAAAGGTTCTGTAGATAATAAAGGAAAATAACCATTAATGTGATAGTTCTTCTCTTGGAGCCTTAGTTTGGAGACAACTCTGGATACGTAATTGTAAAAAGAGAGACCTGACCCTAGTGATTAGGTTTAGTAATTATATATGTATATATATGGTTTTTCCATGGCAAGTCTGAGATTGTATAATCTAAGAGTCTGGTAGGAGAGGAAAGGACAGTCTTTGCTGCTGGTTTCATTGGCGAGGGAAAGCTTTTCTAGCAGTACCACATAAAATTGTGTTCAGTGTTGCTTCATTTGCCGTTGCGTTGTTCTGGCCTTTTTCAGTGGGGACCCAGAGCTCCAAGATTCATCCTCTGGGTTTAGTCAGCTCTGCTCCTAATTCCTCAGGTCTGCAGAGGGTCAAACGAGAGCCCTTCCTCTTAGGTGTGTGCCATTAACAGTAACAAATTTGGAAGACATCTGTCAGGATAATGCAATTTTTTTTAAGCTACAGCAATTTCTCCTCAGAGGTTGCTTGCAGAGATGCAGAAGCTAACACACATAATAAGAATATATTTTATGCAAGCATATGCATACAGAAGGAATTGTGTGGTGATTAAGGTGTTCTAAATGAGAGGCTGGGGTTGAATTCTGCTGCCTCTGCTGTTCCAGACTGACTGATGCTGTGTTGTTTGTTTAATTTTGCTATCACATTTCCCCATTTGCTGTGTGAAGAAAAAGCCTTGGGGCCTGTTAAGAGATACTTAAAATACATAGTACTGTTCTGTCCATTTCTACAGATGCATTACAGACAAACCTTTCTTTGTACATGCTTATAGGCAAGATATGATTAGGAACAACTTGAAATTTTCAGTTATCAGCATGGGAAGATGCAGTAGGATTTAGATTTTCCTAACAAAGGCATTGCTTAAACTTGGTGTGTACTGCAGGATAAAAAATATAGGTACAAAATGGCAGAGAAAGCCATCCCAACAACTGGCACTCATTGTCTTATCCCTAGCCTATTCATCTGGTATATATTGCAGTGTAATTCTTCGAGAAGAACTCAAAGCTAACAGCAGAAATGTTTAGATTTTCAAGCTGTTTTGAGTGTTAAACATATTAGATATCTGAGGAGACATATAGTTTGTGGCCTGATATTTATTATCACAAATGAAGGCATACACCCAAAATACCAAGTGGCAAAACCACAGAAGTTTGACATATGGTTATCCCAGCTTCTAAAGGCTCAACATCTGTACAGCTGTGCAGTGAGAATCACCATCTCATTAGTGCAGTGCAAAAATGTACTGCAATGGGGTTTGAGTCCATGAAGCAGTGTAACATTCTAACCTGAAACTGCTTTCTTTCTACAGAGTTCAGCTGCTTTCTGTGGAAAAATTACGTCAGCACCCTTAAATCTGCAGTTGTTCTCTAGTTTCATATCATCAGTTTCTTTCCATAATCAAACTTCTGGAAAATAATCTAAGTTTTTCTTAGGGGCTGCAACATCCTGAGGTGATTATTAAAATTTTCAGAATGCTTTCCAAATACTTTTAGAATACTTCGGTGTTTATTTGTGCACTTTTGGAGTCATGTTTTGATTAAAGCACTGAAGTGTATCTTGTGTTTAAGAAAAATGTGAAATCTATCAATACTGCTAAAGGTATTTTGAGCTTCCATTTCATTTAAAGTGCATAGCCCATATATGGAGAGCGTTTCTTGCCTTTCAAGAAGCATAATACTTATATTTTTATGTATATTGAATAGTTATTTAAATTTTATACTGTACCTTGTCTTTGCCTTGTCCTTTTTTTGTGCCGAGAAGCTCCAACAGTTACTAAAATTGCTAAGTACATGTTTTGATTTTAGGCTGCTTTATTTCACAGGTTTTGTTTTTGTTGACTAGCAGTTCAAAAGATCTTGTTTGGCCCAGGCATCTTCCAGTCCCTTCTCTGAGCTGCCCTACCCCCTTTTCCAGTAATCTTCTTCCTCTTCAACAGCTACCAAGAACAACCTTCAGCAGCTTTTCCCAGCAGAATGCTCACTCTGTTTTTCCTGCTCCCATGAATATCTCCACTCAAGCAAAGCTGTGCTGCTGCCCTTCATTCCAGAGAGCATGAATCATCTCAACTTTGTATATTTCTGTACCTATCTATATAAAGCCAATAAGGATGGGGTGGTTCCAGTTTTGTTAGGCTTCAAGCCAATTCCAGAGTATGTAAAGTTTAATATTCTATGGATTGCACGCAAAGCAAGAGTTTTGTTTAATGAGAAGACACAGGGTCAGCTCTTCCCCATGTCTCTTGTCCCCTGGTCTAGTTTCTCTTCCACATTAATTGGGCTTTTTTTTCAGCAAGGAAAGCATGAGTTGGCCTATGGAAAAAAATAACTGTCTTCTCCCTGCTTTTCTTCAGCCTCCTGTTAGGGAAACATTTGGGGAGTGGTGGTGGAATATCCTTTTTGTGCCTGATGCCACTGTACCACAGCATCTTCCCTGCTCAGACCTGGAGAGAAGAGCTCCCACTTCTGCAGCTGTGAGGCAGGTTCTCCTGGGTTCACAAGCTGAGCAGAACAGAAGGGTTGGAAGCTCCATCCTAGTGAAGATAGGGCTTTTTTTGTCTGATTTGTTTTAAAGAGAGAAATTAATTGTTTGGAGGCCATAAAAGTTTTTTGACTATCTGATGCTTCCAGAAGGAGGTGGTCTGTAGAGCTGCATCTGTTTGGAGCTGGCTCAGTAGCGGTCTCCAGGGAGGAAGGCAGAAATCATCTGGCACAAAACACTCTGCACAACTGAAAATGACAAACTTCTCAATTCTTATGAAATGAGTCCTGGCACAGTTAATATACACACAGAGCAGTCATCAGTGTTGTTCACTTCCAATCCCTGCAAATTGCTCAATGATTTCTTCAAGACTTGCTGAGGTAAGGAGTGAGAGGGCCAGGAGAAGGCTTGAGGTAGTGGAGACTCAGGATCGTGTTACACAGATTGGGTCCTTGTGCTAAATAAGATGTTAAACTCGGGAGTCTAAGACCTCAGACACAGGAGACTGAAAAAGTTCTTGATTAACAGATGGTGGAAGACTGTATGTTTCATTTACTGCTGTTCTAAAGCAGTGGCTTCTAATCTCTTGCAGCATGTAAACCTCAAATATTTCACCTCTATAAGTGATCTAGCAGATAAGGGTTTTTTCTTAATCATTCTTTTTCAGACTTTTAGCTATGGCTGATACTTCTTAGACAAAGCATTTTGTTTTCAAATGCATATTTTCAATTGCTTTCCTGTCTTAAGGGACATGTTGAAAATGAAACTCCAGTCAAACTGAATACCTTCAACATGAAAAATCCTTGTGTTTGTGTAATGCTTCTTCCCTTGGAATGACTTATTTTTGTTTAAATCCATGTGTTTAACCTGTTGGATATGAAATTGTTAAATTAATTAGGGCACTTTCATCAAGCTTTTGGATGTGAACTCATGAGCACTGGCAGTTTCCAAGAAGCACTTTGGAAGGTGATTTTAGGAAAACTCATAAAAAGCATTATTTCTTCACAGTGCCTCAGTTGGTTCAATAGTCCATTCTTTCATGCCAGTGCATGAACTTTTAGAGCATTATTTTATAACATTTTCTTAGTGTTTCTTAACTCTGTTTTCAGAATATGTGGTGGTGTTACTTGTGAACTGCTAACCAGGATCAGACTTGCATTGAGGTTTTCATACCACTAGGATTTCTTACAGACACAGTGTTCTCAGAAGTAGCTGAATAATTAATAGAAACAATTCACCTACAAGATAAGCCGGTTACACTTCTTATCAGAAATTTCTGCATAACTTAGAAATGGTTAAATATAAAACCTGCTGATGTTAATAGTTCTTTAAATCATGTGTTATAGGAATGTGTGATCTTAAGTAGGAGGTAACAGGTGGTTGCTTGCCACAGTTTTAAAATCTGAAGCACTTAAAGATTCCACTAGCCATTTATGAGCCCTTTAAAAGTGCATTATGAATATAATCATAGAGATTGTGACTTAAGGCCTTTGGTTATTCAATCACTCGGTTGCTTTGAACTTTGCTTTTCTATCCTGATAAAGGAGGACATTCTCATCTTGTTCAGAACAGAAAAGCTTGTAATTGTTGCTTGATTCAAGCAACAAGACAGTGAAAAGCTTTCCTGATTATGTGGATTTTGCACTGACTTTTAGTATTTTGCATTGAGTGCAGTTTATCTCAAGAGGATTTTCTTTGGTTTTTAAGTGATCCATAAATTGAAAATTTTGTGGGCAATGAAACAGCCTATTACTTAGGGTACCCATGTCCAGGGACAAGAACTAGCCTGTGTCCATTTCAGGAAGGGTGCCTGAGGTTAGGCAGCTGAATGAAAACTGTCCCTGGAGAGCTGAGTACCTGAGCTGTTGGTAATTGAACCTTTGACATACCTGCCCATGGCACCTTCACAGTCACACCTCGCAGGAGGCAAAGGCCAATTAAGCTCATATTGTCAGCCTTTCCACCACAGGGTACTTCTTCATCCTCACTTCTAGCCCCAATGAGTTTCAAAAGAGGCTCATGCTGCACAGTAGTGCAATATTGCTGCAATAGTGTAGTTCTGTACAAAAGGTAACAAGGGTGTGGTTTTGTATGTGGTGGGTTTTGTTAGAGGAGAAAAGCATTTGACAGTGCCTGCTGAAATTTGGTACATGCTTATGAAAGCAACACTCATTAATTAAGAAACAAGTTCATAAAATTCTGAAGTGAGCTTCTCTTCATGATTAACAGAAAAAGACTGGAGATGTTTCAGACAAGATCCTCAATTTAAGGACGCATTACTCAGCCAAAACAATGTATTGGACCCAAATATAAATATACTTCCAGCATGAAGATTGATCAAATTAATCCAGACTGGGAGGATAATATATTGATACTCATTCTCGTGGATTGTGTTTGCAAAGGGACCAGTCAGGCCTTGCAAGATACTGAACATCTTTCTGATGTAGCACGGCAACCAGCAGGTCAACCAGGACTGCCAGTGCCACTGCTGTTCTCTCCGTCTGCTATGTTTTGCCTTTTTTTTTTCTTTAAACTGCTGGAGTGTTCTTTTACTTTAAATTTTGGTGTGATTGCCTAGAATTAAAGAAGTGGAACACATTTTATGTGAAGAAGATCAAGTAAGAAGGGAAATACGTGTCTTTCTACATCAATATTGTGCTTCCCAGACACAGGCCATTGTCTTCAATTCTCATTCACTTCAGTTGCTGCCAAAGCACATTGCTGGACTATCTGTCTCATGATGAATTAATTGCTTTTAATTTCATAAGAGTGCAGTGATGGGTTTGTGGGCTCAGGTCCTTTACGTGAGACATGGCTGGGTCTGATGCGCATTTTCAGCCAATGCGTAGGCATTTGTACTCTCTGATTTAACTGCTGCTAAGGTGGATGTTCAAATGACACGAGTTTGTGAGAGGAGGCATTTCAGCTGCTGGTCTGTATCCATGATGGGGGAGTTTAGAGACTGGTCCACAGAGTTCAGCTAAAACCAGGGGAGTAGGTTACTTTACAATTGCAATCCCGTCTAAAAGATCATCAATTCAGGAGAAGCAGATATTGAATACCTTTTCCACTCCACAGAGGTGGCCTATTCAAGATCCAGCTCTAAAATAATCTGGATATGGATCAAAATTACTACTAGCACAGAAATGGATTTTTTTGTTCTAATTCTAGATGGAGTCACCAAGCTGGGAGGATGTAGTTTGATGAGCCATTCAGGAATACTGCATTCATTGATTTCAGTAGCTAGGCATAGAAGACGGGTTTTAAAATGTGTAAGGCTGAGAGGCAGAGACCTCTGCACTAATTTAGTGAGTGCACCACAAAAGCTTGGTACTGCATGAGGTTTGGTTTGATTCTGTGTTTGGTTTTGCTGCACTGCTTTTTGTAAGCTTTCTAGAATACTCTTGAACATGTATTGCTTAAAATCCACTAGGGAAAAAAACATTTCTGAAGCTGTGTTAGCTTATTAGAGATTTTCATCTGTGCAGACTGCACAGACAGCTTTTGAAGAAGTCAGGATGCCAGGTCCAGAGGTATTGGTTTTTTTGTAGCTGCAGAATATGATTTAAATATGGCATTACTGCTGGCCCATTTTTGAAGTTGCTGCCAATTAATCTTGCTATACACGTAATTTTCTTAAAACTTCAACAGCGCAATCTGAGTGCACATTCTAACTTGAGTTACATGGTTTTAATTTGTTGAAAACTCTAGTGGATGCTCTGTTAGGAATCCAATATTTACAGATATCATTTGTGTGTTACTTAATGAGGTATAACCCAAATCATCACCATGCAGTTCAGAAATAGAAGGCAACAGCTGTAATGCTGAGAAGGAGATGCAGGTCACGAGTTCAAACCTTGAGATTAAAGGGGTGACTTTTACCCTACTGTCTTTACTTTGTCATGCTTGCTATAAGTAGATATCAAGGCCCTGTGGTTTATAAACCACTGAGCTTATATTTCTCTGTCTTATTTTAATTATTTTTATTTTTAGTTAGTGAATCTGATCATTTTCCTCTGCTGATATTTAAGTCTTACTGACTTAAGTGGAAACAGGATTTCCTGTGGTGATTAAAACCACAGGTGCTAGGATTAAGGAAGGCCTTTTTTTCAGTGGCACATAGACTAAAACTGGAATGATACAGAGAAGATTAGTGTGGCATCCTCAAGGCTGACAGGCATATTTGGAAAAGCACATGAGGGGATCAAACTCTGGGAGGTGTAACCATGGGGAAACTTCTGTGGCATACACAAAGTTTTTATGAAGACTTGAGTCTTAACTGATTCAAAGATGGAAATCGGCTGTTGGAGGCAGAAACCTCTCTAGATGCAGCCTGATGTGTGCAGCCTTTATGGGAAATGTATGTGTTTGTAGGATAATGGGTTTAGGCTGCTGATGCTTCCCTAGACCCCCTAATATTTGGCTGTGCTCTGTGGAGACAGGGTGCAACTTTACTTCAGAGAAACTATTTTAGGAGTTGTTAAATCCAAAGCATGTAAAATGTGAAGAATAACGTAGCACTGAAATACAGACTAATGGTGATGTTCTTCTCTGTTCCATTTTTCTTCTTATCTGTGAGACTTTTTTTTTTTTTTTTTGAGAGTGAGGAGTTATTTCTGAAGGACAACCGTAATATCTCAGCACTTCCTGAACATTCCCCTCTCCTTCAGATTTTAGTCGTTCTGGCCTGAGATGTCCGGTCTAAAGTTCCAGGGTTGTTGTTTTGGGAGTTTTTTGGTGGTCTTTGGTAAGAGTTTTTTTGGGGTTAATTGCATTCTAGATGTCTTTTATTAAGGTGCAGTTTTAAACACAGACTGCTGTGTGGACTATATACTGCTTTGTGTTCCTTCTTGATGGAGGTGATGCCATTCCGTATGTTCACAGAGGTGACACCTGAATGGCTTTTTGAATCAGCTCCAGGTGACTATTCTTGTGACTGTTTCCACTGAAATTATTAAATCTATTTGTAGGACTGAGAACTTTTTTTTATATAGATATGTATGTATCAATAAATATATTTATAAATACACAAAAACATGTGTGTCTATAAATATATATAAAAATAAAAGTTCTTATTCCTGTTATATATCTTATATTTCTTATATATATATATATGTAAGAAGTTCTGGTTCACACAAATAAATTCTCTCTTTATCTATATATCAGAAACATACCTTTGATTTGCAAGTTGACAAGTAGTTACATATGTATATATGGGTAGCAGTCTTGCATGTCAAACAGCATGTTCTATAAAGTAGCCTTTATCTTCTGGAACATGAGTGCTGCAGGAATGGGCTGTGGTTGTGTGAAATGCAATCCTGGGGCAGTGGGGCTGCTTGTGTTAGTAAGGTCAGCAGGGTTTGCTCTCAAATTCATCCAGGCGTTACAGCGCACACTAATGAAATGTGCAGCACAGAGGTATGGACTTCTACTTCACTAAGGATAATAAACAGTAAAATCTAAGGTTTTATTATAGTATATATTACAATTTTCCATTATTTGTCATCTCCTCCTTGCCTCACCTTTATTAGGTGCCACTTTGGCTCTCTGAGTTGAACCTTTATATGTGTATTTTTATAAAAAGGAGAATTCAAAAGTTTTTTTTCCCTAGCACCCTGCATCAGAATGACTGAGATTCTACACGACCACAGTTATGGCTGCAGATTTCTGTGCGTGCCACAAAGAATTAATTGTGCAATCATCCTACGCTCGTCATCAGCGTGAGAATGTACAAAAGTCACCTCTTAACTTTTAAAAGTTATTCCTCTTCCAACAATGTCCTTTAGTTTATGAAATGTGACCAGCCACCTTACCTAATGACTTGGTCGTCAGCAGTTTTAGAAAGATTATTGCCTTTGTATTTTGCACAGCGCATTTGCGTGTAACCAAAACAATCTAAAAAGAAACCACAAATTGTAAAATCCTGACCACATAATTTTTAACTTAATAGGAAACATGAAACCTTTACATTTAGTGAAGTAACTTTCCAGGTGTCCCTGTTTTTCTAATAAACAGTTAGTGTTTATTAAAAAAAAAAAAAAGAATATGTAAAAAAGACAGTATTGTATTGAATTAAAAGTGCCAAAACAGATAAGTTCTGTTCTTTCCCCATATGCATGCTAAGGGCCCGTTCCCACTTTTTGACTTACAAAGCTTCCACTGATAGCAGCCCCACAGGACAAGGCCATTTCACAGAGGCACAGCAAAAAGATAACTGTAAGCTGAGTTGACTCTCAATGTCTGATAATCCCAGCAGCTTTTGAAACTAACAGGTAGTCATCAATAAAAGCTATTTTGGAATGAATAAAAACTAAAAGGCTTTGCAAGAGAAAATACAAAACTATATTTGGGATAATATATCAGTCACAAAAATTAACAGTAGAATGTAGAAGCTGGGTTACCTGTGTAAAAGGTCATGTATTAACTCAATTCTGATGATAGAACACATTATCCAGCTTTGTAGAGTGCCTTCAGTTTGGTTCTGTCATTTCTGACAATTTTTGATTGCCTCTTCTGTGTGTTCTTCACTTTAGCAAGGTAAAAATGACACCTGTTTGAGTTTAGTTTGCAGGACTTCTGCGGCAAGAAAAGCCTCCTTAAATGTGCAATGGGGAGATTTTAGAAATAAGATCAGGTCTATCATGATGTATACATTCCAGGTATTTTCCATTTAGATTACATAATGGAAAGTCGGTGTTCATGAATGTGGATGTGTATGTGAATGATTTGGCTAGCAGGTAGATGTCCCTTCCTGGGGCAAACTGGAGCAGCTCAGGCATGTGTGGTGGGCTTCTGCAGCTGCTGGGGATTTAGCCCAAGTAGCCAGGGCTTTTGGAATGGAGAATGCATGCTCGGGAAGTTATACCTGGCAAAAATACCACCATGCTGACATCGGGAAGTTTAAGGGGAATCCAGCTTTGTTGTAGTCTTAAGGCAAAAATGGAGACATGCACCTGGGTAAGCCTGACACCCTATGTCACACTTAAAGGGTCAGAAGAGAAGCAAAGGGTTTTTCTCACAAGAGAACCAACGCAAGATTTATCTTAAATTTTTTTTTTTTCCTTTTTTTTCCTAGATGGTCTAAAGGACACTGAGGAATTGTTGCCAAATCGGAAGGAATCTCAGCAACTTTTGAAATCTAGTTGGACTGGTTTGCTGTCAGCCTGGCTGCATCTCTGGCAGCTGACACAGAGGGTTTCTCTGGAGCTTGGACCTCCTAAAGCTCTGTGGGCAGCCTGGGCACCTGGGCACTGAACACATGGGGGTTGATGGCCTCCAGCAGGGCATCCCTAAGGCTTCAGGTTTGTGAAAGACACTGTGAAGTCTGGGTTGTTTGGTATTTTCCCCTACCAGTAATAAACTTTCAAGGATCAAAACACTTTGTAACCTGGCAGGTTGTATCTGCAGAGGGATCCTGAAAGATGGTGGGAAGTTCCCTGCATGAGGAGGGTGTCCAGCACTGTCCCAATCACTGCTCTGAAGCCCTCGAGGTGAGTGGCATGCAGAGCCAAGTGTTACAGGGCTGTAGTTGCTGTATAAGGAATTCCTTCATGGTTTAAGCTGTAGCTTTTGGAGAAAATAATTTAATAACCCTTTTCTTTAGAAGTATTTGCGGTTGAGGTACCTCGTGTAACAGAGCTGATTCCTCAGCTGGCTAGCAGCGGAGCTGTGAGATGTAACAGCTCGAGGAACTGTCCCCTTGGTTTTGTACAGGTGTGCTGCAGAAGTGAAACCAGCTGAGTCTACATGTTGAGCTTGCTTGTTTATTTGAGTAATTTTGGAAAGGTTGCCATTCCTGACACTGCAGCTGTGTTTTTGAGGTCAGTAGGAGCAGGACATTGACATGTACAGCAGTAAAAGAGTGATGTTGTGGCAGAGAGGCTTAATCTGGCCTTGCAGGAATTCATGGATTGAAGTGGAAAGCACTATTAACTCTTGCATCGTGAGGATGCAGTCTTTGTTGTATGTGCAGGGCTGTACATGCCCACATGCTGTTAAAGAATGAAGTTTATTTTCAGAGTCTGTGTGTGTACACATACCTGTGAAAAATATAGTTTCTTAGCTCCTCCATCTCTCGCAGAACATCATCATTGCTGGTGTCCACAGCAGTGTGAGGCTAACTGGCCATGTTGGTGCAAGATTCCCCTGCAGCAGAGCCCTGCCAAGGCAAACAGCATGTGGCAGCTCCGTGCTGCTGGGTGCCTCCATCGCCTCAGCACGCAGCCACAGCTGCTCGGAGGAAGCACTTTTCCTCTCTGGGAAGTAAAAACTCTCATTTAATTTGGGGACTGGCATTCTCCAGCTGTGGAAAACATTTGAAAATTTTGCAGAAAGAAGATGTTTCCTGAGGTGTGGTCAGCTGGAGGAAGTCTTCTGTGGCATTTGGCTGGTTTGTGTCTTACATGATTCTCAGTGTGCTTCCAGGTCCCAGCCATGCTACCTCATTTCTCTCGTGTGTGTGTACCCTCAATGCCACTGGCAATGGCCGAGCTGTTCTTTGGAACACCTAGGGCCCTTTGAGTGCCTCTTCTACATCTTTCTTCATCTCTGAGAACAGAGGTTCTTCAAAACCAGCCTTGTCTCACTTAGATGATGTTATTGGAAACTTCTGGCAAGTAAAACCTGTGATAACTTAATTCAGAAGGGAATGTAGAGCTAAAATGGGTGAGAGTAAAGAAAAAGGCTACTTGATCACTTTTTAAAGTTAATGTACAGTGGTGATAAATGAACTGTAAAGAAAAAGCTTTATGGCATTAAGTTGAGGGATGCCTAGTAGACTGTGGAGTGATTTCCCTAGGGCAGAGTAGGGTATGGATTGAGCTTGTGATGTTTGTTGTGGCCAAAAGAGGCAGCGGAAAAACTGAATTACAGGCGTAGCCAAAGCATTTGGGGCTTGAGAGTTTCTGTCAAGTGCAGATGAGGATGTATTTGCACGCTTCTGACAGGAGAGGAGACCTCGGCGAAGGAGCAAATCCTCCTCATCTGTCGTCTCTCTCTCCTTGGCCAGTAGTACCGATTACCAAGGTGTCTGGGGAGCAGCGAGAATTGCCCAAAACACACTTGGAAGTGAAACTGAGGGGCAGTGCCGAGGAGCGTTCGGTGACAGAGCAGCGGGCAGAGCTGCCCCGCAACCTTCAACAGGAACGCGTCTGAGCGGTGTCCAGGAGGCGTGTTATTTTTCCTCTAACGCCAGAGTGCTATTTGGCTCAATTACGTTAATAATAGGTGCAAGAAGCACTAAAGCCTTTATTTTAAAAAGAAATAAAAGACTGGCAAGACTTGCTTTTTCTTCTCGGCTCCGGGCTGCCTCCCCCCTCCTCGCCCCGGGGTGAGGCACCTCGGCAGCGGCCGGGCTGCGGCGAGTCCCTCGCCGGTGGCGCGATGGGGAATAAATAGCCGGGCGGCGGCGCGGAGCCCTCCGCTCCCGCAGCCCCTCCACGTCACTTCGCAGCGAGGCGAGCACGTGGGGCGGGGAGATCGTATAAATCGCCCTCTCCCTGCGCGGCCGTGATGTTATCTGCTGGCACCCGTCCCCACCGCGCAGGGAGAGCCGAGGGGCCGGGGGCGGCAGGCGGGGGGTGCCGGGCGGAGCGCTAGAGCCGCCGGGGACGGGGCCAGCCCCAGCCCCGCGGGGGAGGCCGGCAGGGG
>VZTR01028044.1:295418-378019 GCA_013400775.1 Chaetops frenatus | reverse complement strand
GGTGCTGCTGCCGCTGCCCGCCGGGAGCCGTCGGGCGCTGCGGGCGCACGGCGGGGCTCAGCGCCGCGCCGGCACCCTCTCTCTGCCGGCTGCGGCAGCGCCCTGTGATACCCATCACTGCGCCTTCTCGCCCTCCTTTTTTTTTTTTCCCTTCCTTTCCCCCTTTTTCCCCCCCGCTTCAGATTTTTTGTTTTACGGCGCTCCGACAGCAGCTTCTCTGCCATTTACTTGATTTGCAGGTTTGTTGTATCTGTTTGGGGGCTTTTTTCCTCTTTTTTTGCTGTCCGGCTCACTCCACCCCCGAATTTTATCTAGTTGTAGCAACTTGCTGCTTTTTCTTTTTTTTTTCCCCCCTTATTATTATTACTGGTGTTTTTTTTCACTGGCGCCTCCCGTGCGTTTTCCGATTGCGAACCGCCCTCGCAGCCCGGATTTAAAGAGCATTTTGTCTGCAGATCTGCCCTTTGTTTGCACACCCTTTTTATTTTTTGATTTTTTTTTTTTTCTTGGTTGTTGTTCGTTGTTAAAGTCGCCTTTTTTTTTTTTTTTGTTATTGTTGTTGTTGTGGTGGGGGGGCGCTGTATTTAAACACTTAAAATGCACTGCTATCTCCTGAGCGTGCTCCTCACCGTGGATCTGGCCACCGTGGCTCTTAGCCTGTCTACCTGCAGCACCCTCGACATGGATCAGTTTATGCGCAAGAGGATCGAGGCAATCCGGGGGCAGATCTTGAGCAAACTGAAGCTCACCAGCCCCCCGGACGAGTACCCCGAGCCCGAGGAGGTGCCCCCGGAGGTCATCTCCATCTACAACAGCACCAGGGACCTGCTGCAGGAGAAAGCCAACCACAGAGCCGCCACTTGCGAGAGGGAGAGGAGCGACGAGGAGTATTACGCCAAAGAAGTTTACAAAATAGACATGCAGCCTTTTTACCCCGAAAGTAAGTCCTCTGTGTTTGTGCATATGTGCGTAATTTCGCCCCCGAGGCTTAGCGGTGCTCGGCACCTTTAAATAGCACCCCCAAGCATCTGCTTTCTTTGCTCGGCTCGCTTGTCATCCTGAGCATCGCTGAGGTGGAGGCTTCTAGGGTTTAATTTAGGTGACGCGGTATACATATACATATGACTGGGTGGGTGTGTTGTGGGGGGGGTCACCTGCTGCCCCAGACTCGCGAGGTTTCCAGACCCCTCTGAAATCACCCAGGAGTCCCTTAGGGTGCCTTCGTTGCCCCCACCACGTACCTGAGCAGAGCTCCCCCCTCCCGGGATCTCACTCCCTCCCCTGCAGCGGGTTTAGTTCCCCGGCAGCCCCGTGTACAGCCTCCAGAAAGAGCCAATATCTTTCCACTGCTCTTGTTTCCCTTGGAGTGTCTGGAACGGGCAGGTTTCCATCTCTCCATAACTGAAAAGAAAAGGAGATCTTAAAAAAAAAAAAAAAAAAAAAAAAAAAAGGCCCCAGTGCTTNNAAACGTCGCCAGCTCGTCTTGTCTGTGTCCCTCCAGAACATTTTCCTGCAGACTGCTATTCAGAGAGGACAGAGGCGACCTCCTTGCTCTTCCCACTTTAACTAGCCTCCCCTTTCGGTTCATGGGCACTTTTCATTTCAGGTGCAGAAAAACTTTTCCCTTCTGGGTAGGCTCGGTTCTTGGAACCTGTCTCAGCCCGTCTGCCTTTTGCTGTTTTTAACGACCTTCTGGTGATCCATGCCACATTTTGTTTTGCACAGAAAAAAAGAGGGTACAAATGCTCTGTACTGACCAAATCCACTTAGAGTGATTAATAATCATAACGACATGCCTTTTTGTTTTGGTAGTGAAGCTTAAGTGCATAGGAAAAAAAAAAGATAGAAAGAAAGAAAAAGCACCGCACTGCCTTAAAAGAATCTAGATCATCATCATACCGAGGAAAGTGAAATACCAGAAGCAGAAAATAACTTCACCGTTCACATAACCAAACCCTAGTCCCTAGTCGTTGCATTTAGCTCACTTCCCTCCCCCACTACTTGATGCCCTATATACTTGCTGTCTGTTTCTCAAAAGCACATAGCTCGTGCTTAAATAGATAATTCAGCCATCTTGGTAACTTTATCCTAGAGTTTCTAATTGCATTTTCCCCTTATTTATTTTTAGTTTAGCAAGTTGTAGCTTTGGGGCTTGCTCCGTCTTGCATGGGATAGTCCTAGGATGCCAGCCAAGGTATCTGAACCCCACGCTCTGTGCAGCTGCCTCCCTTTCTTCCTTTAGTCTTAAATGACAACATCAGGTACAGGACATCCTGGCAGTTAGAGCCATTTTATTATTGTAATTATGGCACCATCCTTAATAGCCATGATAAATACACTCCACCCTTGTTACCCTTGGGGAAGAAATACTTTTTTTAAAAAAAAAATAAAATCGCATATTTGAAGCCAAGTGGGTATGAGCAGAGCAGTTCAGTATAATTCATAGCCCTAGCAGGAACACAGGAGTCATGCTTGTTTTATATGTTGATGTACTGTATTATTTTGCTGGTGGTTTTGGTAGGAGTCAGCACTTCCTTTTGAGACCTATTAGATCGCACCCAGGGGCAGAGGAGCACCTACGGGCAAAGGTTGGGAAGACCTGTAACAGTGCCTTGGCTTGGGGAGTTGACCCGGTAGCAAAGAGTCTTTGAGAATTTTAAAGTGCAGCTGTCCTCTCTCCTTGCTTCAGCAAACGACAGAGAACCAATAGTCCAAAATGCAGCTGCATACTTTCCAGAAAATTAAAATACCTGTGGTGTGTGACTTGGATGGTATTGACAAAAGAGGATCTATTTTTAAAACGCTGTCAGGGGCCAGATTTGTTCTGCAGTATCGATAGAGGCTTTGGAAGAGCGAAGGAGATTGCAGGTATCTACCAACAGAGTGCATCAGACGTTTGGGATCCGAGGGCCAGCGAGCAGCAGATCCAGCACTACTGTGCGAGGGCTGTCGCTAACATCACAGTAAGTAGGTTAACTGTTTTTCCACTGCTCTCTAGTTATGCTGGATGGAGCGAACCTTTCCAAAAAAGACAGTAAGGAAGAAATCACTCCACCATATTTTAAAGGAAGAAATTGAAAGTGCAGCTCTGGCGGCCACAGGCACTTTCTCCTAGGCATTTCAGAGTGGATTTTTTTTAACTCTACAGCGTCTGCTGTGTTGGAGAGGGGCAGGAGGGAGAAGGGGATCAGTGTGAATGCACTGGAGGTCAAAAGCTGCTGGAAGGCAGGCATGGGAAAGATCAGTGGTTCAGTTTTTGCCACAAGTTGTTAGCATTCAGTAACTGACTACAACCCAAGTATTACAAGTATGCTCTAATTATACTCATAGTCAGCAATATATCACTACAGATTGCTGATAGGTCTTCGTGGGGCATTTTGTAAAGTTCAGACTAAATATTTTTAGCAATGAGGAGATTTAAAAGGAAAACTATAAGAGATATTGTATATACCCTAAGGCATATTTTGTCTTAAATATTATCTTTGGCCAACTGTACTGTATAAATACAGTAAATATGAATAGAACTGGCAAGATGCCAATCTCCTGGGATGAATTTTAGTCAAGAAGGTATTTATGGGATATAAATAATACTGTGTCAACATTTAAAGAAGGGATCTGATTAGTTTTGAAATTATTCATATTAATCTTTTCACATGCTGTTAATTTAAGGCTCAAACTAAAGTTGTGCTAAGGTTTACTGATAGTTTGCACTGAGGAAGTAAGGGGGCATCTAGCTTGAAAGTCCACTTGAGGTTAAGGACACATCAGGATATAGGTGGAAATTCAGCGAGTCAGGGACTGCCTGACCCAGAAGCAACAAATGCGAAAGAAGTGGCAGAAAAAAATACTACAAAGATGTTTGGGAAAAACAGAAAGCTTTTTCTTGTCAAGCATGCCTTGTGCTCAGGACAGTATGCATCTGTACGAGTCTGAATCTCTCCTAAGCCCAGGTGGCAGTCAGAATTTGAGGTTTTTCAGAGCAATTTAAAGGGGAAGGTGGGATATGGTGTTCTCTGAGCACAACATCAGAGGGTTCTTGGGAATTTTGTGCCTAGGCAAAGTTACCTGAGTAAGTGCTTAAAACTAGTCACTGTGAATGCTGGATTGCATTAGGAGCTTATTACTTACCAGTTCTTTGTTGAATATCAAGGGCTTGATGCTGAAGCTAGGTGATGATTGCCACTGCACTGAGAGTAAACAGAAATTTAAGGGCAACACAATTAAGTTTCTGGGCTGAAACAATTAAGGATTGTGAATTGTGATGCTAATAAATAACTGACATACTTGAGAAAAACAGGCAACACATGTACCTGGAGGCAAGGGCCCATTCTGTCATCTTCATTCAAAGCAGTATTTATCACAGCCAGTGAACTGCTTTGTAGTGATAGCTTAAAGTCAATGCAGGTAAATTTTTAAGTTTTCTGCCTTCCTGAAGATAGGTTTAAAAGTACTCATTAGCCTAAGAAAATACAGTTCTTCTGGGTTTAGGCCTGGTTTTTCAGGAGTTTTAAGCTACCTTAGTGTGCAGGAGCCTCCACAGGTTCCATCCTGCACTGGTGGTTGGGATTAGTCTTCTCAGGAGCTCTGTCCCATGAATATTGCTTTACATTGGCCATCATTCTGCTGAATATTTGCCCCATGAAAGACAACATTATAAGCTGGCAGAGCACAATGACATGCTTCTACTTTATCAACAAGGACTCAATTTACCAGCAGTTACACATATGTGGGTTCCTTGTTTCAAGGTACCAGAGCTGCTCCTGCAGACGGCTCTCAGCACTGACTGCATCATTACCACAATGTTAACAGCTCACGTGTGTTTGCATTTAGCACAACACAGAGCCTAATCTATCCAGTTTTCCCATGTTATTAATGATATGGAAACAGACTCGGGAAGAACAAGTTATTTTGAAACTCTGTAGCTATGCTGGACCTATGGGTTGTGCTCTGGAGCACCCCTTGTAGGAGGAGGTGTGTGCCAGGCATGCTCTCTGCATTACAGAGAGCACCTGCAGCAGTGTGAAGGCTTTCCCCAGGAGAGACATGGGGGAACAGTTCCTTATTCCTTGTTCATGAATGACACTTAATGCAATCTTCATAGGTGGAAAACCCCAGGAAATTGCGCATGGCTTTAGAAAGGCTCAGGGTAATTTTCTAGACAGTAGTCCTCTACATACTGAGAGGGATAATAAAATAACATGCTCTGGTGCACTAATGAAGGGCAGCACCACATGTGTTTCCTGCCTGGCTTCTGAATCACCAGCCACTTTTACTGTGAGCAGGGTGCCAAGCTGGGAGGCAGGGGGGAAGGTCCAGGAGCCAGTCTGGAATGATACACGGACCTTGATCCTACAAGAAAGCTAAATACTCCTGACACCCCTCTTTAGCACTGCATGGTCAGATGAGCTACAAGACAGGGCTATATTCCCAAGTCCTTCCCATAACCCAACTGGAATTCCTCTCTTGTGTCTGTGTTAAAGAGGCACTCTTCGCTGTGGTTTGGTGAGTGAGAGCATTTGACAGAATCACGGAATCATCTAGTTTGGAAAAGACTTTCAATGTCATCTGAGTACAACTGTGAACCTCTCAATGTGAAGTTTACCACTAAGCCTTGTCCCTGAGTGCCACATCTGTACTTCTAAATGCCTCCAGGGATGGTAAGTCAACCACTTCCCTGGGCAGCCTGTTCCAATGCTTAGAAGCCCTTTTGGTGAATATACAGCAGTGTCCTTGCTGCTCCCCACCCTTCAGCCATTGAGAGTGTGAATGTTTTATAGTCCCAGAAGGCTTTCTGGAAATGTGCCCTTGTGTTCTGCTCCTGGCTGGAGATGTGCAGGAGTGCCCAGAGCTTGTGCTGCTCTTGCTAGCTCTACTTGCAGGACTAATGTGAGTAGGTGATTGAGTGAAGAAAGCAGAACAGCATCTTCATTAGGTGCCAGTCTTATCCTTGTTCCTCTTTGGTGCTCTGCATGAGAACTGTAGAGGCCATCGGGATGGCTGTGTTACTTTGAAGTTACTACTTGCAGCATGGTGCTGTCAGCTGGAGATTCCTGTCTGCACCAGAGCTGAGCAGAAGGATGAATGAGAGGACTGGCTGTCATTGTCAGTGAGCTTCTTCAGCACAGCCCTGAAACACGCACGGAGCTTCACACACAAGAACAGACTCATTAGCATTGAGGCTCTGTGTATGGCTAATTAGCTTCCTGAGCTGGGGCCCGGTTTATGGTGCATTTGCAGGGATGAACAAAGCCAGACAGTTCAAATTGCTCTCACTGCGTTGAAATCTGTCATTTGGGCATGAGAGCCCAGTGAGAAAGAAATGCTTTACAGCATGTTTTAGAGAGGAAAGAAGAAACTCTTCAGTGATCCTGAAGAAGGCTGACCCTGTTGGGCAGCTGGCTTCCTTTGCCTTTGTACTGATGTGCTAGACTGCTCCTGTATTACAGATAAAGAGAGGAACCCCAGGGTATGGTGACAAAATGAGTCATGAGTGAAGACACAAAAATGTTTCTGTTCCTGTTGTGAAACCACATGCAGCACATTTTCAAGCATGCAGTTTTTAGCTTGAGGATGATACGCTCCCCAGGTATTATTTAATGTAATAATGTGTTACGGATGTTTCTGCTGGTTTGTTTAGATTAAAAGGATTGGTTTGGTCGTTTTCTTAGGGAAAGCTTGCACCCTGCCTTCCACCACAGGCTGTTGCTTGCTTCCCCTTCACTCTGTGCTGTGGATAGTCAATGCCTAGCTCCAGCATCACTGCCAGTTGGCTTCCTGTAGTAGTCAATCTGAAGCAGCAATGTTTCTTCTTAAAACATCTCCCCTGTGCTTGTCCTTGCTGCCTGTGCTGTGTTAAGTGATTGCAGCTGGGCACCCGACTGTACAAGACATGCAGCTGCAAGGTATAGAGGAGAAACTCTAAGATTTGTCTGTAGCAAGACAATAAAATGTTGGGGGGAAAAAAACCCTTAGTGTCAAGGGTTGTGTTCTATCTCCTTCCAGTGTGACCAGTTGTGTTTGAATTTGTGAATGACTGAGGCAGTTCACTACTGTGGTTCTCTTAGCTCAAATGGCACAGGATTGGCTTTGCAGAAATGAAGTGCTAGACCTGGTTTTGTTAGACCTGTCTGGTCTTTATAGTTTTTTACATGTGTTTGGTGCTCTACAAGTTGGTGCACAGTAGCGAAGTTGCTTCTTTGGGTAAAATAGCATTCTTTAAAACAACCCAGTTTTCCAAAAGGAACATGGCACTTGGAAAGCTTTTGACTCCTTGTGTTGGAGGTCTTGTTGGATGAGTTAAGGCAGCTGTGCAGAGAAGCTGCTCGCTCCCTGTGGAGAGACAGGCTCTGCTGAAATATGTTTTTTGTTGTTGTTTGGGCTCTCTGGCATCCATGTTTGTTTTCCAGGAGATGCTGGACCTCACAGGCATCCCTGCAGCAGATTTGTGGCAGAGTGTGGGGAGGATCTTCAGAACATCTCTTCCTTGTTCAGGTTTTAATTTGGACAGTGACTGAGGAGTGCTTCTCGTCTCATGTGTGGTGCTCGTTGACATATTCAGGCTCTTTGCTGTGGAGCTGAGCTTTTCCCCTCTGAATCCCCCTTAGGGAGGGAGCCTCTTTTTGTTGTATAATACTTAGTACAGTGTGATCCTGATTTCAGGTTATTAAAAATAACTGTATAAAGTATAAAACATAAGTTGACCTCATAGCTGACCCTGCTATGAGCTAGGGGTTGGACTTCCAACATGAATTAACCGGTAATCCTTGTAATACTACATTTTAATGTAAGGAAAACAATGCATTGTATTTCAGCTTCCACAGGGTGGTCTTGATTCAAGTATCACCACATTTCTAAATATGTGCTGTTTTCTGCCAGTCTTGAATTTGTCCCTCTGCTATAGCTTTCTTGCACCAAAATGTTCCTGTTCTTCTTTCCCTCTGCACATGGTTTTATTTTGCTTTTCTTGCTTGAATGTTGTTTTTCAAATAAGCATGGTAAGTTGCATGAAAATAGACTACTGTATTGGACTTCAGCAAAAGCTGTGGCATAGTTTTAGGCAAACTGAGGAGGGGCGGGGAAGGAAAATGTTGTGATACTGACCTTTCACTTTGCTTGTTTGGCTCCTTCCCATCGTATCTAACCCACATGGCACTGACAAATACCGCATCTGTCTTGACAGGCAAGTTCACAAATAGCCATTCATTCATAACTTGGAGCTGCTGTAAGACTCCTTATGGGTTGCTTAATCTGACAGTTGTGCGTTTGAGCAGAGGCTTTGAAGCAGAGAGTTTGCAGAATGACCGTGAGTTCAGTCTGACTTGGTGAAAGCTGAGAGGGAGGTCTTGCGTGAAAGAGGATACTGTACTCGAGGGTGCGCCGCGTGTGCATGCGTGCACACACGCGCGTGCCTACATTTTGGAGTATTAAAACATCTGTTGTTGCCAAAGCCCAAATTGGAATGTGCTGGGAAATATAACTTAATTTTTAGCTTCTGGATTCATTTCAGTGATGGTAATTTCGACACTTCCTGGGGAGAGTCTATCGGTGGTTATGTGCATCAAATGCAGCCGTAAATCTGTCATTCTTTCCATTTCAGTTTTTCAGGCTTACAACTTCGTTAATTTTTCCCTGTTTGGCTGGTGTTAGTATCCAGTGTTTTCCCTGGCTTCATCTCTTTTAAACCCCTGCTTTGAATTTTAAAAGGCAAGCTAAGCCTGTTGAAGTTCCTTCTCTTACTTGTTTTTGTTTACTTACAGCATTTGCAATTCAGCAGCTAGCTCAGCTGAAATAGTGATGGTAATATATCTTTACCATAGTGATGATTGAAAGAACATAGGAACGTGGGAATCAGAACATGTTGGTTTTCATTCCTTGGGGTGGAAAAAAAAAACAATCCACAAAATCCCCCAACCCTGTGGGTGAACATTGTACTCATAAAGCTTGAAAATAGATGTTAGCAGCACTGACTCTTTTGAAGTGGTCAGAGAGCACCTCAAAATCACATATTTGATGAAGGCTTCTGCACAAAAACACTTACTAATCCTGAGCCTCCAGTTGTGTTTGCAGCTGATCTCCAGTACCCCAAACTGAGAGAGTGGTCCTTGCTTATTTGAGTAGGCATTGTACAGTATGTGTAAAATTACTTCTTTTGAGCTTAGGGCAAACAGTCATAAAGATCTCTAGGACTGCCAAGATGTGCACTTGGAAGTACACCTGCAAAACTTTCCATCTTCCAAACGGCATGTAAAAACAGTGCTGCAAATTCAGCCTCTTCTGATGCAGCACTGGGATGAAACGATGGCACAAGTGATTAGGACCTGGTGTTCACCAGAAACTGGGACAGGCTGCTGCTCCTTGTCCCACCTCTGCTTGGTCTCATGGGTGTCCCAGACTAGCAAAGCTGAGAGACATCTTTCTGCTCCCAGACTACAGGGGGGGCAGCTCTGCCCTGTGCATCACAGTTCCTGATCTTCGTGCTTTGAGGCTTTGGTGCAGGAATTGATCCAGCTGACTGGAGAATAGTTGGACAGAGCACTTACTGAATGCCTAGTAAGAAAGATTTATAGATGCCAGGGTTCAGGTCCACTGACATGTGCAGTACTGGCAGTTCATTTCTTCCTTCAAATGCCTGCAGGGGGTATAAGGGGTATTTGCCTTAGGGGAAGGATAAATGATATATTGTATTCTCCAACATGATAGGACATTGTAAATAGTCTGGAGATGCCTTGGGTTCTCATTCGCACCCAGTCTCCAAGAGATCCAACCCAGTTTTCTTGGCTGTTGCAGTTGGCTCTGGGCCTCCCTGGCAGAGCAAGGGCTGTGTATGTCTTGTGCCAATCACTGCTTTATGCTCAGATTTTTCTTGATGCGCGCTTTGGAAGTGAAGCAGCCGCATTTCAACATTGAGGCTTGCTGAAAGATGTCTGTACGTTTCACTTGTTGCGCTCGTCGCGTGTTTATCCAGCCTCTGATGGCAGGCTATTGCAGCAGACACACATCTCTGGGTCTGTGAGTGGGGAACAAGTTCCAGCTTTCTTGAAAATCAATCTGCTGTACTGATCTGGTGGTGTGATAGGAACTGAGAGGCTCCCTGCCAGGATATACAGTTTGCAAAGCAAGGGAGCTAAGTGAGCAGCTTTGGCCCAGTTTGGATGGACTCAGAACAGATTGTTGGGGGCCTGACCTTCCTCTCCCTCTCTGAATCTGGATTCCCCCATTCCAGCTTGCATTTCTCCCTGATGCTAGGAGCCATGAATTTGGGAGTTTCACATTCCCCTTGCTAATCAGGGAAGAAAAGAGCCCCAAAAGAATCTAGAAAAAGATCTTTATGAAGGTGGCCATAGTCTGAGCTACAGCAATATCATGTGTCTGAAGGAACATGCCTCCTTCCAAGCTGCAGTCCCATTATTTACCACACTTTATTGGGAAACCTAAATTTCTCTGGCTGGAAGTGTATTTGTTGAGGTAGAGTCTGGAAAGGAATCTGCCTCATGCACACTTGCCACTGGGCCAGCTATACATGTGATACAGTCAAACCTTTCCATTTCTCTGCCTTTTGAGAGTATTTTCCCCAGATTAAGGGCCCTGGTCCAAAGCCTGCTGAAAATGCCGGAAGTCTTTCCACTGGCTGCAGAAGTCTTTGGTCAGGTATTAAGTGTCATTCCTTTGTTTCAGGGAATGACCACATGTCCAAGATATACTGGGGTGTATTACTGTAATGTGGTGCTTTCCCCTTTATTGAGTTGCCACTGCAGACATTCTTCTGCATAAGGCCCTGAAAAACAAAGACCACGTTTGAAAATAAACACCTTAGTTAGCTTTATTGATGGAATCAGTTGTTGGCAGATGTCATCTGGGATCAGCATATGGTGGCAATATGGCAAGAACTGCAGAATGCACAGAAGGAGGGATGAGTTAAGGTCCTGTACTTCTTAGGTATTCCACATCTTCCCCAGTCTAACATAAATGACCATCTGACTGCAAAGGTCTTGGCAAATAAACATGCCATAATGTATCTTTATCATCCTCCCTACAGCGAGTTTTTGTCTAGAAGTTGATCACTCCACATCCAGAGGTTTCTTAGAAACATGTGCAAAATGAGACCTCAGTGCCTGGAGCAGGGAAGAATCTAAAGGCTTTGAATAAAAATGTGGTAAATCTCTGTGCAGTGGACTGTAAAGAATGGTCAGGGCTAAGCCAACAAGGTGTTTTTATGTTATCAATAAAATCTTAAAAGTCAGTTTTGCATAGAGCTGGAGCCAGGAGGGCCATTTCTGAAAGTCAGTTTGCTACATGATAATATGCTGAGTTTACAAGCTGGAAAGCCAAGAAGTTTGGGAACAGGAGCTGTGCTTATAGCATGAAGGTGCATGTGGTTTTACATAAAGCCTCTCTGACTTGTGTCTCTGAGTGGCTCACAAAATAACAAGTTAACTTTTGAGATACATATTTTTGCATGGATGAAGAGCTGTAGCAATTTAATTTGAGTCAGTAAAGTCACTCCAGATTTTTTCCTGTGGTGTTGAAACTGGATTCTGTGCAGCAATTGTTTAGGCAAGCAGAATGATCATTGTGGCCAGGGTTTTAAGCAGTACCTAAAGGAGTGGTTTCTTTGTAGCCTTTGAGAATCCCAGCCTTTTGTTCAGATGAAGACTGAGGCAGTTAAATATTTGTTGATAAGAAATGTCCTGAATGCTGTTTTGTATCATATTTATATTACTACTGTATACTTCCCAAAGCCTGAAAGGACTCAACATCCACCACAGGTTGTTGGGGATTTGTGTGGGTTTTTTTAAAAAAAGCAAAGCAAAAAGCTTGGGTTTTGTTCCAGGTCTGTTCACACTTAGGGCTAATCAATAGTTGGTATCATACTTCAGAAAGGATGAGACTGATCTTGCTCTAGGAAGCTTTGAGTTATGGCAGAATGGACAGGTTAAAAAAGCTGGAAGCCCTCATTTTGGTATTCTGGTCTCTCTACCTACATATTCCAGGCCAATGAGTTTTGGATTAATTCATTTTTGAAAGGGAATTCACATCACACTTGGAGAATTATTCCAGTGATTAATTACATGGACTAGAAATGGGTACCTTTGTGGTTTGTGTTGTTTAGCTTCAAGTTCTAGCATTTGAATCTGGTTTAAACCTTCACTCGCTATTTTGAAAACCTCTTGTCAGATCTGTGGGCTCTCTGTAGGTACCCACAGGAAATGGAAGTTTTGGAGAGAGGAACTGATCTGGCTAAGAGTAAGTTGGCATGCCTGCTGGAAGACCCTCCAATTAGCAGCCAGGAGCTTGGCATGGGCTGCTTCATTCAATTTCAAGTGTTTTTAGTATCTGTAGACTGTGATCAAACCACATATCTTTAAATTTAAGTGTGCTGTGCTCCATGAATTACTTCCTAGCCTTTTCATTTATTCTCATGGTTCCCCTCTGACATGCCTCTGCTTTGTTCATGTTCTGCTGAGACTGTGGACAACAGTATTGGCCACAGTATTTCAAGAGTGGCTGTGCCATTATCAAGCTACATGCATGTTGCAGACCCTTCTCTAATTCATTACTACACAATTTTTGCAGTTAGCTTTGGCAGTCACTTTCCCAGGAGCTCTACAGGAGAAGTTAAAATTCATGCTTGGGTAATTATCCACCAGTTCTTTTCAGTGGTGCTGACTATCAAGATGGAGCCTCCTACTTTGTAAGTATGGTCCAGTTTCTCTGTCCTACAGTATTTCCATACTGAAAAACATTTACATCTTGATAATTCAGGATTCAAGTCACTCTATTTTCTGTGCATCTTCTTCATTATTTAACACATCTATATTATTATTGAATCTTCAGCTGATTAGTCATGGTTTAGTTTCCCTCCAGATGATGGATAAAAATATTAGATAGTAGAGTACAGTAAAATGGGACCTTTGTAGATGCTTTTCTCTCAATAATGGATTGTATTTTAAGTCTCATGAAAAAATGAGGCTTTGATTCATTTACTGCCTTGCCCTGTTGATGTCCTGTTGTTCCTGTTTCCTAATGAAGCCATTATGTAGCACCAGCTTAAATGTCTTGCAGCTACCCAGGTACATTATGTTAAAACAGTTGTCTTGCCTACCCATGTCACTCACTATGGTACAGACCAGTGGGATCTGTTTTCCTGGAGCTGCTGTGGATTATACTCCCTTAGTTCCTCTGAGTTCATTCTCATTGCCATACTTCACATATTTTTTCTGGGATCAGTATAAGGCTGACTGTGTAAGCATGATATCACAGACTGCCTGTTTAGGATTGTGTATTAACAACTATGTTCTGCCTCAAATCTTTAAGGTATTTTGCAGTGTTTAGGATTTATTGAAAGCTAGTTTTAGTAATTTACATTCTTCCTTGAACAGCTCTTTAAAATGTCCTTATGCAAGTTATCAGGTCTTACTTATTTTATATTGTTGTTTCAAGACCCTCTGAGTTGCTGCTGGAATAAAAAAAGAAATAACCTGTTCATCTTATACTTGCCTGTCTTTTTTATCTACAGAAGTAGATTTCATGATACACATGATTTCATTAAATACAGAAGTGTATTCCATATTTCTGTACTACTATTTCCACAGTTTTTTATGTAATGGAGGAATATCACTGTTAAGCTTCCTTAGTACTCAAGTAAATCTCATCTCTAAGTTTCTTGGCCATGGAGCTGGCACGCCCATTTGTTTTTTCTCATCTGTTATCTGCAGTTTTTATTTTCTGATGTTACAGCAGTTCTCAGCAGCTATTAGTTTTAGTCTTACCTTTTTTTTTGGTAATATATTGTTTAACTTTATCTTCCTAGGGTGGCATTCTTACAGTTCCGTCATGATTCACAGGCAGTTTTCTAACCTGAGTGGTCTTATTTGTTGAATGTGTGTCATTTCCACTTGTCCAGCAAGCTAAGTGTCAGTCCATTATCCTGTCCAATTTTGTCTGTAAACACTTCTGTCCAGTTGATTCAGTTCATCATTGTATCATCTTTGTATGACTGTCTCCTTCGTAATACTAAATCCATGTGCATTCAGTTCTTTGGGACTTCCTGGTTTTGTGCAGAACACGAGGTGATCACTTCTACCTAAGCTTTGAATCTTGCCCGTCAAGCACCTCACTTCCATCTTAAAAAGAAATCAGTACTTACATCTGGCCCGTTGAAGTTACTTAGTTGTTGAAGTGCCAGCAACCTAAAATCAGGGTTCTGTAGAGTCCAGCTCGTCAGAGAGCCACCATATTTCCTCAGGAGCCAGATGCAAAGATGTGGCCTGGCAGAGTTTGGTGGCCCTTGTGCCGGCGAAAGCGGTGCCACCCACCGCTCCAAACTGCAGAGTAGGTGGTGATGGGTTATCTGGGGCTCGTACCATTGGCAGCTCTTCCCTCAGAGATGCAAGGGGCCAGACACTCCAGCTGTGAGGTTAGTTCTCTTGCCAGAAACCATAATTTTGGAAGGCAAATAATATTTTTGGGTTTCTTTTCCATGTTCAATAGCGCAAGACATGGGAGACCTCCAAGTCACTGACTCAGTTGGTGACTCCATGTTCAAAGTAGTTGGTGGATATGTTCTTCCTACCCCACCCAGAGGTCTGAACCCTTAACCTATAAAGAAATGTCGCTTGTGTTAAAAATAGTGTAGAGGGCATAGTGGATCATAAGTCATCCTAGTAATTGCAACTTAGTAAAAGGACCTTGGCATTGGGGTCATCTGTACTTAATAACAGTTAATATGCTCATTAGCACTAAATTGGAGCTAACTCTAGCTAGTGTCTTCATGGAGCAATATGGGGGTTTTTTTTAAGTTACTATTGAAAGGGAATGACCAGTTACTCTGCATTAATCCTCTCTGTGTTAGCCATGATTCCGTGGTAGCAGGATTTGTGGCTAGCTGTACATGAAGCTCTGCAGATGAGTTTTGTTATACTGTACTGTCTGTCCTTTTTGTGCTGCAACTTCTCATCCTTACATGCCCATCTCTGTAGTAGTTTCTAGGCTCAGTGAGCAGACACATTTCCTGTGCAGTATGTGTAGCATTTTTAGGGAATCTTCAGAAGTGACCTGGGAGCTCCTGGGCCAGCTGCAGTGAAGAAGTAGAGGAAGGAGTTGAAAGCTGAGCACCTTTGCACAGGCAGACAGGTGTGTGTTCCCTGCATGCAGGCAGCTAGTGGCACTTCTAGTGGCTGCAGAGATTCCCTGAGAGAGGCTTAAAATCTCTATGCTTTTCTGTTCCTGATTTGCACTGCACCAGGGTGTAAATCATTTTAATTGTAATTATTGTTACAAAGCACAAAAGACTGAACAATTTTAATGTGGTTTAAAACTTTCACTTCCCTCTGTCTCTAGCATTCATCTGTTGTCTGCTGTCTTTATCTTAATCATTTAAAGATGTATTTCCTGTGCTTTGAGTCTGTGAATCTTGACTTCTTTGCAGTGAAAAAAAAGAAAAAAAACAATGTAGTTTTCTTCTGGTTTTTCTTCTTCATTGCACTTTTACTTTTTGTGTAATTCTTTTCTTCTTCTTTTTCTCCCCAGAGTGAAAGGGTTGGACAATCCAATCCGCATTTCTTGAAAATAACTTGCTTTCATTTCCTCGCCGAGCCAGGGAATAATTTGGAAAGGCTGTTCTCTGGACCCTTGGCTGAGCAGGAGAAGCCAGCCAGCTGTGCTGCTTGCCAGGGGAACAGGAGTGCTTCCTGGCAGAGGTGGGGCGAGAGGAACGGAGCCTGTGCCGTGGGACTTGCTTTCATCTCCTCCACTCTCTGCAAGGCAGTCCTGAAATTTCCTGACCACTGTTAGATCTTCCAGCTAGAGCAGCTAACTAGTGAGGCCCACTTGTATAGAAAAAAAGCTATACAGGAAGAAAATGCAGCTTGCTTTTCTAAGCAGCAATAGATTAAAAATACTAATCTGTGCTGGGCACTCTAGCACAAGTTTCTGTGTGAAATTTTGAATACCTGGTAAGGCAAGATGGGTGCTCCCACGTGTCTGGTCACCATCACTGTTCACCTGGTGTGAATGCCCTTTTTGTATAATCATCCACATATGTTAAAAATGGGGTCTGTGTTTATCATTTATCCTATTCCATTTTATTTAGCATATTTAGGTTTGGATGTACTGGAATATTCTGAATCCTTTTTTGGGGTTTTTTTTTGTTTTCTTTTCCAAATTTCGTCCTGTTGCTGAGGTGAAGTCTTGGGTGGGAGGAACGCATTGCGTTCTGGCTTTGGGCTCCTGCAGACAAGTTGCTGTCAGCAACACGGCAAATGCTTTACTTCTTGGAGTATTCTCTGAAGTGAAACGTTGCAGGTTTCCTGGTAAAATATGATTAAACGTAATTCCTTGGTCTTCATTGCTGGGGCCTTTATCAGAAATACACAAGCAAGAAGGCTTCTCCTTTAAGCCTCTGGGAAAAAGTTTGGAAATATCTATCCCCTTTTATGGTTTCATCATAGACATGTTTCAGAAGAGGTCCCAGTGTGAAAATGACTCCCATGGAGAAGCCTTTCTTTTATTTGCCTCCAAGTCTCACTTGCCTAAAACTGTAACTGTTTGCTTGCCTTCTTCTTAAGGCACTTTAGTGATACCTGGAGATGCTATGGGATTCTCGTGCCACCTTTCTAAGTGATACATTCCCCTATATCTGTACTGGTTCAGCTTTTACCATGAACCTTAAGTGAAGTCAGCAGATGGTGAGAGGTTCGTGGCTTGGCTTGAAGTCACAACTGACCTACCAGTGGTGACAAAGCTCCTCACCTGAGGAGCTGGTTCCTGCACTTGCACCAACAGTGATGGGAAATCTCAAAGCTGTACAAAGCCTCAGCATCTTGAGGAAACTTCAGTCATGCTCGCATGTTTTCAAGGGTGGAAGAAACAATTTGTTGTAGGCTTTGTTTTATCCACTTTTGTGAAAGTCTGGTTACAGTGAGATGATCTTTACAAACGTCTAGTTTGGATTGTTGTAATCATGATTCTGCAGTTGGATGCAGAAAGTGCTGATGGCTGACTTGACAAAAAGCAGCCAGTGCCATCAGGAGCAAGTACATCTCATGTGCTATGCAAATGCCATTTGCTCTGCCAAAATCTTTCTGATAAAAATTTCTGTCCCTGGCTGGAATTCGGAAACCCCGTGAGAGCCTGGGATCCTTCTGCCTCAGAGCATTTACTTGACCTCAAGTAAATACAAAAATATCCATCTTGCTTTTAGCATTATGAAGCAGTGGTAGTGTTTTTTGGTACTGACAGCCAAGCAGGTGGGCTTGCACACAATTAGTTCAAGGGCATTGGCAGCTATTCTGTGTTGTTTGTAACCTCTTCACTGCTTTTGACAAGGGGTTTCTAACTTTTATAGATGCCACCAAAGGAAAAAAAATCTACGTGAAAGCAGTCTTGTTCTTCTATGCCAGAAAAAGTGAAAAATAGAGAAAGAAGTTCACTATGGATATAATTTTTTCCCCCTTTGGTGTTACTGAGAGGTGCTAAGTAAAACATCTATGGGTAGGAATGGTCCAGCTGGGGAGGCTGTAACTGCCCATGTTTAGTGTGTCAGGGCTCTCCACAGCTCCTGTAACAGAGATCCTTTTCTTTGCTCCTATTCTGGTCCTTCTACTGCATCAGCCAACTTTCACCCCGTATTGCAGCTGCTGACAGAGAGGTTTTCTGATGTGTGGAGCCAAGGGCCAACCACAATTTGTCCATGTATTTACAGGGATCATTTCACTCCTCTAGGAGAGTAGCCAAGTATTTCTTGATAGAAACGTGCTGCATCCATCTAACAACACTATCCAATTGAGGCAAAGTGGAGAATGTTGTAATACTTGTATTACAGTAGTTGCTGAAGTCCCAGTGAGAGATCAGGGCCCTGGTGCGTGAGGCACTGTTGATCTCACAGTACTTTTCCCAGCCCTACAGACCTTCCCATTTAAGCTGACAAGTCAGATAATGATGCTCTGTGGTATTACCAGTTACACTGCAAGAGGCACGTGTGCTTGAAACCAGAGATTTTCATGTGATCTTCAATATTTCTTCATGTGAGAGTGTTCATCATCTCATCCAGATTGCTTATCTGTGAAGTGGTTGTACATGAGAAATGGAGAAACTTCATGTCTTCACTCACTGCTACTGGTCATTTTTTTGTTTTGGTTTGGAGTTGGTTTTTTTTCAAGGCCAGACGTTAATCTTGGCCTTATAGCCCCAATAACTATTATTTCTCATCAGCAGCATGGTGAGTCTGAAAAGAGAAATTAGAGTCAAGAGGATATTTTCCCAGAAGATTACGGCAGTTATAATGGAGGTCAAACTTTTGGCTTCAGCTATTGGACTGTTTCACTTTAAACTTGAAATGCACATCAATGAAAGGAGCAAGTTCAAAGTTTAGCATGAAATAGTGCCAAAGACTAAGGGGAAAAAAAATCATATCATAGTAATTTTCCAAAAATTCACCATCACTCTTCACACTGAATATAACTTTTCAAGCCATATAACAAGCAATCCTGAGATAATGAATCACCAGTGGAGAAAAGTATCATACAACATGGCATCCTAGTTTGGGGAATTCACAGCCAGGGAATGGAGTATCAGTTATAATTATTTAGTGTGTTGTTTTAAGCACAAACTTGGTTTTTGCACCACAGAGAATTTACTCATTATAATTGCATTATTATACATGTCAAGTATCGTGGTATAAATTCCTTTAATACAAGGCTTATCTCTTTAACTTAAGGAGCTGTTATGATTTATTAGTTAGTTCCAGGATAGTTGCAGCAGACTTCCAAGTGTATTACCCAGGAAACAGAATGCTTCGAAGAAGCATTGTTAAATTTTTAAGTTAGCTGCTCTGTATAGGGGTAATTAGTGTCCTGTAAAAGTCATTCCCACAGGAAGGGTTTTAGAAGCCTGCCACTCATTCTGGCTGCAGTGGGAGCTTTCTGTGCATGGCCCTTGTTGTCTAAAGGTTTTCATGATGCCTAGAACAAACCTTCCTTGCTGCAGCTCAGAACCACTCAGGATTTATCCTTCATGGACGTGGAAAATGGATAATACCCCTGCTTTTTGTGGCAGCTGTTTAGATACCTGGGGGCTGTTTTTACATAACATCCTCAGTAGTCTCTTTTTGCCTGAGCAACCCAACTCATTAGTCCATGTTTGATAGCTCAGTGTAATCTCATTCCTCTGCAGCACCTAGGTGGGTAGAGCTTCTGTTTTAACTAGGAACCACTGATAACTGCTGGCTTAGGGCAGTTTTCCAGTCTTGCAGCCTACCTACTGTCTGTTTTTGTCTAGACCCCATTTCCCTCATTTGCTAACAGGCTTGTCAATGTCCAAACCTACTGAAGTCAAGATAAATGTCATACATGGTTTCTCCTCTATTTGTAGTTTGTTATCTAGTCCTGAAGGCACTTCAGGTTGTTTGGACACTAATTGCTTCTGACAAGGCCATGTGAGCAGTTACTCAACTCCTTGTTTTCTTCCAGGTGCTAACAAATTGTTTGTTTGGATATTTTTCCACTCTCGTTCTGTCTTGAACTTCTCACTACCCCTTATTTCCCTCATGTGCCCTTTTATTTTATTTTTTTAACAGGTGGCATAGATTGCTCCATTCCAATCTTCTGGTGCTTGACATTGTATTTAAAATGGTCTTTTCTTAATTGTAAGAGTAGTGTATTAATCTGTGGCAGGTATTTTCAGAAGGTTAGGTAATTGTAGAAAAATGTGCAGGTGTCCATAGTTCCTTGCACGCAAGGCTGTGCACTAGAGCTGAATTGCTTGTATAAGAAAGGTAGAAAAAAGGGGGATTGAATGTCTGTGTCAGGGATACTGTGCCTGGATCTCTGTCCCTGATCATGCTCTGTGTCTGGGGTTTTTTACACTGTGCTGTGGGCCTGGTTCACTAAGTGGTCTTTTAATTGGTTTGTAGCTTGCTATGTACTTGGAGAAGCAAGACAAAGTTTGGGAATCCTGTTGAAATATTTTGTAAACAGCCAACTGAGTTGCTGGTTGTATGGTAAAGTTACTTGTCAAATTTGAACAGTGTCATGATCATACCTTTTTTTGTTTTCAAAATCAACCTGAGGAATGATGAGTAGTATCTGTAGAATGTACAGCAATATTCTGTAGTATCTTTTACTGAAGTGCCTACAGGAGTCTGTCAACTGAGAAAAATAGAGCTCAGCTGTGACTCTCCCCATCTCACATTACTATTATTATTTTGGTTCATTTTTTCGGATGGAATTAGGATTTGATGCCCTTTCAAAAAAAATGAAAACTATGAAAAGAATGGAGAAAGTAACTTCTAAGCATTTTCTCTCAGGCCTCTCTTTTGCAATAACGGAATGAAGAAGTAACTTTTCCATACTCTTTTCAAGAAATCAAAATAAAGCGGTATCATCTTTCTGACTCAGTGTACAATGTTTGTGTACAAGGTTTGCTATCCCAGAGCATACAATTGATATTCATGAGAAGCATAATTTTCTACATTCTTTGGGCTTTTGTTCTTTGGATAGGGACTACTCAAGTTTCATGCAACCACCGTACCCTGCCCTGGTCTCCGGGACAGTGGTATTTCATCTCCTCTGATTAATAGAGATACTGAAGCATTATTTTTTTCCAGTGGCCTGTATTTGATGCCGTGGATTATGCTACTCTGCACATGAGCTTATTCTTTTTGACATATCCTCTCTTTTTTTGCTTCAAGTCTCAGTGGCTCCCTTGCTGTATCCAGGTGCCCTTCCCTCCACCCTTGGGGTAGCTGGCAAGGAAGAAGGAGGCATTATGTTTTTGCAGTGCTTTAGGCAAGTGGTGCCACAGATTAGCTGGAGATGTGGGTTATCATAAGGAGGTGCTATTCACCTAATTGTTAGATTAGTACTTTCATAGCTTATTTCCAAAATGAACTATTCGGTCTTTGTTTTCTTTCATTACACTCTGGAGCCCCTGCAGCTCCTTGCTTAGCTCTGACTTCTTTCCATTTCAACACTATCCTATTGGAAAGATATGTGCAGCACTGAAAAGCAATTTTTTTTGAGTGTGTGTGATCCCAGTTAATTTCTGTAGTTAAAGACTTACTTCAATTTTTGTTGCAGTCTGAGGGCACTTTATTTTGCTGCAGTGAAGCACTGAGAACTCATGTATCTGCTGTACACCATCAACCCTTGTCTTGCCTTGTCCTTGCAGTTGAATCACTTTTTAAAATTATTTTTCACAGTAATTTTAATATTTATGATTATTTCGTGCCTTCTAGAAATACTTTTGAGTATGTAAAATAACCTATTGTGTAAATTTGAAAATGGCAAAAAATTGTTCTTTGTTACCTAGTATGACTGTAGGGTGGTTAGCCAGTGTCCCATCCTTCTCATTTGTATCTGTGATCCTGAGGTGCTGGTAGTACCTGTGCCTCAGGAATACAGAGCCAGGACAAAGGTGTCACCTCATTGTTGACGTAATTGATGTGTGCATTTTGAAGACAAATCCCTTCTGAAGTTTCTCCTTTAAAATGTGGGGCTTTTCCTTTTGATGGAGGGTCAGCATTGTGTTGAGGAGAGCTAGAATAGTCCTGAAGTGTTCTATGTTTTGTGTAAATAGGTGTGATATTTCACTGTCACGTGTTCTTTTGTATCAGTGTTGAGGAGGACACTGCCTCCAGGGTATTCATCCAGTACTTCAATCAAAACACACAACTCAACAACAAACTCTTTGGACAGTTTCCTGTTTCACGTCCACTTTCCAGTGCTTGTTCCCTCTGAATATGGTCCTTAAGCTCAAGTATCTTGTGTTATTTGTGTCAGTGTCATATGACTGAAGCAGTAAAGACTAATTTCTGGAGCCCTGCTTCTGTAGGCACAGGTCATCTGGATACCTGGAGAGCCCCACCAGTAGGAAGTATGACTAATTATGCACGTAGAGCAGAAAATTTAAAACTTGCCATGAAGAGCCACCATGCTTTTCATGCTCCTTTGAACTAATGTGTTTTCAAATCATTCTTTAGCTTATTCCAAGAAGCTGCTGAGGCATTGCTAGTCTGTTTTGATCCTTAAGAAAAGCAGACATTGACCCTGTAGTTGCTATCCACATTCATTATCGCAGTCATGGTGTTGTATGATGCAATTTGTGGAGCTCTTTCACTGAATGTGATCTCTGTCTGGAGTCTGCGTTAGTTTTGGATTCTTCTGAATCATAAATGGTCAGAACATCTTTTTCTAATATTTAGTTGGATGTCATTTTGTTAGTCTGAAACATACTCTTTTAGATTTTTTGTTTCTTCGTGTGCATATAAGTGTGTCTGTTTGTATGCACGCCTCTTTCTCTAGAGAATTTTGTCTCAAACGTTTATGCGTGCCCAGAAAAGCAGAAAGTAAATTTGCTTGCCAATATAAAGCCAATTTTGGGGGGCATTACAGTAAAAATGTAAAGGAAAATAGGTGAAACTTCAGGTGGAGGCAGAGAGTTGAAATTAATTGAGCAAAACCTGCCCTTGAAGCAGGAGGCAATAAGCAGTCTGTGGTTGAGCTGGGGTGAGGTTCCATTGTCTTGGCGACACCATGGGCCTGCTGGAGGTGTGTGTCCATGGCCCTGTGACTCAGGTACCTCTGCTGCACAGCTGTCCTGCACCACAGTTTTGTTACCGTGCTGTCTCCTCCAGGGTGTGATAAAGCTCCCCAAGGAAAAAGCAATCAGGAACTCAGTCTTGGTGCTGTCTCTCTAAAAGCCAGTTCTCTGCAGATGAACCTCAAGGCAGGTGGCGGCACTCGGAGGGATTGATATTTGTAGTATTTTGGGAAAGATGTTTATCTTGCCCTTTGGAAAATCCAACTGGATCAATTTAGCTGTTTTATTTGGACACAGGAGAGCAAGTCTAGCCTTGTAAACCTGATCACTCAGCTATGAATAGCACAGACAAGAACTGAGTACCCGCTATGATAAGAACTTCTGCATTTCCTCGTGTATTAACTTATCACAAGAAGGGGCCATGCTATAAAATGACATTTTCCTGTCATTAATGCCCCATGTTACCTTGTGTAATGCAAGAAGAGAGTTCATACCTGCAGCAGCCCTTGCAGTGAACTGTACCCTTTCCCATTCTCCTTATTCCCAACTCTCCCAATTCTCTTCCATCTTAGACACTAGAAGGTTAAAATATAAAAAGTGCATATATTGTAACCAAAAAAAAAACCTTAATCCTTTTTCAATCTGTATATGATTTTACTCCAGGCAAGGCAACTTTCCAGATTTGCATAAACCAACATTTGAAATGGGATGGCTTTAAGACTCAGAAGACTGTCTAGGAGATCTTACTATGTTAACTTGAAATTATTTGGAAAACCAATCTCTTTTTTCATCTTTTTTTTTTTCCTCCTTATTTTTCCTTCTTTTTAGTTTGCTTTGTTTTCTTGTTTTTCTGGCAATAATTTTTAAAACTTTTTAGAATATTTTAAATTGTATCGCTGTTTTGGAGTGGTCTGGAGAGGCTCTCAACGTCCTCAGAATGGGCATTGTTTACTCACTCTTGTTGTGCTTGGACCCTTTAAGACTGGAGGCCACAGTTTAGATCAGACTGGAAAAAGGTGGTTTTGAGTAAAATGTAGACTATTGGAATAAAAGATGTTTAGCCATAAGTATCTAGAACATTTCCAGCAATGGATTAAAAAAAATGTTCAGGTTGGAACAACAGGACCTGAGAAGCCATGGTCTTCCCACACCTTGCTGCTAGTCAAGGGGTTCTGCCATAAACATCTGTGATGAGTATTGGTGTCTTCTCAGATTCAAAGGCATTTTGTTTGTTTCTGCTCTGAATTTTGAGAAGTAAAACCTGCATTTTGGTCCAAGGCTTCTGAGGATTAGGTTAGCAGGGCACAACTTTCTGCCTCAAGGTCAAGCAGACCTGTAGCCTGTATGTAAATTAGTCATGTTATAGTGTTAAGAGCTTGTACCTCTTGGGTTGGCCAGCCATTGCATTCCCATGGGAGGGAAGCTGGGAATGCTGTCTCCTTTTGGCTTGTTGTGCTGACACAAAGCATCCAATCCATACAGTTAGTTAGTAGAAGCAAGTGTTAAATACAGAAGAGGTCTTCCAGCCTTAGGGGGTCTTGCAGCTCTTTACAGAGCACTTGTAAGTTAGCATTTTTTGAGACTGAGCCTTTGTGGACACCGCCCTAGGTTAGAAGGTGAGAAATGCTTGGAGTTTATCCTTGCTAGGCTATGCTGCATGGTGCCAATCAATAAGGCTTGATTATAAAGAGGATTTGAACTTAGTTGTTGCTTTATGACTGTTCTTACTTTTCAGTATCAGCTGGCTCTCAGTGCTATTCTGTAAACCCAGTTCTAGAATGACAGAAGTTTGCCCATGTTGGTCTTTGCTGTTGTGCAGTTCATAATGTGACAGGCAAGGATTCTGTAGGACAAAGTATGGCAAACCAGCTGTTATCTTCTTTCTCTTGTCTTTAATTTGTGAAGGATGATAACAAAAATGTAAGTGCATATTCCATATGGAAAGGTCTGTTTGAGACACTGCTCTTTTCAGGGACTCTAAAAAGGCATGTAGCATTTGTATCTTCTCTTTGTGGCATTTCTTAGAAGGCATTTCTTAGAGGTCATTTCTCTTAGCTATGGTTTTGATTTTTAAGAAGTTTGTACAGTCCTGGGATTCAGTATCTTTTTTTGAATTGAATAAAGCCAGTCAAATACTGTTGGGCACTAGGCAACAAGGTACATAGGAGATGCCAGGAAGAGACTCTGCTGAGCTGTAGATGCTTCACATTCCAGGCCTCTAGCCTTGCAACTGTAGTATTTACTGAATTTCATTTCAGCTGGAGATGAAGAGCAAGGCTGTCAAGGAGAAGGGACTTAGGGGGATTTTAAGCTTGCAGAAGAAAAGTTTGACTGAACTGGTACAGTATGCTAAATTCTCCCTGGATAATTGACTTCCATGGAGGTGTGTAAAGAACAGTCACTCATGGGCAGTTTGCTCAGGCTAAAATCAACATGCATTGCAGCAAGAGGAAAGCAAGAAAAAGAAGGAGGGGTAAAAAGGAAGGCTTACCCCAGCTGTGAATGAAAAGCACCAAGCTTTTGTATTTGCAAACATGAGTGGATTCTCAAAAGGGCACAGGAGTGGTTCCAACACTTCTGATCTTCTGCACACTTTGGTTGATTACCAGATAGCTTTATCAACTCAGAGGACTTCTGTAGAGGAGATTATAGTCCATGGCTCAATTGGTGCCAGAAATCTTGTTTACAAAGAGAGTTAGAAAATGAGCAAAGCTGAAAAACTGGAAGCCAGAGATGTTTTTAATGGATGCAAATTATAAAATCCAAAGTAAAGTGAGGAAGTTTTGCAAAATCACCCTGATATTTCATGTTTCAGTCCCATGTGAGTGCTGCTGGAGAATGATTTCAGACTTCTGTCTACCAAACTAAGTATCAAGGAGAACTTGGATCTAGTTCAGTTGACTTTATTGGATTATGCCTTCATGGTATTGTAGCTGAAGAAAAGGGCTGTGATTCCAAATATTATGTGTAACAATTGTGCGAATTCCTTAATCCTGTTTTCCATTCATTTATGTAGTAATTAAAACCATAAACCTGGAAACTATTGTCACAGGAAACTTTCATTTGCAGAGACCTATTTAATTTCCTATGGTTTATGGCCGTATATTCAATTTTACTCTCTTCCCCTTCCAGAAGAGGGTGAAGCCTGATGGTGTTACCTTCATTATCGGTCTGTGCCTTGGCTTGGTTTCTTGCAAGTTGTTCAGAACATGACAGTGTAATTCTGGAGGGAAAGAGGTTTATTTCATTTTGTTCTCCTTAGAGAGCACCACAAAATGCACTAATGAAAGAATAATCCTAAGCTTGAAGAGGAAGGAAAATTTTTAAGGGACTAATTGAAAAGGGAAAATGCCTGAGTGGTTTAAAGGAATGAAATGGTGGGAGAGGTCCAAGTGAGATGAGGCAGCAAAAGTAAAAGAGCTGCCACCAACTGCAATGAATGACAGATGTGCACCTAAAAATCATGGATGTGGGGCTGCATAAATATGCAGCTAGAAGTAGGAAAAGGAGAGTTCACAGTTTGTTCAGGAGACAGCAGCTCAAAGGTACATTGCCTTACATGCAGCCATAGGTAACAGGCAGGGCTTGATGCTTCAGACCTTTGGCAGTGGGACACTTCTAGGTCCATCTTAAAAGGAAAAGCAACTTAGGACAGCTTGGTTTATGGTATACTCTTACTCAGTAGTCATCCATGACTGAGCAAAGAGTGCTGCCCTGCTGGGTTCTGTGGGATGCACTATTTAATTTAATCTCTGTGCAAGGGGCCTGCCTTGACCAACATACATCCATTGAAACTGTACTCTCTTCCCATGTTAAAACCCAAAAAAATCTGAGGAGACTGGATGACTCTACATAGCCTGGAATACAGTCCAGGCTGGGGAGGCCTGGAGAGTGTTAGTAGGAGGTGACTGTCCACAGGCCAGATTGGGAAGAGTGGAATGAACAATCTCTGCAGAAGATTGACGCTTCTTTTCTTCTCTCTCACCAGGAGTGTGAACTGCAAGGCCACCAACAGCATAGGCGGGAAAGCTATTACCTATTCCTGCTCCTGCTCAGGGGAGGCCTTTCCAAAACTCAGGTTGGGTAGGTTGGGGAAGCAATAACAAAAATCACATTCCAAGTGTAAGCTGCATGGAGGATTTGGTCCTGTAGGCTCTCCTCAGTCTGAGGAGCATCACGAGGAGCGGGTTCAACCTGTGCTCCCTCACTGCTACAGGCTCTGAGGCAGGAAATCCTTTAAGCATGTGGCTGCATAAAAAGCTCATAGAATGGCTTTGACAGGACTGTGTTTAAAGGGAAGCCAATGCCTGTGCTCTTTCTCTGGAGGAGAGTGGTAGGCTTCTTGCCCTGTTACTCTGCTAAATATTCAGACTGGTTTTACCACTTGTATCACATACACTCAATTCCAGCTGATTGAATTGCCATGTAGATGTATAAGAGGAGAAGTAAAACATCAGACTTGAGAACAAGAGAAGTGATATTTGGATTATTCTGTGCTAAGGTAGAGAGGCACATAAACACAGCAGCTTAAACTGAATTGTGAAATAGCCTGAGAATGTCTTTTTGCTGCCATTTCCTTGATTTCAACACCACTGAGTTTGTCATGTATGACGGCTTTGTGGTTGTTGTGACACTGTTGGAGAAAATTGGATTTGGGGAAAGTTTTCTTAGTTCTTTAAATAATTCAGAATGTTTTCCAGTTCTGTTTTTTTCTCTCCAGTGCATCTTTGTTCTGCAGTGGTACATTTTTTGCAAAGTAGATTTTTGTATAGTTGCATTGCCCTGGCATAATATAATCCTTAGGACATATCCAAGAAATTTCCAGCCATCCTCATGGATTTCGTAACAAAGCTTGTGATTAGAAACCCTTCCACGCTGAAGATTAAAATGGAGATGGCACTCACAGGCTTAAAAGGCAGCTCAAGTCATCCAGCACTAAAGGCACAGGTCAGAGCCTGTGAGGAGCGTGTTTGCTGTCAGCCTGATTTTACAGACAGAGACAGACGATGGGTAACCACAGCTTGCCTTAAAGGAAGTACTGAGTCCATCTCCTGAGAGAAGTTAACCTTGTAAACCCTGGTTTCTGGCACTTGAGAGGATGTGCCTGTGCTTCTGTCCAAGGATCAGGTTTAATCACAAACCTCCTCACTGGAGCTGCCTTCAGGGGTCCCCAAAAGACCACCTTGGTCCCCAGGTCTGTCTGGGGGCATCGGCCTGGGCTGGCCCTGCAGGACCAGTGTCCCGTGGCTCCTGCGAGCAGCCTGACCCTCTGGGCTGGTTGACTTCTCTGTCTTGGGTGCTGCTGAGGGAGTGCAGCTTTCTTACCTTACCATGGATAGCAGGTCCCCCCAGGGCAGCAGGATGCTTGGCCTTGGCCTCGTGCCTGTGGAAACCCTGGAGGTGGGAGCAGGCAGAGATGCAGAGCATGCAGAGCTGCGTGCAGGCATGCCAAGCTCCTCTCCTACACTGACAGGGAAGATAGATTTATAACAGAAATAATTTTTTGTGGGAGTCTGAGGGATTCAATAAAAGTATGTCTGAAGAAAACATATTTTTTAAATATAGTTCATTAGTAAAATGGCACTTTGGTAACACAGTGAAGCCAGTTTTAATCCTGCTGGCTGGGCTGTGAGTCCAAGTGAAATTCATTAGAAAGGTGCCAGGAAGAGGAAGGATTTAAAAAAAATAATAAACATATATAGACTTTCTCAAACACACACACATAAATCTAACCTTACAGCTAATCTGCTGTTGAGAAGATAAAATGTTTATCTTANCTTGTGGAGTTCCAGGCACTGCAGTCAGCAGCCCAAAGTCTGTGTAAAGCAGTGGGATGCACAGCAGTGCAGCTGGGTTTGTGATAGTGCCTCTTCAGCCTGCCAGCAGAGAAGTCTTTTGGTACAGAAGGTATCACTTCAGTAGCATGCAAGTAGAAGGAGATTGGGAAATGGAAGAGAAAAAAGGTCTTTGTTACAGGGAAGACTGTTGGTCAGTCTTGTGAACGGCAGAAGGTTGGTTTGCTCTGTTTTCACTTGCTGAGGTCATTGCAGCCATAAAACCTCAGCTGAACGGTGCCAGCAAGTCAAGTCTTACCCTGCCTGTGAGAAAGGTTTGTGTTCCCTGGTGAGCTTTTTCTTTTTTCTCTGCCTTTTTTTTTTTTTTCTATTTTTTTTTCTTTAAGATGAGATAGGCAATTGTACTTGCAATTCTTCCTTATGATTCCTAGCTGAAAGAGGAGCAGCCTTTCATGGAGAGAGATGAAAGACACTAGGAGTATTTTTCTTACATTCCAGTGTAAGTAGAATAGCGAAGTACATACCTGAGACGTTTCCAAACATAACACACGTCTATTTACATATTTGATTTCAGTGGTGATACATGATAACCTGGGATTTCATTCAAAGGATCCTGATGGGGATTTGAAAGGGGTTCTTCTTCCCTGAATGTTCACAAAATAACTGCTGAAAGCTGAAGGGCCTTTTGTTGGAAGATAAATTCACAGAGAGGCTGGAGACAGTTTCCTTGTGCTGAAAATATTCTCTGTGCTTGCCGTTGTGGGGGTAAATTCCTGGCCCTTTTGAAACTGTTGGGAATGTTTGGTCGGTGATTTCAGTGGGACCAAAACTTTAACTCAGGTTTTGGAGAGGTTTTGGTATCTTTGTAACTTGTTCTAATGCCTGTTGACAGACACAGCAGCTTTCCTATTAGCTTGTTGTGCACCCTCCCTGCAGAAAAGGATCAGTCAGCTTCTCTTGGGAATGCGTGGTCATGGGCTTAGCTCTGATGGCATCCAGTGCAGGAGTGAGGGACACATCTGGAGATGTGTTTTTCTACCTCACTATTAAAATTGCAGTGTTGCATACGTGGCAGTGAGATTAGAGGGGGTTTATATGTGAGAGAGCGAGCGGTTGTGCTGCTCCTTTACCCCATGTTTTAACCTGCCACAAGGTTAAGACTTCTTTGTTGAGGAACAAAGATAGCAGTAGGGATTGTGTTTACATTCCCTCTCTGGCTGGTTTGCATGACAGGTGATGTGTAAAGAGGACTTAGAGAAGAGGAGAATTGAGGTCAGACCTTTCAGACTTCCTAAAATGCCTGGAGATTTGGATATGTGAAAGATGGTCTGGAATGGAAAATTCAGCGTTTGCTGCTCTCCAGAAATATCCCAAGTAATTAAGTTACCCAAATAAAGCATTGCTCAAATGGCTCAAAATTTAGACCTGAGAACAGCTCTGATGTGATGCATCAGTGTTGTTTGCATTACCCAGCCCCTGTGTTTCAGCATGGACGAAGGAAAACAAGCCAACAGCCTGGGAAGCTTTGAAGGCAGGCAAAGAGAGGAGGATCTGGTGAGTTCACGTGGTAGAATTTCTCTTCAGGAAATTCACATTCAAGCAGTCATAAAGGCAGGGGCAGAAAGTGTGTGTTGAGCAGGTGTTGTCATGTGAGGTGCTGGTTTACCCATTTCCATCTACTCCAGCTTTTACAAATAGGGAAAAGTAATACCAAGCGTGGGGCAGTACTGTCTGTGCTAGTTTATCTCTAGAGGGTCTGTCCCCTGGGAGGGGCTCCATGCTCCCTTTAGAGAAATAGGAATACTTGGCAGTGGTCACACCAAGTATGCCTAGGTTGGAGTTCTGGTTTTGTGTTCCTGAAAGGCACCGGACAGTTTCCCTTTTCACCTTAGCCAGAGGTTTCAGTGATTTCAACAGGCTTTTGATTCTCCTCCAGCTTCAGAAGTTCGGATCCAGGCAGTTGACTCGAGGCTCAGTGTTTAGTCAGATTCTTCTAGAAGTTAATACTCAGGGAGTTCTGTTTTATAGCAGAAGTGGTCTTCTGGGCAGCCTTTTCTTTCTTCAGAGTTGAAGAAAAGTATGCGTTCCTAAGGTAATTCACTCAGCAGAACACACTCTCAGAAAAGGAGACTTTGTAAAGGACCAGGACTGCATAGTAGTTGCCTCAGGTCTACCCTATGGTGGTAAAATATTTACAAGTTTTTGCGATCTCCATGCTGGTTTACCTCACCATAGACCTGAAAATGTAAACTCATACGTGCAGTCTGTAGCTCTTAGTTCCAGGTGTCTTCCTGTGTCTTCCACAGTTGTTACCTTTTTGCTCCAAAATAAATTGTCTAGCTTCTTGGGAAGGACTTAAGGACATTTTCCTTAAGTATTTTTCTCCCATTGCTGAAACACATTCAGATTTTTGAATCTTCCCTGCAGTGAGCAGTGGTGGGAGGCAGGTTTTTCCTGTGGCAGGCTGCAGCTGCCTGAGCTCTGCATCCCTTTGCAGCAGGGGTGTGTGAGACGGCAGTGCCTCCCTGTCATTGGTAGGAGAATCATCCTGGGCACTTTGTCTGATGCTTTTGGTCATCTTTTCAGATAAAGCAGAATGCCCCTGCAGCTTTTCTCTTTGGTATTAAATTTGACTATCCTTTACTTTTGGGTGATGGAATAGCTGGGAACTTTTTTCAAAAGGGGTTCATTTAGGGCATCTGCTGTAGCCCAGACTCTTGGTTGAACCTCATAGGAGGTGAACAAACATACATGATGTTGGCCTGGTTTTTATTTTCATGTGAAACCCATAAGAGAGGGAAGAGAGAAGAAGCCATCACTGATTGTTCAGGATAGATATTTTCTCCTTCCTTCTGGCTGGTGTGAGTAATACGGATTTTTTCATGCTAAATGGTGTTTTGGACTGAGTGTACAAAGACTAGTAGCTTCATGAGAATAATTGTGAAAGGGTGGCAGAGAGAGTCTAGTGGAAAAAAGGACTAAATGAGGGCTTTCTGGCTGATAAGAAACACTTAAATCAGACAATTCAGTGATACAGGAATATTACAGCCCTTCTTACAGTGGTCTGCATACCAAATTAATATCCAAAGTAGTCAGTTTCAGCTGCAGTACTTAAACACAATTGAGGTTACACTTGTGACATGATTTGACCCAGCCCAAGAAGAAAAACTACCAAAAAAAACCACACCCCCCCCAAAAAAAAACCACCATCAAAAAAAAAACCCCACCGAAATGGGTTGTATTGTTAGAGCCTTAAAACAGCAATGGTAGCTTTTCTAGGCAAGGTTTGTTGCCTGCTGTAAAACTCACATCCAGCTCCAATGTGCTAACAGGGATCAAGTGACAGAAATTAGGGAGCATGTAATAAGATGCCCTTCTCTTTGCATCTTTATGGTGACCCACAAAGCCAGGACTTAAACCTGTTTTGTACAAGAATTCCATGCAGCAGCTTTGCTACACCACTAACAATTACTTGAGTTTATTTTACTACTTGTCTTTGTGAGAACTTTAAACCTAAACTTAAGCTTAATCCTTTGATTCTCCAGGGGATAATTACAATGTCTCAGAATCCTTACTATGCCAGTTGCATTTTGACCCAAAGATGACTGCAGGAAGTTTTTCACTATTACAGAATTTGAAAGTACAAAAGACAACTATGTAAGAGTACTGTCAGAGTCCATCAAACTCCAGAGCAACAGGAGCACCTTGAGAGAAGGAATTATTTGGGTAACTGGAAACCAGACTACCAGATCACTTTGCTGTTGAGGTCATTGCTTTGGCTAGTCATCTTTTGATTCAGCCCTGGTGAAGCAATGAGGAAGTAGCAGCAGAACCAGAAGGCTCTTGTCAGATTTTAAGTAAGGAACACATAATTTCATAAACATGTCTTCTGAAAATTCCCTCTGCCTCACTGTAGCTTCTTTTCAATCTGTAATGTCCTGGGGTTGTTCACTTCTCATATATTGTCATAGATCTTAAGTATATCTCAGAAGAGGAATAGCAAGTGGTTGGAAAGTGAAAAAGATGTCACAAAATCTGGTAATCAGGTAGTTATTATTTTCTCAACCCACTGTGTTCCCAGCAGGTTTTTTCTGACTTTCAGTAGCAAATGGTTGATGACAGATAAAGGTAATACCTCAGAGGCAGCTTTTTAGATAAAAATTGGAATATTGGAGTAAGTCTCTTACACTACTTTTGTACTCTGACTTCGAAGCCTCTTTTCAAGAGCCTGGAAGTGATGCCTCGGGGAAGAACGGCACAAGTGTTCTGTCCAAGAGCACTGATCAGCTAATGGGTGTGCTCACAGCTTAATGTCATGGTGGGACAGCGTTTCAGAGCTAGTGGGAAGCTGATGTATGACTACTTTACCCTTGAGGGCCAGTCCCAATTCCTGGATATGACCTGTGGCTTCCACTATTTGGTTCCCTTTGATTGCAGAGAGGCAGTTTCCAGCAGGATTTTGCAGTCACATCAGGGTCAGGAGGGGTGAGCAGAGTGATTATTATGGGTTTTGGGAGCCCAGATGCATTAAGCAAGCTTCTAATTTATTGGAGAGACTTTCCCTGGAAAAGAGGAGAGGATTTGTGACCCAAGTATGCCGGACAGGAAGGATGGGATCCTGCTGGAGGGATGTGCTGTCACAGCTGACAAGCTGTTCATCCTCTCAGTGCATGCTGCTTCACTTATGGTGTCTGCTTGTCCTTGGAGGCAGCCTGACCCAGCTCCTGGCAGGGACCCCAAAGCTGAGCAGGGAGAGGAGTTCACACAGAGGGAGGAACGATGTCACGTTATGCTGCTTGTTGGGAAAAAAAACGTAGAATTTGCTATCAGTGAGCTGGAAATCTAAAGAGCCTAAATGGTCCTAATAGCTAGAGAGGTTAGGGAAACTTGCCAGAGCGTGGAAAGCATAACAACTGCATTTAATAACAATCAAGCTACTCTTATAAATATTTGCATGTGCTGCTTCAAAGCCTACTACACAGTCATTCATGTACTGCAGTTAGAAAGATGAGGAGGGGAAAAAAAAAGAGAGTGAGAAGAAAAGGGCACTCCGTGTTTTGTAGCTGCCATAATAATGAATGGGCAAAGCACCAGAAAGAAAAGAAAAAGGAAAAGAAACCCTCCAAAGTTTAATAAACACAAAAGGGAATAAAAATAAATCTTTGGAGCATTTATTACAAGGCCTTGATGGAAGGATTAGATTGAAGCTCTCAGCCTTTCCAGTGTGGGTGTATGTGTGAAGGCAGCCTGTCTGGCCTCTTCCAAGGAGAAAAGAAAAGTTGTTTACATTTCCTAACTTGGGCTGTGCATGTAATTGATTTCTTTTTGTTTCAATAGCAGAAATGAAAATTCAGAGGGGAAAAAAAACCTCATTTGGATACAATTGAATTTAGGTCTTTTTTTCTCGCCAGAATGAAAGCCCAACTCTCAAAAGAGCTGTGTCAAACAGAGTGTTTTGTTTCTCCTGAAATGTCAGTACATGCAGTACTTGTGAGGAAAGCTGTGGAAATGCAGGGCTTAGTTCATCGAACACAACTGCGCAAGGCAAAAGTGTCATCCTTTTATGCAGGTTATTCCTGACTTGGGGAATATCTTCAGCATGAAACAACCCTTCCATCCCTGCTTTCAGGGTGCTTGACTACATCTTGCTCTCCTCCCAGGCGCTCCTGGGGGCCTGTGTGCTGTTTTGGATGGTTGCTCAGAGAATGTGTTCAGTCTCTCCTGCTGACAGTGTTCCAGCCTGGAGCAATACTGAAGACTGTGTTGGGATAGGTCTCCTGCACCCCTCCCATTGGTGCTTTTCTGCTTCATCAGAGCAGGGCTGCTTTCTGTCCAGGTTGCTGGCACAGAAGCCTGGAGGATGCTGGACATTGAACAAAGCCAGTAAGAGGCACAAGAAGCAGAGTGTCCTTACGCACCTAATCACTCACATACCACGGTACATTTTAACCTGGCAGCTCGGACTGTCCCGTGTAAAGCAGCTGATGAAGTTTCAGCTTGTTCAAGACTGAAAAAAATATGAAGAGGAAAAGGGTAAACCTGTGATGCTCGGTGTTTAGCAGCCCAAAGGGAGGAGGAGGATGGATGCTGCCTTCACCTTCTCCAACTGTGTTGTGTAACTCTTGTCTCAACTGTGATGATTGTGATTGGGATTATTACAGCTGGAAGTCTTCAGGTTTTTTTGAGGGTTGATTTAATGAGTAATTTAAAAATGATAAAAGTGGAACCTTTCCCTACGTTTACTATTCTCTCTCCCACCAAAACAAAAGAAATCTGTGTTTTCCTAGCTTCAGGAAACATATTGATTTAATTCCACTCATTAATGATAATAGTTCAAAGAGTACTTCAGGAGTCTAGTCTGCAGCAGGGTAGCTGTGTTTGCAGACTAGCCTGGTCAGAGTCATCCTGGCGTCTACTGGAGTCATGGGGCCAAAAATGGAGGGAAGTGCAGAGGTATCCAGCTGAGTCTGAATTGATGCAACTGTCAGGTTAAGGTGGAGTCACAAAGACAGATAAATTGCAGCATCTGAGATCACTTAAAGGCTAATCCAAAACCTTGTAGACTCCATAGGGTTCTTACCATTCCTTTAAAGAGAGTTGCAAATCTCATTTTTCGGTCTTAATGTTGATTAATTTTCACATAAACCCCAATTCTGCAGTCAGCCATTCCTTCTTTTGTCATTTGTCAATGAAGAATGCCTTTTCCTCAATTGACTTCCTGTGAATATTGTCATGAATGAAAAGAAATGTAAAGAAATCAAATTTCTTATGTGGACTTCTGCATATAAAGATGTGAAACTATCTTACAAGAGAGATGAAACTTCTGTAAGAAAATTCCTTCCAGTGCAAGGTAAATATTTGTTTGCAGTGTATGCAAATGCACATATGCTAACACAAAAACAGGGACACTGAAAGAGTATTCATTCTGTCTTCCTAATCCGTGAAAGAGAGAAAAAATGTAAATGCAGGAATGGCTCAGGAATATCCACTCAGATACATATTCAGAGATTTTTAATATACAGTATCTAAACCAAAGAAACTGGAAAGAAAGCCTACAAATATAGCACAAGAAAGTTCTAGGAATAAGAAGCTAAATATAAACCAAACTGATAGTTAAATAGGACTTTTCAAGCTAAAATAAAGTCAAAATGGACAGGGTTTGTGTGTGCCAGGGCAAGTGAATGGCTGCTAGTTTGGCTTGTCCACAGTGAACAAAATGGTAGGTTGATGCCTCAAAAAAATGACAGGGAAGGACAACTTACAGCTCATCCTGGAAGCATCAATCTTATATGTACATATTATTATGCCAAATTATATTCCTAGTAGGATTAGGTTTGGCTGAAGAACAAGTAGTAGTCTCGGAGTTTCCTACAGCAGGAAAAATAAATTGAAGATAATATTTCTCTCTTAAAGGAGGATATAATCTCTGAACCAATTAGCTTTTATAAGGATTTGCAAAATGTAGCAAGATCAAGATCATAGTTGCTCTACAGTTAAGCTTTTCTCAGAAGCCCTTTGTTTGGTATTTTAAGAGACTCTAGCACTGATATTTTGCTGATGGGAGAGGGGAGCAGCTTGGTTGTAGGAGTAATTTGCATCCAATTTGCCTTTGAGTTCTCACTGTGAAATTGTAGCAGTTTCCTGTCAATAAGCATGGTAGCCAAGAATAGTGATTATGATGCCTGGGGGATTATTTTCAAGCATCGCAGATGTGAAAATCTGAAAACCGTTTTTTTTTTGTTGTTTCTTTAATTAAACGGAATCATAAGGAAGTCTGGAGCTCCCTGTTCATTTTTGTACCTGTTTGATCATACTGAGGGTCTGCTTTGGGAAGTACTCTTCCAGAGAATTTTTTTTTAAAGTCCTCTCCCACTTATAATGCATCGACAGTTGAGGCTGAGGTTATTTCTTTATCATCAAAGATTTTTTCATAGCCACACTTATTATGTAGTCAGTTTGAACTTACTCAAAGAGCTACTACAAGTGGGTTATTAAATGCGTAACTGTGAGAACACCTTTGCTTCATCAGCTGAAAATGCCTCCCCAGCCCCCAAATACAATTTTCCTTTTTTATTATAATTCATCCACTCCAATTTTCACACTGTAAGAGAAGAAGAAACCATTCCCTCAATTTGAACAGAGATTTTTATCAGGCCTGAAAGTAATTTCATCTCCTCTCTGAGGAGTGTAAGCTTGTCTCCTTCCACTCTCTTCCCCTGTATCCTCTCTAAGGAGTGTCAGGCAGGAATGCTGCAGGCAAATTTCTCCTGGTCCTGCTGCTCTGGACAGTGTGGAAGGGCCTCAGATGATGACTGAACCTCTTAGGGTTACCTGGTTTGTGGAAAAGTGCCTTGCTGCTTTGTCAGAGTTCACCACTGAGAAGGAGAAACATTGTTTTGAAACTCAAACTGAGATGTCTAACACTGCTATTGGAGACTTGAGTCGATTTTTCTGGGGGTTTTTTCTGCTTTTCCCCAATATATAGTAAGGGGTGGTTATGTTTATGGCTTGTACTGCTTCCAAGTGGTCAAAATTCATGTAAGCCTGTTTAAAGTGCCTATTTGTGTTTTCCCTTTGTTTTTCCTTCCTCTTCTCTTCCAGCCCTCATCACTATAATCAGAATGACTATTTTGTTCCAAAAATATCCTTTAATCACTAGGTATGGAATAAAATCTGAAGCTGGCTGATCCATGCTCCATATTCTGGGTGAAGTGGGTTTCACAGAACATATAGATCAGATGAGCTGCTGTTATTTGCTGTCTTAGCAGATCCCTGTGAATTCTCTGCAAGCCTGAAGGCATTTACCACATACCAACTGCTATGTTTTTTTCTCAGTTCATAAGTATTCAGGGTTTTCCACCAGTAGGTTGAAAGAGGGGAGGTTTAAGTGCATGATCTGAAATAGAGTTGAAAGTAGTTTTTAATCTATTAATATGGCAGTCCTATAAAAAACTCGTGGGGTTGATGTTCTTAATTTTTATTACAATTGCTAATAGTACTAAATTTGCCATTGGAAACGGAACCATGCTTCAGATACTTCCCTGAATGAGGCTGTCTTGTATTGAAATGTTTGAAGGAGCAACATATTTTATCGTCAAGAAAAGTAGTAAAATCCCACTGCTTTCTTGCAGACGCCATCCCGCCGAGCTATTACAGCCTCTACTTCCGGATCGTCAGGTTTGACGTCTCGGCCATGGAGAAGAACGCCTCCAACTTGGTGAAGGCTGAGTTCAGGGTCTTTCGCCTGCAGAACTCCAAGGCCCGCGTCTCGGAGCAGCGGATAGAGCTGTACCAGGTATGGCAGCACCTCACACGTGCCAGCTCCCCACCTTGCTGCTGCAAACCCGTCTGTCTAACAGGCAGAACAGACCGTAGGGAGAAGCAGCTGAGTCCCCTCCCTCCAAAGTGGCCTCTTTTTCCGGTGCCTTCCCTCGAAAGGACTTCCCCCGAAATAATACGCGGCTGAAACGCGCAGACTTTTTCTAGCAATTGAGCCTCAGGACTCCAGAGTTTTGAGCCAGCAGTGTGCCCAGGTGGCCAAGAGGGCCACTGGCAACCTGGCTCGTATCAGCAATAGTGTGGCCTGCAGCACTAGGGCAGTGATTTTCGCTCTCTACTCAGCCCTGGTGAGGTCGCATCTCAATTCCTGTGTCCAGTTTCGGGCCCCTCACTGCAAGAAAGGCACTGAGGTGCTGGAGCGTGTCCAGAGAAGAACAACAAAGATGGGCAAGGGTTTAGAGAGAGAGCCCTATGAGGAACAGCTGGGGGTGTTTATCCTGGAGAAAAGGAGACTCAGGGGTGACCTTATCGCTCTGGAAGGAGGATGTAGCCAGGTGGGGGTTGGCCTCTCCTCCTGTGCCACCAGGAACAGGAGAAGAGCAAATGGTCTCAAGCTGCAGCACAGTAGGTTCAGTCTGGGTGTCAGGAAAAATTCCTTCACTGAAAGGGTTGTCAAATATTGGAACAGGCTGCCCAGGGAATTGGTAGAGTTACCATCCCTGGAAGAGTTCAAGAAATGACTGGACATGGCATTTAGTGCCATGGTCCAGTTGACATGATGGTCTTTGGTCAAAGGTTGGACTCCATGATCTTGGAGATCTTTTCCAACCTTAGTGACTCTGTGATTCTGTGTTTCACAGCATATAAAAAAAAAGTGAGAGAACAAGACATCAAAAAAGTTATTCCCAGGATGTCTGTCTCCCAACACCTGACCTGAACTGTAGTTTACATAGAAGTCAAATTCCTCTCTCTGGCCTGTGTTCAGGAGAAGCTTTTTACTCTTTCCTTGTAGAAATGGAATTAATAACTGAATTGCAGAGCTTAGCAGTTTCAAACCTGGCTTCTGTATAGAAGTCCAGGGGTTGAGGCAAGGGAGTGGACAATTCAGGGATTGTGGAGTGAGTAAGAAAATTTCCCATGAGTCTTTCACTCCTGAGTGTTGAAAAGATTTATGTCATTTAATCTTTAAGGACTTTAGAGCCTTTAGCCTCACTAGCATAGAGTCTGTACATTTGAGCAAATACTGTCTAGAGCATGTTTAATCTAAAACATAGCTCACTTTGCTGAGAAACACAGCAAATGATAGAGGGGCCCAGCTCCCAGCACTTTTATACTGAGTAAAACTCATGGTTGTCCCAGCAGCCTGTGACATGTTCCTCTGAAAACCCTGATGGATAGGATACCCACCTTGTAAAAGGTTATGGAGCCTCTCTTCAGCTCTGTTCTTGCTGGCTGCATTAGCTGTGCTTGGGCGATGTCCTGGGCTGGCAGCACTGTGGAGTCCAGCTCGGATCCAGTGGGTGCAACTTAGAGTGAGTCTTCTCCCTCACTTTGAATGTTCCCCTTTTCCTGCCTGGTCTGGTCAAGTGGAAGCCAAACTTGGATCATAGAGAGGGGGCAGTTTGGGTTCACATGCTCACTGAAGTGGATGTAAAAGCCAGTCATGGAGGCTGACAGCAGGAAAAGTGCTTTGGCCTGTTTAGATGTTTAAACCTAGGGAAAGCTTAATTCCCATTTGAATGTGGTTCAGGTCCACAGGTGGTCACTGGGGGCTGCGACCTGACTGCCTTCCTTTCCAAGAACAGGATGGCAGAAAAGTTGAGCAAATAATATGTTATTTGTTAAAAAGGAAAATTAGGAATGTCTGTTGAGAATCACTGGTATTGCCTGTATAGAATGGTCATCCCAGAGAAATACACTGTGAGTCCCAGTGACACTGCCACAGCAGCCTGCTGAAACAATTGTGTATTCTGGCTTGACCTCACTGTTCTGACATCCTAAAAGGAGTTGATGGCATCTCTGGGCTTTCTGTTGTTCTACTTTTGAGAGCTGTTAGTCAGCCACCTGAAGAGAATAAGGCTCTGGTTTCCTGTACTCAGTTCGTTGTCTTTCTGAGTTTGAGGAGCATGGGACACAAAGGGTTCAACAGAGGTGTGGAAGAAAGGGCCTTTGCTTGGCTGGGATTTTTGCCTTGTGATGAGAAACAGCTGGGGCTCACTTGAAAGAGCCTGACTCCAGCAAGCCTTTGCCCATGGAAATGACTGATACCTGCATCCAGGGCAGGTACTTGGGTCCCTGGATAAATATATGGCTGGTGAGTAAGGCAGTTTCTTTTTTAGGCTGGGTGGAGCATGCTAAGTGAAGTGTTAGGTGAGTAATGAGTGCAGGTTATTGTAGGATTAGATCTTTTCTCTACCAAGTAACAGACAAGCCAAAGGCAGCGTGCCCTGTGTGTTTGTGCCAGGCATATTTTAGGCATGTTACTTTGTTCCTTTGCTTGTAGAGAGGCAAGCTGTCTCTGGATCATTTCCCTTTGGTCATATTTATTTCTTGCAATCTTGTATGCAGCTCTTCCTAAAACTTTGTATGAGGGTGCCCACAGCTCTGTGGTGGGCAGCCTGAACTGCGTGGGCTCCTTGGCAGCAGCTCTTCTGCAGGAGCATGAGAGTCCCTAAGCATTGCTGCGCCTGATCTCCATCGCAGCACGTGAGGTTAGGATGCAGTGTTTAACAGGAAAAGCAAAAGCAGGGAGAAATTGGAGACAAGGCGCCCAACATGCTTTTGGGTCCCTTCCAACTTCAGATATCCTATGATTCTATGGTGTATTGTAGAACTGTCATATTCTATGATTCTTTGGTGTATTGCAGAACAGTACTATAGAAAGCATTCTAAAACTTACTACATGAATTCGAGAGATTAGAAAGAAGAGAATCTACGCAGATGAAGGTGAAGAAGGATGGGTAGGAGCCATGGGTGCCACAGTGGTGCTGGAGGAGCTTCAGGGATGGGTATTGATGTTTGGAGAACGCAGATAGAGTTGTCTAGTGGTGAATGAAGGCACAAACATGGAAGGTAAAAGGGGAGAGTGAGGAAGATCCTCCTTTCAGTGGAAGTGGCAGCTGTCTTCTGTAAGGGCTGAGGACTTACTCAGATATCTGACTCCAGTATGAAAAGCCAAGCATGGAGCCTGGGCCTTGCAGAGGAGATTGCCGGTGGAGTTGGCATGAGCAGCTGCCGCTCCTCCTCTGTGCATGAGCTTTGCTTCCTGTCTTGTGACATACGTGCTGGGCTTGCCAGGGCTGTTGTGCCCAGGAGGAACAATGTGGTTTCTCATCTTGCATAAGCAACATTTAATTATTAGGGGTTTTTTTCTCCTCCAACCAAGTTTCAGGTTGCCTAGTGTTTTGCTTTGTTGTGGTGCTCTTCTTGATGAAGGTTTTTGAAATTCCTCTCATACCTGCAGTTCTAAGGAATGGTTGTTCCTTTGTCTCCTTGTCTTTCTCAGTCATGCAGGAGGAGAGGGGCAGAATTCTTCTGGAGAGTATCAGAGCTCTCTTGTAGTTCACTGAGGTCGTGGCTGTCCCTGAACATCTGCACGTCTCCTAACTGCCCTCCAAGAGCTCTCTGATTTAGTCCAGTGGCAGTTTAGTAATAGCATATATACCACTGGTGCAGAAGGGACAACGTTACTCTAAAGGACTATTTTAAGAACAGCTAGAGACAGATGTGCAGGGTAAATTGAAAAAATAAGCAAGCAGAATATAAATATTTTGTTTCTCGGCCTGATTCTTTCTTTGTGTGGTCCTCTGACCTTACAGATCTACCCCTTAAAATGAAAGAAGAAATGCAAAACTGCACCTTTTCAGTTAAGCTTTCCTCAGGCTGTACTTGGCTCCCTTTTCCAAACCACATCAGAAAGGGACTTTGTGTTTTCCTACAGCCCTTGTTTGCACTGACTCCAGGAAGGCAGTCTGGGGCTGCTTGGCATGGTGAGCCAGGGCTGTGGCCCCTTGTTCCCAGCCCCTCGCACAGCAGCAGGACCCTGTTCCCACCTCAGAGGCTGAGTTGGAGCAGAGAGTGCCCCATCGTATTTATGCTGGGAGTGAGTGGTTATGACTCTGCCAGGTTTTCTGCCATCTGGATTTCTCCAGGCAGTGAGTCCTAGAGATTAATTCTCATGGAGGTGCCCTGGATGTATCCGCAAAGCCAATGGACAAGTAGTAATCCCTGTGTGCAGAAAATGTCTGTTTTCACCCAGAATACTTCTCTTGGTATTTAAGGATTAGTCAGCCACATCTGTGTGTTCCTGCACAGATGGGAAGTGCAGTGCATATACTAAGGAGTTCTAGGATGGAAAATAATAAAACTCACAGAAGCAGGAATTAAGTTACTTTTTATAAGGCTGGTATAAAAGCTTCTGTCTCTTCTTGGCTCTGGTTAAGTGAAGCCTCAGAGAATTAAATTCTTTAAAGGCACTGTCTTTTCTGTTGTTTCTTCTGCCCGAAAGGGAGGCTTAATCTGATGGTTATACTGCTGATCATCAGCACGCTGGAGAGTGGGAAGCCGGAGGGAAGGAAGGAAGCGGCGTGACCTCGGACAAGGCGCGCTTCTCACTCAGTGCGCTTCCCAACGTGCACCAAGACTTCAGAAAATATTAAGAGGATAAAGTGCTTTTGGGGAAGGGAGAGGAATAATATTAAATAAACAAGTTTTAGCATCCTCCAGTGGCCCTTGCTATGTTTTTAAAGATTTATGCCAAATGCAGGCTTTATTGGAATTTGATCAGATAAAGCTCAGTTGTTATGGGAATGTCTTTGTTCGTCAGTTTTCTTGCCTGCTTTGAAGAGTTTATCACATCTTTCTTTTATTAAGGTGCTTCTGTATTTATGAATAAAGTCCCTGCACCCTTGCCTTTTATGAATAAGCATTCCAAAAAAACAAATAGGCCCCTCTGCCCCAGAACTAGTGGAAACGCTTGCAGGGTGAAAAGATATCCTTCAGAGAGTGTTGTAGTATTGGGTTTGAGGTATTTTTATTATGTACAGGCAGTCAAACAATAACAAGTAATAATTACTTCCTGTGGAAGCGGTGCCATGTTTTGTTAACATATCAAGAGCACAAAAAGTGCAGCTGAAGTGCTGTGCTTTATTGTCATTTTTATCTGAGGCTGCTGTGGGTGGGGGTACCTGAGAGGCTGTGGATGGGAGGGATGTCCCACAGGATGTATCAGAGCACAGGGTTGGGGCAAGTGAGCAGTGCCAGGTTAAAGCTGTGGGGGACACATCAGATTGCAGTGAAGAATTTGAAGCAAACAGGAGCAAATCTTTGGTCTTTCCATGTCGGGGAGGGTGCCCAGTCCATGTCAAGAGCTCCTGTGGATCTTGCTTGGGGTCTAGGAAGAGCTGTCTGTCCTTTAGGCGGTGGTAACCCCCACATCTTGCAGGGCCTCTCTCCCTGCTTGGAGGTACGAGGAAGAGGATGCTGTGGAACATATTATCCCATTATGAGTCAGATTTAAATTTAAACCGCAGTCGGTTGTTCAAATACTTTCAATTCAGACAGTGTTTTGTCTTGTTTTTCAGTTGGGGAATACGTTTAGAGTGAGCTACTATAGATTTGGGCCAAAACTCCACAGTGCAAATCTGAGGCAATTTACACTGACTGATGTCTGTATAATCAGGAGCAGAGAGGCTTTGCTCTCTTTTCTTACCAAAAAGTGCCATCTCTAATGCCACGGAAGAAAATACCATGAAGTGGGATTTGTGGCTGTGAACTGGCACAGGATGTCTGTATTACAGATATCACCTGGGGCCCTTGGTTATAATTGACTGCCATCACTGTGACCCACATCTAACAGAGTGCATTTGGATCTCACAATTTATGTGTGGCTGTCTTGAAACCAGACTCTCCTGCATTCTGAAAGGCTACAGGGTTGTGTTGAATGGCAAATGCACAGTATAAAGCGTGGATATAATAACTTTCTACTCCACCAGCCTCCTTCTCTTTCCTCCGGCAACTGCTCAGGATGTTAAAAAGTTAATATTTGCAGTATATTTCAGTTGAATTGCTGTTTTCTTCTTGTTCTAGAATTCCTTTTTCTGGTTGCAAATACTGTATGCCCTACAAAAACATGTCAGGATATTGGACACCATGTATAGAGTACCTCTGGCAAATACTCTGTGAGTGTACAGGGAAGTATTTATGGCTGCATCATCTTCACTGCAATTTGAGAGCGTATCTTGGATGCAGCCGCCTCTTGCCAGGAATAAGCAGCTGCTGAAGACAACTTGAAGAAATATATAATATCCCCATCAGCTCCTGGCAAGAGCCAGTGTGTGCTTCCCAGCTGGACATTGCCCTGTGTAGAAATATGGGGCAGTGAGCTGATGGCTGTGTTGCCATTTGTGGGGCATGTGCGTTACCAGAGGCATGGGAGTGCAGGACATGGGTCAGAAAACAACTGCTAGGTTTGGGGTCCTGCTCTTTGCCTAGGGTTTGTTCGGGCAGCCCAGCCTGCAGTGTGCTGGGACAGGAGCAAGTTTGACCCAAGCAGCTCGGCGTGGTAGTTACTGGGCTGAAGAACGTCAGGTTGGCTTGAGGTCAGTGTGCTAGAGAGGCAAGGGGGGTGTTCCTGTTCTGGGGAGGTGTAGGAAACAATGTGAAGTTTTGTTGGAGAGAAGCCTACATGAAGAAGAATAGATGATGGGAGAAAATACAGGAGAATGGGAGTGGTTTGGGTGGAAATTGGTAGGTGGTAGGAAGAGAAAACCACAAGGAGAACTGTGAGTTGTAGGGAACAATGCAGGCAAGAGGAAGGGAAGAAAGAGGAGGGACTTGTGGAAGAAGAACATCTTGGAGGAAGTTCCATGTCCAAATACTCATTTAGCCAAGACAGCTGCGTGCCAAAACGTTGTAGTAAAATGCACATGAAGATGAGATATGACTGTCAGGGACAGGACCGAGGAAGAGAAAAGGGCTTAGGAGACCTGTGCACGAACGGGAGATGAACACAGGAGTACCCTGCAGGATCTGGGAGATTTGGCTAGAAGACAGGAGAACCCACTCTATTTCTGTTGACTTTGGCTCCTCTTTGTTGATATTTTAATAAAACATAATGTGCCTTTGGCAAGCTAAAGCTAAATGCTAGATAAGTTTACGGGATTTTTTTGTTTTGCTTCATTTTATATAAAATCTTTCTTTGGAGCTATCTTAAAATCTCCCAAATGGCAGGAAATTGCCCTCAATATTTCAGAATCTTCCAGGAGAAGGACCCCAGACCCTCCATTTTTGTTTATTGCTTATACAATGCAGAGTCTTCCTGCCTGCTTAAAAATAAATCAGGCTGGATGGCGTCAGGGCTCTGTCCCCAGCTTACACTGCACATGTATCTTCAGTATCAGGAGGAAGGCTCTGCTTGGGAAACAAATGGAGAGGAAATCCCTTCCCAGGGTTCCTTCTTTTCCCAGAGCTCACCTCCTCACTGCAGGGTGATGCAGTGAGTGATTCCATGACATACTTGACTTCCCCTCCCTTTCTGACCTGCTTAAGTGCTCATCTCTTTACCCCCCTCACACTTCACCTTCTTTTACCTTTAAGTGAGCATCAGCCAACACTGTAAGAGAATCCCTCTGCAGCTGTAGCCCATCCAGATATAAAAGAGCTTGGGTTATGTGTGCAATATGTTCTTTTTATTTGCAAGTTTGCATGAAGAACGTGTCTGGCAAGTTCTGAGCAGATGGATCAGAAAGCTATGGGTTTTTTACAAACTTTGGCAAGCACTCCATACCTTTCTTTGTATTTTGGCAGGAGCTCTGCATCTCATATACTAGTCTCTAAAGATTCTGCCCTCAGTTTGAGCCTGATTTGGAGACCACTGCAAGTAATGGAAAGACTCCATTGATAAGCAGTGGGACTGTAAAGTCCTTTTAACTCCATAGCACTGAAGGCAGACTCCGAACTACTCCTTTGCAGGAGTGGCTACAAAGAAGAGCTTGAAAACTCTCACTGACAATTTTTAAAAAATGCACAGCCAGTCTCTTGTGCTTAGAAGCAGCTAAGATTTTGATAGCCAGTAGATACCCAATTATCTGGCAAAAGGTACTATATGGAAGCTTTGCACTTTACACCATATGTTTTCACGTATAATGAGTAAGAAACTGGAGAAGCTTGCAGCAGAATCAAGGATTTGCTTTTCCTTGTGTCCAAGATAGGATCAAAGGCCTCAGATTTAACCAGGGAATGAGAAAGGATTGATAATTAACATGGTCATTTTTTAACTTTAAGTGTCAGAAAGAGCTGGCTGAAGTCCCTGAGAGCTGTCCAATGAGACCTTTGAAATCTGGAACCAGGCAGTGAGTGAATCTTTCAGTAGGGTGAATAGTGTGAAAGAATTTGGAAACGACAAGCAGCTGCATATGCAGACCTTGGGAATCTGGTCATTCCAGTGTAGAGAGTTAGGCTGGAGTCCCCTTCAGTTTCTAGTAGTTGAGAAAAGGCTATCCTAAATGGCAATTTTCAGCCATCCTGTGCATAGCTGAGCTTACGTCTGCTCTCATGTTAACCAGCATAAGCACATCATTTACTATGGGATCTCATTCCTTGGGCTTTTTTGCTTTGAGCTCACAAGTACACTTCAGGTTATTTCCATTATTTTTAAAGGGCCATGAAGTTCCAATGGAAATCATGGATAATGACTGATAAGTAAGAGGAAGAGTAGTGAGCCTGCCAAAATGTTGTAATACACAAGAACATCACAGGAGTCTGAAATGACAGAAGAGGGAAGGGAAGGGAAGGGAAGGAAGGAAGTTATCAGGGGGCCAGCTGCATCTGAAGGGAGAAGATCAGACAGTGCAGAATGAATGGAGAGGAAAGACAGATTAATAGTAGGGTTTCACAAGGTAATGCCATATTTACTGCTGTTCAGTGACTGTAGAACCCACACTGGCTAACAGCAGTGACCAATCCAAGTTGCAAGGTAATGCAGGAAACAGGATAGATATTTTTAAGTGGCCATATGATCTTATTACTGGGTTTGGAAAGTTCATCAACTTGTTTTAAGAAGCTGTAAGTCACCAAAAATATCTCCAAAAAGTTGGTGGCCATAGTTCTCAAACTCAGCTATAAAATGCTCTTGGTTTCCTTGGCTGCAGCAGATGTATGTCATTGATGCATCAGCCTGTGTATCATCACTGCTGAACCACATTCAGTTTTTTGTTTGTTTGCTTGCTGAGGAGGTGGTGAATTTATTAGCCAAAACTATTCCACTGTAAATTATACTTAATTGTAATTTTCCTATTCTTCTACATCTGATTGTGGTATCAGAAGAAGACTAGATGTAGTTACTGGCCAGAATACCAAATCTGAAAGGAACAAAGCAAGTTGCTGTTCTGAAGCTTAGTTACTTGAAAGAACCAGTGTATCTTCATGTCAAATTTTTTCCTTTTAGCTGTGTAATGAGTCATGAAGACAGGCTGTTCTGGCGTCTGCTGTCAGTGGTTATTGTCTAGAATACATACACTAATGTGTTGATTCAGTTATCCCCTGCTTTAGCTGCCTAAATATATGAGCGGGGGAGTAGGCAAAGGAAACTTTGAGCAAAATAATTATGTTTCTTTTAACAGAAAGTTTCTTTTAACAGAGTCTTGGGGTTAGGAGTTTTTTTGGTTTTGTTTTTGAACCAGTTCAATTACACTGACTCCAAGTGCTGCTGCTCTGCTCATGTCAACTTCTGATGTGCCCCATACTTTAAAGAAGTCATGTTTCTGCTAATTTTGCAAGCATTCTGCTTTATTTGTTATCATGAATTATGTAGTGTTCTCAGTGTACTTTACAGTTTATAAAATACAGACTAAGATAATCCTTATCCTTATTTTTATACTCAGAAGTGTGTGATAGTTTCTTGAGGGTATAAACATATGTGGCTATAAATAAACAGTTTCATCCTCCAGTATTTTAATGAAGATTTCAGCTACTTGATACTTAAATTTTTTAAAAAGATATATGTTAATTCTTTTCAGTTAGTCTGAAAAATAAGCATAGCAAGTGACACAAGTAATTTAGAAATCAGTATTTTCTGGAAATTCCTCATTCTTCTGAAACCAGTTTGTGACGAAACTAAAATTTTTCATTGCTAAATGCCCTGGTCATGGTGACTGGGGATATGCTTTCAAGATAACGTCATGGGTCAGCCTCCTCTAAGGGATGAAGAGGAGCACAGACAAGTCCCTGCCAGAGTCCCTGAGCAGAGGTTCTCCCCCAGAAGACTGAGCAGAATGAAGAGTAGATTTCAACAGGATTTTTAAAATACCAGAAATCTGGCAGGCCTGACGAGGGTGGCATGTGAGTGCTGTCATCACCAAGATCCCCAGCTGGGCTTCCTAAACATATGGAGCTGTACAAACAAGAGCAATGCTTTGTTTGCATCTGGCTTCTTCATGAGCCATTTCCTGCAATTAACTGCATTCTTCATTTATTCATGTGTTTGTTTCACCTTGATCTGCTGGCTGTAGTTGCATGCATGTGATGTTGAGAGACCCTTCATGGGTAAGATAATTTTTTCACCAGGTGTTTTCAAGAAGCCTCAGAATTGAAAAAAAAGCCTGTGAGGGGTAGGTTAGCAGCAGGCATAGAAAAAAGGCAGTGCACAAGACACTGGTCAAGAGAAGATTAACAAGTTTTTTGGTTGGTTGTTTTCATTTGAAACGGAGGAATCACATACAAAACCAGGGTAGAAAAAATCTGAAATTTTTCTGGGAATTTAGAGAGTTGCTACTGAAGGAAAATTACCCTACCTACTGGTAGATCACCTTTCCGTGATGCCTCTTCCGATTCAGCTCATCCCCGTAGCAGGCGATTGTACGCATACGTTGCCTGCAGTCATTTATTATAACAGGCAGCACTGTGCTGTCACTCTGCTGGAAGGCAGGCCAAGCAGGCAGGTATCTCCGGGCAGAAGCTGGGTTTGCTGCCTCTGAGCTGTGCCTGTGAAGGTGTGCGTGCTCACGCTGGTAGGCCCGCAGCCCTGGCCCATCGCCGGCTGCTCGCGCGCGGGCGTTGGGATGTGCTGCTCCTCGGTGAGGGAGGTGGGGCTGCCTGTGTGCAAACTCCGTCTCCTGCTCATGCAAATGACGGGATCTGTGTCTCTGCATGCAGAGGCTGATGCACAGGATTCCCCCACTGGAAAACCCGAGCCTGTAGTCATGGCCTGTAGTCAGGCTGAGCTCTTTCTACCTCTTGAAGAGGGAGTGTTTGGGTAAGGTGCCAGAAGGAAGTAAGAGAGGATTAAAGGGGAAGTTTAACTCCGTTGACTTTCTCTTCTGAGGATTTTCTTTTCCCCCCTTGCCTTCTGTTAATATTTTTAGTGCACTGAAAACTTTTGCACAAAGGCTTTCATTTAGCTCCCGCAAGCTGTGCAGCAGCGGTTCTGATAACAGTGTTTGATGTGGTTGTGGTGGGCTAAGCATAAAGGTGAGGTGGTGTTTATAGGTAAGGCAAGGCAATGTTTATAGGTGAAGGTAATATCTCTTCTAAGACCAATCTGTGTGGTTGGAAGAAGTAGACAAGCTTTCAAGCACAAAAGCTGCAAGGCACAGAAAAGGCTTTTATTCTTTTTTTGAAGCTAAATTAGTTGATCTAGTAGTAGGAAGAAAGGTTTGGAAACACTGAAAGGGAAAAGTTTTTCATTGAGGATATAGGCTTGAGGGTGTATTGGAAGAAGAAGGTGTGTTGCTGATGGGGAAGGTTCAAACCATAAATGTAGGGCAAAGTAAAAAAAACCAAACCAAAGTGGGGAGGTAGCAGAGAGAACCTAAAATGCTTATTTCATGTAGTAATTTCTGGGAGACTCATTTGAAGAATACATTGTAGCTGTAAAAATTTCTGAGAGATTCCTACAAAAAGGCCCCTTTGTTTACCACCATATAGAGTGAAATTGCTTCAGTGTGGATGGAAATAGAATGCAGTATAGGAAAAGAATCTTAATCAGATTACTTTGTGGGAGGAAATGGACTCTGAGGATCCAGCCTGGGATTTTATCTTCCATTAGCTTTCCACACTTGCAACAATATAAGAGAAAAAGAAGGGAAAATGGAAGTGGTGAGGCTAGAAGATGATTCTTGCTTACAAGTCTTCAGGTTGTTAAGAACATACGTTACCCTAACACTATAAAGATACTTAACCCAAGAGAAGGAGATTGAAGTTAATGTCATTGTGTGACACCCAGCTCACTTAACAGCCTTTTGCTCAAGAACTGCCAGTGCCTTTTTAAGCCATGGTGTCAGTTGTGGGAATGATATCATACTTAGTTTGTGACTTTTTACCTCATTCTTCTTAATTTTCTATCTGAACATGCTGCATAAACAGCATGGAAAGAAACTTTACTTTCAGATACTGGGGGTACCATAGGATGGATAATAATCCAGCTCTTTTAGTCCACATTCTCCATCCTGTCCCACAGTACAATACAGTTCTGAAACCTGCCAGCACTTTTCTTGTCATTCAGCTCAGTGTTGAAGATGGACTTTCCTTGCACCATTGGGTACATGCAGTGATGATTTCTTGTACTTTTACAAATGCTTTTCATTCCTGGTACATAATGCCAACCCTTGACTTTGTCTTTTGGTAGCAACTGGGATAAAGACTGGGGTAAATACATGTTTTTTTTATACCAAGGCACAGCTATGTCCTCAGAATATGTCGAAGACCAATTATAGTTAACATTGGAAGATTGCTTCTGGCACATTACTTACTTTTAGTCCTTACATCACTGCCAAAACTGAGGTATGCAGTTTCTGGAGTCTTTGGAAAGATATGACTGTGCAGAAAGGAAGAGAAATGAGCCAAGTTCTTGTGTCCCATTTGCCTCCCCCCCCCCCCCCCCCACCCCCCAGCCCCTACACATCTTTGCAGAATGACAGCTGCATTACATCCTCAGAAACACTTGACCTGATAAAGACCAAAGGGAAGGCAAAGTTATATTTGTACTTCTCTGGGACTTTCCCAGCATTGATTACTGATTCTCTCATCCCTCTGGCACTTCTGAGCAGTGGTAGTCCCCTTGCTGCTGCCAGACTGTCTGTAAACAGTTGTTCAGACACTTTGTTTGAAGGTTACTTCATAAAAAGGAGTCCCAATGTTCACTGTTGGAGTGTCCTTAGTTTCTACTGGGGAACTCAGCATCGCCTACCAGGGGCCCTTAGTAATCTTCTGGACTTGAACCAACATCTTCTCATGGCTTTTTGCTAAATGTGTTGATCAGAAAGAAGACAAAGAGCTTGTCGTGTTGCTGTTCTTTTCACAAGACAAATGTTATTGTAGGAGCCACACTGTTGGCTTTGAGAAATCCAGCACTGCCTTGCAATAAATAGGGAGACTCTACATGCTGACTCCACATGCTGGACAGAATCTGAGCTTTCCAAGCCTGTTTAATTATGAAAAGCCTGATTTTATCACGATGACATAGTTTCACACCTCTTTTGAAATATTTTTCTTTATGTGTATAATGCGGTTTCACCATGATTTTATTACAGCAGTGCTTGCTAGATGTCAGGTTGTTCTGGGCTGAGAAAATAGGAGGAAACAATGGGACGTTGTCAGTTGCTCATTTGGAGATGGACTTGGATGCTTAAAGAAAGGAAAAACCCAAAACAATATATGAAGTCGCACAGCTGGCATGCCAAAAGTTACAAAGTGATGTTATCCTGTGGTATCTTGATTGGAGTTGACTTAATGTTGCATGGCGTGCCAGCTCCCTGCATCACAAAACTATCAACAGAGTAATAACCAGAAAACCAGAAACCTGTTAACAGCCAAGAGTCCAATTGTTTGTGTCCTAGAGTTAGGGTAAATAATAGCAGGCTATGCTTGTATATGGGAGTGCATTCACTGAATTGTTTGCCTGGGAGGAAGACTGTGGGCACTTGAAATGCTGGTCATGCAGGGCCTGGGTTTCTTTTGGATGGTTATTTTTTATTGCTTGGTCACTAGAAGCTTTGCTGAAATGTTTGACACAAATACAAATACCTCTGGCATCAAAGTTTGGATGGTAGCAGCCTCACCTGTTGCACAGATCCGTGCATGGCCATCTGTTTGATATATGATTAGTACCTGAACTCAGAGGGAAGGCTGGAAGCAAGTATAAGGCAATACCATAGAGATAAGTTATAGGGGAGCAATGTAATATCTTCAGTGTACAGACTACATTGTACAGCCTGGACTTTGGCATCTTATGCTCTAGCCAGTGTAAGGATTATTCAAGAAGGTAAAATAGCTTCTTTTGAAGATTACTTTGATCTCTTGACCACTTGTATTACAGGATGAGTTTTCAGGGCAGTTCTTTCTGTGTGATTTTTCTCACAAAAGAATATGTGGTAGTGTGTTTTGCTTGGGAGCCTAAGCTGATTTCATTAGGGTGTTCTTATGTTGTTCTTCACACACCCTAAGAAGATTTTTTCTGAAAATGTGCATGAATGTTCATCTGCTGCATAGAGGTTTCAGCTGTAAGAGTTTCTTGTGCTATTTTCTAATGTTAGTGGTCCATTTTAAAAGCAACTAGGTAAATGTTAACCTGTAGGCAATCTTATTTGTTGTTTCTTGCAGGTTTTAAAATCTAAAGAATTGTCATCGCCAGGACAGCGCTATATCGACAGCAAAGTAGTTAAAACAAGAGCTGAAGGAGAATGGCTGTCTTTTGATGTCACTGAGGCTGTACATGAGTGGCTCCATCACAGAGGTGACCAAAAGTGCTCTTTGCCTTCACTCCTGCCCCGACTGCTCCTCCATTAACTCAGGAGTATTTCAGAGTCATTCCATGTGCAAAAAACCAACTCCACTCACTTTTGTGTTTTGCAGACAGGAATCTTGGATTTAAGATAAGCTTACATTGTCCATGCTGTACTTTCGTGCCTTCCAATAATTATATCATCCCAAATAAAAGTGAGGAGCTTGAAGCAAGATTTGCAGGTAATGATAGAAAAAAACCCCAACTTTATAAATGTTGTGCCATTCACTAATAAACAAAACCTGTTTCTGCCTCCTAAATGGCATTGAGCTGATTGAAAACTTGCTCATTTCAGAATCATGATTCTCAGCTGGTAGGAAATGGTATTAAAGACACAAGGGCAAAACTGTATCACCTGAACCATTCTAAAATCAGATGGCATGAATAAGCTGTCTCATTCTATGCATGCAGCTTTGATGTCCTTAAGAGTCTGTGATACAGTTTGCAGTGAGCACACAGGATATATGTACAATTTTGGATTTAGTGAAGACTCTTGCACAGTTTGCCACCCACTATTGGATAATAATGAGAAAATAGCTCATTATTTTCAAAATAAACCCTTTCCATCTTAGTACTGTAATGAGTGAGACTTAGTTGAGAAGATTGGAATGAGTGGGCATTAAAAGCCAAAAAGCTGTGTAGTGAGTGTTATAAATATAAGTGCCCTTTATGGACAGTAGGCAAGGTGATACAGAGCAAATATATCAAGGTCATATAAGATCTCTGGTGTTTTTAAGCCATTAAACTTCCAGTTTCACAAAGGAAATTATATTTAATTGACTGTTCTACAGTTACCATCCACCAGTACATATGAATCTATAACTATATTAGAACCAATTTTAACCTAAATTCTGTTCATGAAGCTCTCATTTATTGAAGTGTGTCATGATTTGGTTCACTTGTGGTCCAAGTATTTGGCTATATTCCTTGTCAAGTATTAAGTTTTCCTAATTGTTGTTTCGCTGCTTTGGAATTTTATCCTGTAAGTAAATACATGTACTGTACATTGTATGTATTTAAAAAATTATTAGTATGATGTTTGGTCACTGTAATTGCATACGTTAAGAAAAGAATAATGTATTTTTTTTCTGTTTAGATAGTAGTATATGGCTGGGGAGGTTATAACAGAAGGCGTAATATGACTCCTAGGAAAGGCCAGTGCCTTGAGTCTCTTGCTTGTGCTATTGCCACGATAAGAAACTAGTAAGACAGTTAGTGTTCAAAGGGAATACTAGATGTGAGGCCATGGATTGCCATTTCAAGAAGAAATAGTTTGATCAGTGTCTTTGCCATGCCCATATAAAGGACAAGACTAGAATAACTGACTTTCTGGGGGAAATCAGCAGATCTAAATAAACATGGCAATGAAAGGCAGGGAATTTACAAGTATTGGAAAGGAGTGAATGTGATGGGGGAAACTAATGGGGTCGAAGGAAGAGTGGGGAATGAAGGTGAAGTATCCAGAGCAGCTTTAAGTGTGTTAAAAGGTACATTCCTGTTAAAAGTTGGGAATACTGCTGTAGCTGAAGCAACAAAAGAATCACAGCTTGGGGCATTTGAAACTAAGCAACGTAGATGCAGTGACTGAAATCACCTTTTCTGTTACTCATTTAAACGTTTCTGGTAAATGTGCTGAAATGCCATTAAACAGCTGTGAATGTGGGAGGGCTGATACAGTGGATGTCATGAGAACTGTGAATGTCTTAGGAATCTTGGTTTGAAATTGGCCCCCACTTCCCCAGTAAACGTGCCCAGCTGACACCGTCATGGCCCAGTTTCTGAGAGATTTTTTTTTAAGAGATGGTTTATTTAATTTGTGAAGAAAAAGCAACACAATGTTTATCACCAAAATGTATTTTTTGAAGGTATTGATGACTACACATATTCCAGTGGTGATGTGAAAGCTTTAAAGTCCAATAGGAAAAAATACAGTGGGAAGACCCCACATCTTCTGCTAATGTTGTTACCCTCCTACAGACTTGAGTCGCAACAGCCCAGTCGGCGGAAGAAGCGTGCTCTAGATGCTGCCTATTGTTTTAGGTAACTATGCCTCCACATCCAATACTCTTACACAGTCCTACCAGCCTGGGAGATTTCGTGCACTTGTTTATCATGTTTCTTTGCAGTTGGTGTTTGTACAGAACACAGACCCTCATTCTCAGACCCAGGGTCTGCATGCAGCAGGTCTCTGCCTGACAGTCTCCAATCCCACAGAGACAGAGGCAAATTGTTGTGACCTTAGACAGCAGAAGTTCAGTTCCTTCTGGGATGATTCCTAGATGCATTAGCCCCATACTTAGAGCCAAATTATCACCTTCACTTTGCTCACCTACTCAGTCTCCTCTGTGGGACTTGGAGAAAAGCTCTTGATTAGTCCTAACAGGGAAGCTATTAGCTTTGTATGAGCAAGTCCTGCCATGTCTAAGCATCCAATTTTGGTTACAGCATGAGATACTATTGATTTGATTTAGTTGAGAGTTTTTGTGACCCAGACTTGCCTGCCTGTAAAGGATCATTCAAGGAGCAAGCAACTGCATTATTTTTATTCCCTGTGTTGTCTTTGTTATGACCAATGTGTTTGTATTTTATTTCCCAGGAATGTGCAGGATAATTGCTGTCTGCGTCCACTTTATATTGACTTCAAGAGGGATCTTGGCTGGAAATGGATTCATGAACCTAAAGGATACCATGCTAATTTCTGTGCAGGTGCCTGCCCATATTTATGGAGCTCAGATACTCAGCACAGCAGAGTAAGTAATGGATTTGCTAATTTTCAGCTTCTGTTTTATAACTGGGTTGAGCTATGTTTCTGGGACTGACTTCAGCACTGATGCCCAAAATTAGTCTCAGTAACTAAGGAGGGGAAAATGTGACCCTATAGAAGAACTCATACATGGCCTCAAGCTAGTGTTCAAGCAGAAGAAATGTATTAGCCTAGGGATTTATTTCTTTTTTAATATGTTCATTGATATGAACACATGGTTGGATTGAATCCTTTTTGCAAGTATGTAGCCTTTGGAGGTGGCTTGGGAAAGGCCTCTCACTATAGAGCTTGAGTGGAAGATGGCACAATGAGTTTGGTCAGCAAAGGCACTGAGGGAAGCACTTGCAGAGTAACAACAGCTGAGTTGTACCACCTGTTCATCACCTACTTTTATGACCTGCCATTTCAAGGTTAGCACCTGCCTTGCTAAATTTCATGCAAATCTACTGATCGCTGTCTTTCTTTTACTTCAAAAGACATATTCTTTCTTATACTTTGAAAATTTATATGTGAAGGAGGGACTTTGTGTCTGGGGTGTTGGAGAACCAAATCATAGCTGTCTGAGATGGGAATTTTTATTCTAGGGATTAGATGTGGTATTTTAGCCAACTGCCTTAGGATGAGTCGTATTCTGCTGTGAAGTGCTGATTTCCTCTCAGCTATCACTAAGGATGTCTAGACAGTAAATGCAAAAGGCAGACATTTGCATCATAGTTGTCATAAAGTAAGAATTTCACCCTCGGGTCCATACTAAGAATGATGTCTCCCCTTTTTCAAGCTTCCCTTAAAATGCCAGATCAATGTCAGCCGGCAGGGAGAACACTCCATGTCCAAGGGACAGCTGGAGTTCCTTTTGGTTGGTAAAACCATGATACCATGGTTCTTCCTGAGCTTACAGACCCTTACTTGTAGCTGTCACTGGTTGTGACATTGTACTGTCAGCAGTGTCAGCAGGCAGAGGTATAAATAAGGTGAGTATGTTTCCATGCCGGTGTGGAGTAACAGTGTACACGTTTTGGAACTGCACTTGTTTTTAAAGGAAAGAGGAAGAGTAACTGTCATGGTCACAAATACTTGGTTTGGATAATTGCCCAAGGAGCCAGAAGTTGCCTAATAAAGTAGTTAGTGTTGCTGTCCTGAACAGATCTTCTGTCTCTCTAAGCTGCAAGTGTTGTGTGGAAGTTCTAGGAAAAGGTCACTTGGTGTTTGGCTAAGGCATTAATGGCATCCTCAGGAGCACCTATGCCTCATCACTGGCCAGCCCTACATACTTCCCTTGCAGAGAACCATGCATAGGAATCCAAGGTGACATAGGTGACAACTTCACTGCAGCTGGTTCTCAGCAGGAGTAACTGCCCCTTGAGTCCTGGTACTTGCAGGGTGGCATTAATGGACTTAATTAACATAGCCAGAGGGTAAAAGAAGAGGAGGGCCTATGCTCTGAAGAGGTCTCTTTTCTCTTTGGTCACTTGTAAATCCAAAATCCTGTAAACAGAAAATGGCAACCTGAAGAAACAGATAAAAAACCTTTCAATTTCCTCTCATAAATATACCCATAGATATGGTATGCCTGTTGATTTAAAGGCCAACACTTTAGAGGCAGACTCCAGGTATGTGTACCAGCTTTGAGGTTTAAGACTGTATGGTCAAAGCCTTAGGAAATTCAGGCATGTTGTGAACACCAGATTGAAGTGGAAAAGCATAAACTCCTCCTAAAATTCAGAGATCTTCATAATGCTTTCAGTGGCATTCTCTCAGGTGCTGTGGGAGGAAGTGATGCAGAAAACTTGTTAGAGGTGGCTGCCTAATCTGTCTTTTTCGGTTTCTCCTTCTAGGTACTCAGCTTGTATAACACCATAAATCCAGAAGCTTCTGCCTCTCCATGCTGTGTGTCCCAGGATTTGGAACCCCTCACCATCCTCTACTACATTGGAAAAACACCCAAAATCGAACAGCTGTCCAACATGATTGTAAAGTCTTGCAAATGCAGCTAAAGGATATCCCTGAAACAGCATGATGTGTGTTTATATTAAAAAAAACCAAGAAAACCACCCCAAAAAACAACAACAAGAAAAACCAAACAAAAAACAAAAACAAGGAAAAAAAGAGAGTGAGAAGGAAAGGAAGAAAAATAAAAACCCAGGTTCATCAGTGTTAAAAGAAAAAAAAGAAGAAAAAAAAAGCGGTACTAGTCCGAACTGTTTGAAAGTTTGTTGGTTTGTTTGTTTTTTTTAACTGGCATCTGAAGCAAAACATTGAAGGCTTTTTCCTACATTTCACCTACACATAGTGTGAGATAGACAAGAAGCAAAGTTAAAGAAAAAGGAAACCTTTTAAAAAATAAACACTGGAAGAAATTTGTTGGTGTTACTATGTGAAAGGAAAAAAACAGGAAAATCCCATGAAGTGGAGTTGCTGTATCTGTCCCGTGCCTTACTTGATCTCTCTGTATTGTTATGCAATAGGCATCCTACCCATTCCTCTTAGCTGTAGAGTTAACAGTGCATTATTTATTTGTGTGTAAAAACTATCAAATGAACATTTCTATATCGCCATTGGAAAAACGAAAACCAGCCAATGTGGACAAAGTGGAGACCAAATAAGCTGCCAGAAATACATATAAAGCCTAAAGGAACACAAGCTCAAAAGAATCAGAAAAGTAATGGTTAGTTTAGTTCAATTAAAATAGAAATCAGTTATTACATTATTGACAAACTCTGCCTTTAAAATACCTTATTTTTCATGCCAGCTGCCTAGAGAGACTTCTTGTAAGGTCTCAAACCCTTGTTTTAAATACTGAATAATTTACTAATAAAGGACACTCTGTTTCAGTCTCAAAGACAAGTCTATAAGATTTTTTTTTTTTTTTTTACTGTAAATGATTTAAAATGTCAGTTTAGTAAACCAGTGAAATATTTAACATGTACTGGTCTAATCTTCAGACCTTAATATGTTGCTGTATAGCTATGCTATGGGATTTTTTTGTTCTTTTGGTATATGTAACCATACCTAGAGTATTACAATAGGTGGGTAGTAAAAGCCAGCTTAATTGGAAACATATCTGTAGATCTCTATTTGTAAACTATTAAAAAATTACGTACTTTATGTGTAATGTGTAAATTTTCACCATATTTTTTTACTCTGTAATACTGTCAGCTCTCATGACTTTGAATTTGAATTTGGGGCTCTTTTTGATCACTCAGAATCATGTGTTTCCCTCTAGCTGGCCAGTATGAGTAGAGTCCCTATATTTTGACTTGCACTACAAATACATGTTTTATAATAATTGCTATACATGTGCTTTGTATATTGTTCATCATTATGACATAAGCTACCTGACTCGATTTGTTTTTCTGTTTTATAAAAAAGGATGGATTAAAGCAAGCTCTCCTGCCCCTCGTCCCCTCCTTCTCCAGTTGTCCCCGTTCATAACACTTAGATTTCCGGGCCTCTTGATATTCTTCTGGCTGTAGACATTCAAACAGATGGGCAGGGAGCGAGGTGTGGAGAGAAGAGCTGTCCCAGCCTGGCTGAGGCGGGGACATTCCCTTGCAGAGAATGACATTCACCACTGTGCAGGAGGCTGTAGGCAGCGGCTGCCGCGGCCGTTTTCCGCGCGGGCCGGGAGCGGGAGCGGAGCGCACTCGGATGCATCAGCCTGGAACTGGGTCCTGCAGCTCCTCTCTGGGGCTGCTCCTGCTCCTACTGCAGCCAACAGGGGTTTGCCTTGGACTACTGCAGTGGCACAGCAGGCCCCTGTAGGCTGTTGGGGTGTGGGTAAGGATTGGAAGGATCAGACCCTTGATTTTTGCAAGTTTACCAATTTTTTTCTCTATTGAGTTCATGTTAAAGCTTCTAAAAAACAAAAAAAGGAACATGTGGGTCCCTAGGGTTTTGTTGTTGCTACACATTTTCATATTGTAGAGGGAGTAAAAAGAAAAATAATCACATCACATACTTCATTTTAAAAAAGCCCCAACCTAAATTAGCAGAAAGAAAAGAACCATGAAGAAGGCACAATCATTTCATTTCACACAATGAATGCTTCTGCAGAGCAGAGCTGGAAACCTGCAGTACAAGCATTCTGTTTGGATGAGAAGGACATTTTCTACCATTGTCCTGAGCAGTATTGGGAAAACACTCCTGAGCTTGGTGTTGTCAGCTCCAGTTTTAAGAAGAGCGCTTTCTTTGGCTTCAGAACACTGGTGCAAAACTGAGGTGCCATGGTGGCTTGCACATGCAGCTCCTCAGGACTTCTGTGGAGCCTGTACTTATTGCCCAGATGGGGATGTAGCCCCACAGACAATCTAATCCCACCCACTGGCTCAGCGCAGAGGAGGAGGTGTGTTAGACTTCTGATTATTTAGTGAGCTGAGGTGAACAGGTGAAAAATCTGTCCTGCTAACACTTGCTTGAGCCACACTCAACTCCAGTGAGAAGATGCACTGAACTCAGTGAAGCTCCTTAAGTAATACATATCTGGATTTTGCTGTATAATGACAGCAAAATTAGTTTTATCAGGTTCAGTGTGAGAACTGTATTCTTGTTGGACAGGAGAGAAGGCAAGCGTGAGCACGTTTTACAAAACTGAAACGTTTTTGTAGTTCTCTGATATAGGAACGCAGTTCAAAGCCAGTTTTGAAAAAGTGGAAGAGGAGATAGCATAGTTTTCCAACTGTACTCACTGTATGATGGCTGGAGGCAGCTGAAAATTCGGACTTGGATTTGGAGTTTAAGCATAAAACACTATTTCTGTAAGTCATTCCCCCAAGACTGATATTTTAAATTTCTAGTGTTCCTCAAAATGCACTGATAATGTTTGAAATTCTCTATTATAAAGCTCCTACATTTTTTTTTTATTGTTCATTAGGCATGTATTTCCCTTTAATTACCAAGAGTGTTAACCTGATCCTACAATATGCAGAACTCATGAGTAAAATTCGCCTCTACAGAGTGGGTTCATATGAGTCCTAAGCACTTCTCAGGTCTGATGCAAATACCCCTCGAATGATCTTTAGATGGGTCTGCAACAGCTCAAGGACTTTGTGCTATGGGGCCTAACTTTGGCGAGGTGATTGCCTCTGTCTGAGCAAAGTCCCTGAGAACTGATGGGAAATGTTCAGCATCTTGAAAGATCAGACCCAAGGGGCTGGCTGGGGCTGAAGGGGAATCATAGCACTTAGCTGCGTGGGGTAGGATAGCACTTCTTATGTGTTTAGCATCAATACAACTGTGTGGTTGGCATGGTTTAAAGGAGAAAAAAAAAAGGAACTTAAAGGACAGCTGTGTTGTACTTTGGTGATTGATTACTCTGTATTTTAACACATTGTATGTCTGTTTTTGTGGTGCTCTAGTGGTAAATAAATTATTTCAATTATATGCTGGTGTTGCTTTCATATGGCAGTGTTCTTATGGCACAGGCAGTTCTTCAGCTTTGGAATGTCAAAGTCTTTTCAGTTTAATCCTTGCAAAGCCTGATTTGTTGTGGGATTTTGGCATGTGTGACCTTGACGTGGTCCAGCACAGGCTGAGGTGAAGAACATCCATCCAGGGTGAGGGTGGATCACATGTGCTGTGGGGATTGCTCTCCCCTCAGCCACTGTAGTGGATGTCTTGGTCTGTAGACAAGGAGGAGCTTCTGGTTACCTGCCCTGGGCAGGAGCTCTGTCCGTCAATAGACCCATCCCATGAAGTTGGGTACTGCTGGCCACGGTTTTGGGGGCTTTCCTCTCTGGTAGAGGATCTCAAATTAGTTTGTTCCTCATTTCTGTAGTGCTGTGTGAGGTGAGAAGCTGTTCTGTGTAATGTGTTTTCTGACGCCTGTGCGGTGTGATCCCACAGCACTGCATCCCAGGAGAGCACAGTGGAACTGCTGGGTTTCTGTTTTGGACACAATAGCCCACAATGAGATGAGGTGGGGAAGAGGCAACAGACTCAAGTTAGAACATGGCAAATTTTGACTTCGTAAAAGGAAGATATTTTTAGTGGAGGTGGCCAAGCCATGGAATGGGTTGTCCAGAGAGGCCGTGACATCTCTATCCTTGAAGATGCTTGAAATTCTGGGCAAGGTTCCGGGCAGCCTGCCCCTCCAACTGTGCCTGCTCTGAACAGGAGGTTGGGCTGGAGACCTCAGAGACCCCTGCCCACCCCCAGGTATCTGCAAACAGTCATGGTCCAACCCAACCACTATTTCTGTCATGGACTAAAAGAGCACAGGAAACACTGATCCTCAACTGCCTCAGTTATATCAGTTTACGAGGAGCAGCAATGTGGCACATGGAAGTGGTTTTTTAACAGAAAATAGGATTCCTTTGTTGTCTATTTCAATGCACTCTGCAATAAGCAATTTCATTATCTAAGCAAATAAGAATTAAAGAGCCTGGTATTGCAGCTTTTCTTTATCAGGCTCTAGTCACTTAAATAAATAAAACTGATGAGAGAAAGGACTGCAGGATTGAATCATTGCTTTTAAAGTTGATAAAATTATACGTGAAAATTCTTCCAGACCAGGGACTGATGAGGAGACCAGGGAGTGCTCTTCCCGGTGCCTTTGCTGGCATCTTAGGAGTGCATAGCATTTCTTGGCATGAATGAAAGAGCATGTTTGTGCCAGATTGTTTGGGGTTACTGTGATAAACTATAACAAATGGGGCATGTGGTCTGTCAATATGTTTGAGAATGTAACTTAGGATGAGCACTAAAAACAATCTTAGGGGTGATTCTACCACAGTTACACTCCAGCCTTAATTGATTTCAGTGAGTTTATACATGCATAAAACTCTAGTCCTTCAAAATCTTCCAGATGCCAATTTTTATTCTGTCTATTTTTAGCTCCCAGTTATATGCTTTGACATGAATGTAATCCTCCAGCCTGATTATTATCCAAAGAAGTCCTCACACTGCTTTGAGGTGAAAATACTTTGCAGCCCTGTCTGCTGTATCCGTATTCGTATTCATGAAGTCAGTGAAGAACAGGAGAGTTTGAGGGGGAATGCTGACTGGAAATTGTAGATGAGAAAGTGGTCATAGTGCCTGTGACTAAAGAGGAACAAAGTGGAGGGAACGCTATGTGCTAAAAGATATTTTATAGCATGGGGCTGAAAAGACAGATATCCCATGATAATGAGATTTATGTAGAGTATTTTGATGCTGGGTTTGTCTTCCTTTTGTTAACACAGCCTCTCCAGACTGTATCAGTGAAGCCCTTACTGTGCTTGAATCAAATTGTGGTTAATAAATGTGGAATATTCAATATAGGAAAAAACCCAAACCATGTAAATGTCTTGAAAACCATTTTTTAGGCCAAAATCCGCCTCTTAACTCAGACAGAACAGATTCTATGAGGAGCCATGAGTTCTGGAAGAAAATAAACCAAGAGGTTATGTAATTATATGTGGTTATAAAGTAGATGTGAAGTAATGTAGTTGGCTTGTCAGTGGGTATGGGTGTAACAGTAATTTCTTCATCTGTATAAAAATAAAATTAAATGGAACAGAAAGCTGATGAGAACTTCCAATCAAATTTGATATGCTCACTTAATGAAGTAACCTGCTGGAATCTAATACAGAACCCCTGGGGTATAAACCTTTCTTCAACCATATGGTGGTCCAAGAAACAAATATTTCCTATAAACGGGGTGTTTTAGTGCCAAACCAAGATGATGGCAGGAGGAAGGGTCAGTGATCGCTGATCTTTGGTCTGAGCACTGTTTGCACATACTATAAAGTCCCGATTTAATGATTCATAAACTCATTCCAAAAATATATGCTACAAAAAAGGGAACAAGGAAGATAAAAATGGCAAAGGGGACCAGAGTATCTTTTTGTTCGGTGAAGTACACCATGAGGTCTCACATACTGTTTGATCCAGCTAATTATGGATGGATGTAACCAAAACGTTAACATGTGAGTACACATTTTATCAAAAATCAGGTGGCTGGGGCTCTGAAGTAGTGTTCAAACCAGAACCATTTTTATGAAATTCATTTAGGTTCAATGTCTGCAACTGGTTTGTAAACAAGCCTAATCACCGAAGTTTTTGCTGGGGTGTGTAAGGCTTTGAGCTTAATATGTCAGAAGTTCTTGCACTGGAGCTGCTCTGAGCATGCCAGATGCAAGTCTCACAGCCCAGTCTCCTATTTTTCTCCCAAAGAACAAAGACATATAAATATAATTGCCACCCATAGGAATGACAGTTGGAAACAGTCAAAATGTCCCTATGCATCAAGGTGTTTCCCAGAGAGCCAGGAGTGTTGTAGGTCACCTCATTCTTCAGTGATTTAAAGACCAGTATTATGGGACTATGATGGGTTTTTTGCCATCTGATGGAACCCACATGAAATAAATTGATGGCTTCATTCCAGTTCCTAGTGTAAACTTGTTGGCAGTCTCCAAGGATATGCAGACTAATTTCATCCATCAAAAGCAGAAAATATTTTTATATGGAAAAAAATGTCTTTTTTTTTTCCCTTTGGAAAAATGTAAATACAAGACAAAATATGCAGCAGTTCATGGGCAAGTTATGCATTCCTCTGGAGTGTGTAACCTGTTCTCAAAGAGGTGGTCTGGATCAATTTGTGAACAGTTGGGAGGGAAAGCTGTATTTGGAGATACTCTGAAATATATTGTTTCCTCTGCTTCTTCTATGAAACCCTCAGTTACACACACACCAAAAGGAAAAAAAAAAAAAAAGCCAGACTGTAAATAAGCAAATGAACTGATATTTTTCACCTTGATACCCAGCTATAATGTATAACACAGAAAGTGAATCACTGAGATCCTGGCTGTCAGATACAGCCAACTGATGTACATAAACTCGGGTCACAGAAAGCAGAGCAGGAAAGATGAACACAACAGAAGGTTTTTGTCAGCACAAGTATAGGCCCTGCATAATACCACAGGAAAACTGGACTAGTTTTTGTTGTACTTTTTGCTTTGGACTGCTTCCATAGCACAACAGACCATTCCCATTTCTCATGCTTTAAGAAAAGGGGCATCTTTAGGGAGGTAGGAATTTACCTAGGAATAACTGAAAGCCACTTATACATTTTGAGATCATTAGCAGTCAGGAGACATAATTTAAATGAGCTGTTAACAAGACCTTAATTAACTTTTCCTGTAGCTAAGCACCCCTAGCTGTTCTCCTGGCCTCTTATTTTTTATCTCTTGTTTTAATGTTAAAAGTTCCTCCACTGCTTTGCAGTAACAGATGGTGTCTATCAAATAGTTGAAATCTCAGCAAGTATCCCAAGGACTGAGGAGGAGATCTCAAGCATTAAACCCCTGGGTTTCTCCAGTTCCTGGTCCCTTAAAGCAGTGCTGTAATACACCAGATGATCTGCAGGCTGTGCACAAAGCAGGATCTCAAATGCACTCCCAACAGTGGGCTATCCATGTGCAAAAATACACTGTTTTGATCTCCCCAAGATGCTCATGGACTCATTAAAACAACTCTCTCACTGGTCAGACCTCGTCCCCCACTGTAAGCACTGTAAGCAGTGTAGGAGGAATTAGTGACTCTCACCCATGCTGGGGGAAATTTATCCTCAGAAGCCAGTTAATATGTAGATGCAAAAATTTGTGTCGTGGGTTGCAGAGAGGAAAACCCCACTGTCCTGGTTTTTAGCTAGAGTAAATTTCTTCTGAGTAGCTGTTAAAGTGATGTGTTTAGGGTTCAGAATGAGAATGGTGTTGATAACTCACTGATGCTTTGGGCTTTTTTGCTAAGTTGTGTCTATCCTAGGGCAAGGACTTCTTTCCCCCTTGTCTCATGCTCTGCCAGTGAGCATATAAGCAGAAGAAACTAGGAGGGAGCACAGCTGGGACAGGTGACTTGAACTGGCCAAAGGGATATTCCACACTATAGAACATCATTCCCAGTATATAAACTGGGGGGAGTTTCCTGGAAGGGCAGCCAGTCTGGGTTCAGGAAGGGGGTCTGGCCTCGGTCAGCAGGTGGTGAAAAATTGTATTGCGCATGACTTGATTTTTCACTTTTATTGCCGGTATTATCATTTGCCATTATTATTGTATTTTACTTTAGTTTAAATCATTAAACTGTTCTTATCTCAACATACAAGTGTCACTTGGATTCTCCTCCTCATTCCAGCAGGGTGAAGGGGGGTGAGTGGGCATTTTTTTGGTGCCTTATGTCCAGCTGGGTTTAAACCCACAACACACCTGCAAGCAAGATTGTACAGTGAAAAAGGAAAGAATCAGCTCATGCTTGACCCATTTCTGTGGATACATAGATTAAAGTGGTGTATATAAATTTAAAGACCTCTTTAAAATTTACATTGGACTGCAATGTTTGGGGTTTTTTTCTGTATTTATAAGCCACTCCCTCTATTTGCTAAGTAACTTTGCACTTTCTGGACTGTTTCACTATATGTATTCTTAGCAGTCTTACTGTGTGGCCCCAGGGAAGAAATAAGGAAATTTCAGAGACTGATGCTCTTCTGGGTTACTCCATGATAGCAGTTGGAGTTTGTAACTTGCATTGCTGGATGCAGGAAATTACTTTCGGAGGCAACAGAGTTGAACTGATTGGTCTTATTCCCAGCTCTCTTACTTCAGCTTTACTACAGCACAACTATTTCAACAGGGGACAAACCAGGCTTTAAAGTCACTTGTCTAAGAATAGTCAGGCTCAGTTTGCTATTTTACTAGGGCCTTCACACAAAGGATATGTGTTTGTGAACTGTTTGAACATTGATTGCCTCAGTAGCCTGAAAGAAGGCATTTCTATTGCACATTCGAGCTAATATTTGAAATCTAGAAAGATGATGAACATGGCAGTATTCTGGAGAAGGAAATTGATCTTATCATTTAAACTGGTATATTTTGCAAGGTGTTGCTGTCATTTTTATCTCATCCAACAGCATTGAAAATAACATTCTTTAATGCTGGAATCAATTCTTGTGCTGTATTTATTGCATGGGTGTAATATATAACTATAGCCTGGGGAAAACTATCCTTTTCAGTTGCTTATAGTGCTCTCAAATAGTTTTCAGTCTGACCTTTTGATGTTGGAATCCAGCCCAGAGATAAATTTGTCTACACAGTTTTTTCAGGCTTTGCTGAGATATCTTTGACTTCTGAGAGAACAGGTAAGTATATTTGCTCTACACTTTCCAATCAGAAAGGCTGTGCATGCCCAGCTCAGCTTGAGAGCAGAATTCTGTCATTTGCACCCTAGTTTGTTGGGGTCACAGTCAGATTGGTATATCAGCCTTCATTTCAAACATGAAAGCAGGTTTCCAGTGTTCCTGACTGTAAAGAAATACATGAAACCATGAGCTGTGTTGAATTAACACAGCAACATCTACTTGAGTCTTCAGAACAACCAAAGCAGACCATGGAGTGGTTTTGCTCTTTGTGGCTTTTCAATGGAAAATCTGCTCTTTTCAGAGGAAAGGCCTTTCCCCCATGCCTCTGGCATACAGCAACAACGTCTCACAAGTGAAATAATTGTCACCTTTTTTCTTTAGAATTTAAGAATGAAAATGTCAGGATTTCAGGTTCTTGTTGAGGGAAAAAAAAAAAAGAAAAAAAGAAATAGCTAATCATCTAAACCGTTTTAAGCCTTGACAATATTTTTCCTAGAAAAAAAGGAACTGCACCATAAACTGGTCCATCTGTGTAGATGTCCTAATGAGAAGCTTCTCCAGAAAGAGTCCTGCCCCTTTCTATCTGTATTAAGAGGGCAAACACCTCAGTCCAACACTCTCCACCAGCTAATGGAAAGGGATGACAGATGACAGGCTAAAAGCCTCTTAATAGTGCTTTTAGGTGCACTTCTCTCTTGCAGTTGGACCTTTATTCACTGCTGAGTAGTGGCAACTTGACAAGAGAATAAAGGTGTAATGGCCTTTTGAAATAAGGTAGATGCAGAAGACAAACTGTGTTCAGACACATCTTGATGTTCAACCACTGTCTGACCTAACAGAAAATGTAAGCATGAAGGAATCTCATTCTGCAAAAAATGACCACTGAGAACAAAAATTGTATGCTGCATCTCCAGGGAGAAACAGGCAGAAGGAGAAGGTTTTAAACCAAAGACCTGCTTAGGAAAGTGCAAGAGCAGTGACTCTCTCAAGGCACTACAAGAAATGATGACACATCCCTAGGCTGGCCAGGCACTGTGTGGGAGTAGCTTCATTGCAGTCTAGTCTCAGCTTCCTCACACACTTGGGTTGTTTGGTGGTATGTGTCTGTCTCTGAATCTTGATTTATTCCTTTGAAATCTTTTCAAGGGTGATCTGCCACAGAATGTGTTTGTGTAAGGGGATGAAAGTAGCAAATGTTCACATGAAAAATAAAGGTCAGTCAGACACTTTTTATGCAAATCATCATTACACCCATACTTCCTGCTGGAATAATTAGGAGATTTGTTTAGCACACTGTGCTTCTTTTGATTTATTCCAAATCTGTTGTAAATTACTGACTAGAGATTACATGCTGAGCATCTTTGTACTGAAATAATTCTTAATCCACACCAAAAATTTTCAATTTGCCTTAAGGGAACTACTTCCAGAGGCTAAAGGACAAATCTGTTTCTTTTATCTCTCCATTCTGCAGCCTGTCTCCTTAAGTTTCTCTGTATCAATGCCATGAGTTCGTGGTGTTGATTTTCTTGTATCTTATGTTGACATCTCTTGAAAAAGCATATGGCACTGCAGTTTGTCCATCAGTTTGCCACACAGACCATTGGTAGCTGGAGACACACATGTGACTTTGAGTAGAATGGGTTGGCTTGAAGCTGAGCTCCTAAAAGTAAAAGAAACCTCCCAAATATTCCAAGTCTTGGAGCCTGTACTCCAAAGTTTTTTTTGGGTTCCTAGTCCCAGTCATCCCTCTTCACGTCTGCTTCCAGAAACTAAACAGACCACTGAAGGTACCTTTCATGATGGAAACAGAGCAGGAAGGCCAGAAAGCTCTTTAGATTTGTTTACAGGCATGGAAGCCTAAACATATTCCCAGCTAAGGAATACTTACATGAATACAACTAACCACATGCAATGATCAAGTACAGCCAAATTCTTCTTGTCTCAAAAAAGCAAAGGAGACTTCTCTGCAGAACCCGTAGTGAAAAGGGCTGTTTAAAACGGTCCCTAGAGGTGTTCCAGGCCAGGCTGGATGTGCCCAGGGCAACCTGATCTAGTGGGTGGCATGCCTGCCCACGGTGGGGAGGTTGGAACTCAATAATCTTTAAGGTTCCTGCCAAGCCAAACCACTTTGAGATTCTTTGATTAGCTCCAAGTAAACGGTGAAGTTGACACTGCCGAATCGCCATTGGATTTCCAGCATTCAATTCACACTGTATTTGTTTGATTGGTGTATTTTTGGGGGGTTTAAAATAAAATTTGGTGCATTCACCCAGCCTTCAAATCCAGTATTATTTGACTGCTTAAATGAGAAATATTGTGTTTTTATGTTACTAGTTTAATGCAGCAGGCAAACAGAGATCAAAGTATCTTGAGAACTACATTTAATTATAATCGCCGCCACAAATGCCAGAGCAAGATGTGGCTCTGTCATAAAAGAAATCACAGTAAAACAATATTATGCAGTTTACAAATTCCATCAAACCACTGTACAAATAAACAATGCTACTGAATCACACAACAAATCATCTTACAATTAGGCCACACAAGACCATCTGGTTTGCAAACCAGCCTACGAGCCAAAGAGGAAAACTTTGAAGATAAATATTGCCATATGTGGAAGCCCAGGAAAAATATTACTTACTAGCACAGAGCATCATTTTGAAATGTAATTCTCCATGGGAATTGAAGATTTCTTACTGAGGCTAATATGTTTTGCAAGAAGCCTCACAAAATGGAAGCATAAGGTATTACAGATAGGCCTAGAGACTGCAAAGGAATGAAAGCCCTTTTAAAGCAGCTGGATGTAGCCTGTCTGCTGCTTGAGTACCTAAGTTAAATTGGAAGTTGTAACATTTTGTCTGTCCAGGACATTTGTCTAGTTGCATAAGGGAAACATCCTATTCTTTCTCAGTCAAAGTCTATTGATAATGGTAAAAAGTAGAATTTGGTCTACATGAGCTTTGAATGGCTAAAGTAGCATTATTCTACCACTCCTTATTATACTGGTAATCAGAGATTCTTAGCATTCTGATGAAACAGTTTTGAGCCAAAATTCAAGGTCTGAGGATCAAGATTTACCAAAGCAAACAGATATTTGGAAAGTCTGTCTTCAAGTCACATAATGGTTGTGCAGTTCAGAGACTGGAATTTAGCATTCTTTAAAAACCAAGGCACTGTAAGGCACCTAAAAACAGACACCAATAATCAAAAAAGATATCTAAAATCTTCTCTCAAAGGTGTTGGCAAAGGAACAGGTTTTTTTCTAAAATCAAAGGTAAGTTCCTCTTTAATATTGGTGATTCAGGGTCGAGTCCTGAAGCATAATGGTCAGTAAAGGGGAATATTAAAAAAGAAGCAAATCATAAAAAACCAAAAAATCAACATCAGCTACTTATCCATCTGAACAAATTTTGATTAAAATAAAAAATGCAGAAGTGTTTCATTTGTTTGAAATTTACAATCTCTGCCCACTTCTGCTGGTTTGTTCCAAATTTGTTTTGCCTTATACCATGAAAGACCAGGACATATTTGAAAAGGGTTTATCTTTCATGCTTTGAAACAAATAAATGAAGAAAAAAGTTGAAATATTAAAAGAGATAGTTTAGGAAATTTATAGAATAATAAAATACACTTTAAACTGTATTGGTTTATATGCATTATATAGAGTATACAATTTCTTGAAAGCTTATAATTGACATCTCTGGCTCCTTAAATGTTTTCTTTCTGTCACAGGTATTTCTCATAAAGTGGATCAAAGGTTTGGATCCTCCAGAAAGTGGCTCATATATTAAGAATAACTCAGAAGTGCTGAAGTCACATTTTTATTCTTGCAGGGTTACTGATGAAATTTGTACTCTTAGTATTGAGGTTTTAGAGATGGGTTTAAGCAAAGTTTTTACAAACTAAGAAAATACCTTTAAAAATGCAGCCCACACCCCCTGTTTTCAGCCTCACAGCAAAGGTAACATCCCTACAGTTGTGATTTAAAATTTTTCCCATCTGTGGTGTCCATCTATTAAAGAGATGTTATAAAACTTATTGGGGTTGTAGAGCTTTTTTTCCACTGTGATGTGAAGCTGCACACACCTGTGTCACATCTCAAGCTGTCCTGATGCACACTGAGCTTTTGTGATGGGTCTTCATTTACTGCATTAATTCAGCCCAGTGATTTCAAGGGAGGTCTGATTTATGTCAGCACATGTCTTGATAAAACACAAAACGAAGCAAAACTGTTGTTGGCCTGACTTTGGGTGGTTGTAGGTTTGGGGCACCAGAGTATTTCATGGTATATTCAATAGATGGTGCATGTCACAAAGAACACTACTGTGGTTTATGTGTATCAACAGCTCATGAGAGTATTTCACTCCCTGGAGTTTCTCCTAAAGTTCCTTAGATCACAAGCTGGAAAAAAACATGGCTTGCTCTAATCCAGCTATAAAAATTGAGTTTTTACTCAGGTTTGCTGGCTGATTTCTTACATGGTTTGAGGTGCAGTCCCTGAATTTGCAGGCTGTTTGGACTACATGGCCAATGCAGAATGGAAGATCTCTCCTTTTGGCACTACTGGGCAGCAGTTTTCATGGAGATTCAGAAGGTGATGTGCAAAGGTCTGCCAGTTTACATCAGATATAGATCCCAATTTTGTCAGAATTGTGCTGGCGATTAAAATGGTGAACAAGCAGGCTGTGCAGGTCTCAATTTATGATCTTGGCATTACTTACCACTTTTTTACTTCAGGCAACAGCAGTTGTATTGCCAGCATTGATAGCAGGCCTAGAACTACACAGAGCAAGAGGAAGACTGATCTTTGCCCTTTCACTGAGGCATAGATAGCTAAAGCTGTGGAGAAAACCAAGAAAAAGTTTTACCACTTTAAAGGAGTTTCTCCCCAAATTACTGTGGTCTCAGGCTTCTTTGACAGAGCAGCACCAACTTCTCCTGGCTGGAGATGTGCTCATGGCTAGCACTATCCCAGAGATGGCTTAAAACTTGTGAGTCACAGAAAGGAGAGTTTTGGATGGGAAAATTGGAAAGGATGTGCTGGGGTAGGGCAGGGAACAGCAGGGCAGCCAGGGTGGGTGCCCATGGCTGGGGAAAAAGGGCATTTATGGTCAATTTATCTCTGTGTTTATTGGCTCTGTTGTCTGCCTGTCTCTTGGTATTTCCACCACAGCACAGGCTGCAGCCCTTAGCATGCAACCAGTCAGAAAGAAAGATGCCTCCTCCCAGGTGCCCGGATTTTGTCAGAAATGTGAACAGGAGATGCAGGAGAGGAAATCTCTCTCATCCTTGCTGAGGCCTGTCTCTGCAGCTGATTTTGAACAGCACTGAGTCACGGCAAAAGGCATCATAAACTCTCTGAAGCCAAAGAAACCCTTGCCAGCATCCCAAAGGGGATTCCCAGCCACCTCATTCATGTGCAGTGCCTCTGGCATCCAGTGGCTTGCCCAGATTTATTTATTTATTTGCTTTATTCACCTCTGTTTTGTCTGGAAAAGGCTTATCTGTTTCTCCTCCTGTGGCTCAGGTCTTTCTTTCAGCTCCTGCCAAATCCAAGGGCCATTAGTTTTGCCAACCTCTTTGGAGGAGGAGCCATTCCTCGTCCCCAGTCAGGCTGGCCAGCAGCCAGCTCCTGGGAGGTGACCAGGACCTGTGAGGAGAGGGATGCAGTGCCACAGCTGGAGGGAGAGATGTCAGGTAGGAGATGTGGTGTTTGGCAACCTGCAAAGCCTGTGGGGCTGAAGTATCACCCCTGGGACGTGGCTTTAGCCCTGGGCTGAGCTTCCAGCAGGGACACAGACCCCTCTCACACAGGGGTGATGGGAAAGGCAAAAAGGATGGAGAGAGGAGGAAAAGCGATGTTCAGTGGCAATGGGAAATGTGGCCAGGCTATGAATATGGCCCTTAGCACCTGGCATGTGCAGCACTGCCACAGAAAGCTTCTTTCCCCCTTGCCAGTGGGAGGGACAAGACCCTCAGCTGCTGGGACAGCCAGGCCAGTGTCATGCATGGAAGCACACCAGTTTGATTCACCTTTGTCTTTTCATCTGTGCCTTGCGTGGGGAGCTGCCCAAATGGCATCTCCAAGGAGAGGGGCTGATGGCCGGCACACCACCAGCAGTCAGACTGCACCAGGGAGAAGGGGTGGACCCTTCCTCCCTTTTTGGGGTGTCTCAGGTTGGCTTGGGCCCAGCTGTGCTCCCACCACAGGCTCAGACCCGAAGGTGTGGGGCAGAGCATCGTCAGCACCACTGAGATCCAACGCCCTTCACTGTGGCTGCACACACAGCACTGTCCTGACATTAAATAAATAGTAATAAAAGAGAGATGGAGAGAGAGAGAGAGAGAAAGAGTGAAACGTACACCCTCCATTTCACAGTGTCCAGAAAGCCTGGCTGTCAGCATCCTGCTGGACTCTCTCCAGACAGGTATTCATTACATAGATTTGACTTTTTAAATACGATAGAAATGAGAACTGCAAACTTAATATGTTTTTCTTCTTGGGATATGAGGGGGCAGGAGGGAGGGGAATAGCATTTACCTCATAATTTCCCTTTCTCTTCCCCCCTCTGTGTAAGCCACATTATTCTTTCTGCAAAGGTACTTGGGGAAACTTGCTAAAATTTTCCCTCATGCTTGAAATTTACTTACCCTGGGTAACAGGAAATGTGGTGTCTTGTGATGTAAATTGTTATACCAGATGGTAATCTTAGCACATGCTATTTGTGTAGATCTGCGGTGCAAGTGAGTCATCATTCGTAGCTGACCTTCACTGCTGTGAAAATACTTCTTTCAACAATAACAACAACAATAACAATAACAATAACAAACAGCCTTTCGACAGGGCTCGGCTCTGCCTGGCCTGAGGACAAGGGCCTGCTGTGCAGCCGGTGGAGGTGGGTCCTGGGCTCTCGGCAGAGCACAGTTACAATCCCTCTGGAGCAGGATCCAGGACTCGTTAGGAGTCTTTCCATTGGCTCTGCTGAGCTCTGGATCAGGCCCAGGTCGTGTTGCATCACATTTCTTTACGGCCTCCTTACATTCCCCTCTCTGCACTCCTCTGTTGACAGAGAGCGCTTGCCCTTTTGCTGCTGTATAGGAAGAGGCACAGCCCCAATAGTCGGACCTAAATAATGGGTCCAGCTTGTTGCTCTTTCTGAAGTCCCTGCAGCATGCTGAACTTAGCAGAAAGAGAAGACTGTGAGATGCATTACCCCTGAATCGAAATTATGCTTGCAATTTCTGCACCTCAAAAAGGAGTATTTTTACCTGAGACAGGTATCAAAACCCGTTGATATTTCAGTGGTTTTGCTGAAGCCTCCCACAACACCTGTGGCAGCTCAGGCCCTCTTATCCCTTTTCGTTCTCTGCACAGATAATTCTGAACACAGGTTTCTCCTTCAGAAAATCTGCAGATCTAAGCCCAGGTCCTGCAAGGACTCTCTTGGTGCAGGATTGAGCTTATAAATGGAAATTACAGTTGTTATTAGTAGAGCCACTGCAGTCATGTAGAAATCCAGACATAGTATTTGACTCCAGTGTTTCCTGCAGCAATGAATTCCACTCTGGGAAGAAGCATTTCCTTTCATTTTCTTGAAGTTGTCCTTCTACTGTGGGATTTAAGACAAAGATTCATTTTTCTTTCCATTAAAATTAAAATACTGGATGCTAGCAGAAAGTGGTTTCTGGCTCTTTTTAAATATCAAAACCTCAGACCTTACTAGCTGTGATAGCTTTCCAGACCTATTCTTCCAGGCATTTCAGCATCTACTTCACTGTGTCCTAGGAAAGAGGGTGAGAGTTTCAGACCAGGGTACATATTCTGCTTAGAAAGTTGTTTGATAAAATAAACAAAGCATTTAAGTAAGGAGAACCCAGAAGCCTATCATATGTCAAACTTTTCAAAACCAATTACAACTCACATCTGATAGAGTGAAAATCACACTGGCAATTAGATCAAGAATGGCTGATTAAATTCCTCAGGCTCCCCAAATCACAACGCTAGTATTTGTTTCAAAGACCTTATAATTACTGTATTTAAAAGGCTGTTATTCAATACTCTCCTCTAACTCTAAATTGCTCCTGATGTCAGCTCGAGGTACATGAAATTCTGCCTGTGGCATATGCTATGGCTGATCAGTGCACATGACCTTCATGGCAGCCTGCATATCTTTTGCTTTGTACTAATCTTCACCAAGATCAGAGGAGATGGATATTGTAGAAGAGGCAGTAGGTCTGACTAAAAACCTATTAAATCAGTGGAAAAACTGGATGTTAATGGACTTTAGATCAGGTCCTTTTTGACTGATTTTGCTGGATCACCATTGCAATAAAAATACCTTTTTTCTCATGCTGAACTGTACTTATCTCCCAGCCAGGGGAGTACAAGAGACGTATACATTCATCTTAACCTACCTGACATTTTTCAGCTGCTTTTATGAGTGGATTGACCAAGCAGGAACTAGCCACAAAACAAAATTTAAAAAATTGCTTTTGAGTGCTGTGAAATCCTATATTTCTTCAACAACCTGTCTTGTTCAGGAGAATGTTGTATTTGTTACATTGTCCTGCTGGTAGCATTGATAAAGTGTTTTAAAATTGAAGTGCATTTTCTTGCTCTCACATCCAGTATATGCAGCCCTTGTAAAAGACAGAAAAATTCCTGATGTTTGAAAAGTTGCTTTTGGTGCCAAAGCAGACAGAAAACGTCTATGATCCTGTAGAAATGCAAGGGGAATAAAGCTGTTTCTAAGGGGATAAATGTCTCTCCCATTTCCTATTCCCTGTTACTTTGGTTACTGTTACTTTTAAACATTCCTAGCATTTTGCACATAATAAAAAAATGGCAAAATCCCTGTTCATTTCTAGACATTGTTTTCAAACCAAAGCTGCTCGTGTCAAAGAGAAGTGTAAAGACCAAAGTCCATCCCACTCCAGTATAGCAACCCATCATAGGTGAAGCTGTTGACACTCTGCTTTTGGAAGGAAGGAGATACAAACAGAAAAAAAGTAAAAATGAGAATAAAAATTGCGTAAGAAGGAGGACTTGAAAAACATAATAATAACTCCCAGTGAGCTGCATTATCTTTGGTTTTATGATCACCATTGACTGCATTTCTTCCTTCTATGGTTTGGTCCAGGATGCAGCTCCTATATACGGCCATGCTATGACATTGCATGGAGTGCTCAGCTGTGGATAAATGTGACTGTCATAGCAGTTACTCCTTGCATCCAGCCATCATCACCTCTTCCCCTCTACTGCCACTCTTTCCCCCAAAACTGTTCTTCAGAGGAAGCAGCCCCCGTCCCCATTCCATTACCAGAGCCACAAACCAGTGTGTCCACATCAGGACAAAGAGCTTACCACTAGGAACATTTCCTGCTGAAAGCCTTCATTGCTGTCCTGCAGCTTGTGCTTCTTTTATTTATTTAGGAATCTGTTTCAGCTTGGTATTTATTCGTGTTTATGAGGAGAGCAGTGCGTTCCCTGTGCCCTAATCGGCGTTTGGTTCCACCCAGCAGGCTACACAGGTGAGGAAGGAAAACTTCAATTCCCCACTTGTTTGAAACCTTATTTGTGTTTTTCTGCAGGACTGGACAAAAGCTAGCTGCTGCCATCCCATAATTTCTGGGCTGACATGCTAGGTGGAGGATGAAAGGCAAACTGTGGGGTGTTCTGTACACAGACTGACCTAGCTGGACTAGGCTGGGGTCAAGGCCTTGGACAGCCACCACCGTATCCAGTCTGGCCCCTCATGGGCTCTTCCACTGATTCCTTTTCTCTGTCTGTGTGAGAGCAGTCTGGCACCTACCTAGGGCAGAACAAGAGTTTACTGGCCATCTGAAGTATTTTTTTTTTTTTTTCCATAAGCATTTGCCCATGAGTGGCCCTAGGTTTGTGCCTTGCAGGATAGACTGCATGGGATTTAATTTGTACTTTAATAGCCTATTAAAATTACTGATAGTTGCCACTATAGGTTTGCTCCACCTGAAAGCATTTTAGTTTTCATTAAACAGTAGCATCTGTATTTGCACAGTGGCCTTTTTTTAATTCTTAGAAGTGTAAAAAACTCATAATTTATTTTCCTGAAAGTGTTAAATAGAAAACACCCCTGGCTGAAGTATCTACAAATATGGCATTCTCTGATGTTCCTCATTTGTCTGTCATTAGTAATACCCTTTAGTAACCTCTGGCTAAGGCATTTTTCAGATATGCAGTTCTTCTGGTAACTTATTTACTCAGGACAGTTTAATTCAGAGGCAACATCTGGATTTCCATGGAAGCCAGTCTTACAGCTTAGCTGACTGAGGTACCACAGAGGTCAAGAGAACTGCCTGTGGTGATACTTTAGCTGCCATTGAACTTAGGACCTTCCTGCCTCCAAAACACTGTGTTGTAACTGTCAGACTCTCCTTTCTCATCAAAAATCATATTCCTGGGGATGATCTTCTTTCCTTGGGCCCTGATTATATACTTCCTTTTCCATGGTCATTTTCTGGCCAATTTTATCTGTTCACTGTATCAGCCCTGCAGTACTGTCTTAAGAAATATTGCTTGGCTCTGCATTTGATTCTAAATCATATTCCAATGTTTTCTTCAGATGACAGACAAGGTTTGAAAGAGTCCTTTTGGCCCTGGAAAAATTATTTTCTATTCCTTGCAAATTTCTGGGATGGACAGGTATTTCTTCATCTGTGATTGTCTTGTAAAATCATGTCTTGTTAAGAGGGTTTTGAAGCCATAAAAATCCATGCAAAACAAAACTGTATTGTCTTCAGCTATTGTTTGTGTGCTAATTAAACATCTCTTTGAACAATGGTGTAAACTCTCTAATAAACTTGTAATGAAGGAAATATTCAAAGCTTCAGTGATTAATGAGCAGATGTTAACAGGCAGTGCAAGCTTATGGGAAACCACTTCTAATAGTGATGTCAACAGAGAACAATTCACAGACATAATTACTAAAAAATTATCAGAGACTTCCTTGTCAAGTATTTTGTATGTTTATAAAGCTGTTGGTGACTCATTTTAAGCAGTCTGGGAGACTTATTTGATTTGGAATCGGGGTTTTATTATAGCTTAGCTGTTATGTAATAGTTTACTCAGACGGAATGGTCAGCTATTCTTCCATCTCAGCATAGTCCTTATGTGTGCACTGAGATTCCTTGTAATTCTTTCAGCAAATCCTATCTAAATACTTTTCCATACTTTGGAAATACGGTTCTCGTTAAAGCTGAGTAGTAGAACAGCCCTTTGCTTAATTACCCATTAGATTGTCTGCCATCCACTATAAAGTTCAAATGTTGCAGTATTAGCCACCCTGTGCTGCTCAGTTCCCTGTTGCATGTGGAGCAGCTCTCTCTGACATGCAAGCAGCCTCGGTAAATTTTTTTCTGTGTTTGTTTTAGAGGCAATTTCATAGCAGGCAGAGTGCTGCCATTTATGAAAGGCAGGTGCACTCACTAATTTCTTAGGTTACGGCACAAACGGCAATTAATGTTGCCTGTCTCTCCTGTGTCATTAATGTTGAAGCGAGGTAATCTGGATGCAATTTTCGCACTGGCACTGAAATGACATTTCAGCGATTCCACGAGTTTCTTTTTCCAAGACATTCCAGTACAATCAGCTATAGAATTACCCATCTTTTTCTTTGATTGCTTACTGTCATTCCTTCAGATGAACTCCAAAACCCAAACTTGGAATGTTGAAAAAGGCAAGCACAGCTGTCCTCCACTCCTGGCTCTTCTCCGGGAGACTTTGAGGATTTTATATAGCTGAGGTGTAGCTGGTATTCATAGAAAGCACTGAGATTTTTGGATGTTAATACAGAGTTGGTGTTTTTATTTCTGCGTATCATGGTAGTGGCAAGCTGTGGCAGATGAATAATGTCCATCAATATCATATTTAGGTTTGCACTACCAAACTGTGCTTGGTGTTACCAACAAACCAAGATAGTTTTGGGCCACTGCTCTGAGAAGACTCTGCAGCAGACTGTTGATACCTCTTCCCATGTGTTCATATTTTCTCATCTGCAAATACTATTTAAATTAAATTAAAATCATCAGCTGCAGTCAAACCTGACAGATTTTCCTGGAGAATTATTTTGCTGCACAAACACAAAAGCTTATCAGCACGAACAGGTTTTGTAAGCAACTCAGACCACAATCATTTGGGGGCAGAAATAGCCTATATTTATAATATGCAAAGCCAGCCAACTGTTTCTGGTGCAGATGAGACCCTAGTGCACATTCTCAGCCTTCAAGGAGCTTCAGAGAGAGTTGTTAGAAAAGACATCTTCCTAGAGATGACACTGGTAGTTTGGTACTCTACATGTCAGAATGTTCATGAGCACTCAGGAAGGGACAATTACAACAGGGAGCAGAGATGCCAGAGTTTGACCCACTCCTACTCAATATAGAAACTCTTCTGTGCCTTAGAGAAGAAATGCCTCAAGGAGTTTGGCTTCGAAGGGTCCCTAGAAGGCAGTAGGAGCTGGGTGCCTAAAACCTGCTTTGCAAATACTCTGGCAGCAAGAATGTGCTAAGGAGTTTTGTGGCTGGAGCTTTTAAGAAGACTGCAGCTTTCCAGGAGATGATGGAAGTATTTTTAATAAAAATCCAGTGGGTGAAACAATGTTCTCAGACGTATGGGTAGATCACAAATGACTCCTCTGATATTGGGACACCCGATCTTGTATTTTTCTCTTGCTTTTCCCACCTCTACTACAGCCTATATGACTAGTCCTGGGAAGACCCTCTCTCCAGGAGGAATTTTTTGACAGCAGATGCAAAAATAGAGGGTTTCTAATCACCATGACGACGTCTCACTTCTGCAGCAGTTACTCTGATTAAGGTTTATGAGGGGCTGCCCCTGACTCTGGACTGCACACAGCTCTCTTGTGCCAAAGAGGGGGTTTCAGCCAAAACCATGCCATGAAGGTGATGGCTCCCTTTAGTCTGCAGATAATTCATTCCAGCCTGTTAGCATGCCTACAACATCTTGGGTTTCTGTCTAACACCATGCTTTTGTAAACAGATCAATGCCAAAAAGAGATAGGACAGCAGAGACATACTGCAGCTTTTTCCTTTGCCACTGTTTTTGTAGCATTACCGGGGAGATGTTTATCTGAACAACATCTATCCTGGAAAACAGGATAGTGCCAGGATATTGACCTGGAAAAGCCCAGTTCAGTACAGAGAAATTGTAATCCTTTTTCTGCTCCCATCAGCATGGGAGACTTGTGAGGCCTTATGGAGGCATCCAAAAGTGTGTGTGTTACCTAAAGAAGTGCCTTCAAAATTTGGATAAATGACACAAAACTAAGACTTACAAGGCTAGGAAACCTTCTGCCTTTCCTGCTGTGTTGAGCTGTGGAGCTCCCTTTCCCAGGCTTCAGGCCACGTGGGATGTCAAGATGGCCTTTGCAGCAGCCACGGCAAAACAGAAGCACTTGGTGGGTCAAACCACCTTTGCAGAAGTCCCTCCTTACCAGCCCTGAAATCTCCCAGAGCACAGATGAGTGGAAACTCAGCAGCGTGAAAATCTCACTCACCAAGAGTGAGCCCAGGCCACGTGCCGTGGTGGGATGGGGCACATTGGCTGCTTTGAGGTGAGTTACTGCAGGAGCTGAAGTGACCCAGCTGGGCAGCCCCAGGGACAGAACGTTCTCAACTCTGTGTCCTTCAATGGCAATACCATCTGAGATGGAAAATTTGAAAATGGACAAGAACATTCAAAGGGTAAAATGTTATTTTAAGCAAGCAGTGTTTTCTAAACTATTTACGTATCTAAGCTATACTTATTTATGGCATGATCAAGCAAGGTACTAAAGCCTACATTTAAGCATGCAAGCACTCTAATCAACTTCCTATTACATGTCAGAGTTGAGTCTCATCATGAAATGTATTGCTCAATTCATGCTTTTGACTGGCTTTGAAAAGCCCATCTCTACACCCCTGAATCACATGTGAGTCATTCAATAAAGCCCGAGCCTCAAGTCAGCAAGCTTAAGTCTGTAATATTCATATGAATAACAATTATCATCTTCGATAGATCTTTTAATTATAAAAATATTCTACTTTCTTATGGAAAGGTGTAAACAGCGTGCAATTTGGTAAATGATAACAGCAGAAATATTTAAGGGTATAAAAGAGATGGAGGGAATGACTCATGTATGTATAGCTCTGAGCACCATAATTTTTGAAGAGACTTCTGGATAGGAAAGTTAAAATTGTTACCAAAACAATAAAATTCAGGGATGGTTTTATTTTGAAAACCTTTGAAGTAACTCCCTTTTATACATTTTAATGTTTTTAAATCCTCAGCAAGACTTTTTGTAAAGTTATTTTCAATTGTTTTTTGCCAGAAAAAATTGTGGTGAGCTATAAGCATGTGTATGTAAAACGAGCGGTAATAAAATAACATTGTAAAATACAAAACAACCTGAACAGCAGGTACTTTCCAGAAGTGTTTTTGTTAGTTTTTGCAAGAACGCTTGGAGGAAAAATGAGTGTTGCAGTGTCCAAATGGCTAAAAAAGCAGACCCAGTAAATAAACCCTGTTTTGGACTGTTTGTATCTAGCTGGAGACTACAGAGCAGAGAAGGGAGGTGCTCTGCACAGGGACTGCTTGAACTTTGTAAAAGGGAAAAGAAGCTTTGGGGGTATCCTGTGCCATAGAAAGAAATGTGTGTCAGAGCTGTACGTGTCTGTATATTTATGTGGTGTGTGTGGGTGAGAGAGAGGGTCCTGGAAGCAGAAACTAGATGAGGGATGTGGTCCTGGAAAGAGAAAACTAGGGAAAGGCCAAAGAGCATTGCTGACCTGGATCCAGCCCTGGGACATCACTCCAGCCAAGGAAGCTGTGAGTTGGATTTTTTTTTTTTTACATGTACATTTTTTATTACATTCTGAGTAATCTCCCACAACATTCCACATTGTTAAGCCTTTTCATAAGGGGAAAGGGAGGGAGGTTTGAGAAACATCAGAACTTTTTTTTTTTTTTTTTTTTTTTTTTTTTTCTTTTTTTTTTTTTGAGAAATTCCAGATCTCTTGAGAGCATAAGGCATTTTTAAGGTTCCTTACCCCTATTTAAGAAGCTAATGATGACATAACCCAACAGACTATAAAGGATCAGCAGCTGCTCAGTGAGAAGAAAACCGTAGGGGGCAGATCCTCTGCTGGCAGTCGCTGGTGAAATTAGAGGCAGCCTGACAGATGTCAGCAGCCGAATGTTCCCAGCGATCAATAGAGGCTGCGAGCACTGGGGTTTTTTTTTTTTCTGCTGGGCGTTTTGCGCGGCGAGGCGAGAGCGGGCAGAGGCGGAGGGGAGCCCGGCGGCAGCTGCCTCCCTGGGATGGCACAGGCAGCCTGCGGGGCAGGCAGGGGTACAGCACACCCTCCCTGCTGCGGGAAGCACCGCGCCGCTCCGGCCTGCCGGCAGGCACACTGCCCCGGGGGAACCCCCGCAATCCGCTGGCTGCCCCGCGCTCCCATGGGTGGGGGTCAAGCTGTTCACCAAGCACACAGAAGCAGTGCCCATTTCTGCCTTCTGCTTAGATCGTTTTTGCTGCCCGCGGTAATTGTTTGCCGTGGTTGTGGTCTGGCTTTTTAAGTTTGTTCTCACTGTTTTCACTTTTCAGAAGAGCTGGGAAATGGTTACAACCTGGGGGTGATGATGGTAAAACTCACTACATAATTTCTTAGTACTGTGGGAGATACATCCTCCCATCATAACATTTTTATGGCAAGTTTAATGTTCGGCTCATCTGGAATAAGCTGTGAGAGCCACACTACAGGAAGCTGTCAGGATTACTGCCGATTTTTTATTCTCTTTGGAGAAGAAGAAAACACAGGCTTCTGTCCTCAGTGGATTCTGTGATTTGTGAAGCACTGAAAGAGATCAGATTTCTGCAGAAAAGGAATATCCAATGGGTAATTATTTGTGCCAATTCCAGTTCAAACCTAAGCCTTTCTTATACAAATAGTTCACGGCAGAGAAAGAGGTATTAAGAGGGTTGTGAGCTGTAACCAGAGTGGAGGAAATGCTAATATTCAGTCCGGATTGGGGTTTGGGAGGTGGGTTTATTGCTGTTTAGAAGAAGAATCGAGAAATTCTGGAACAGTGTTGTGCTTTATTTTTGTTCTGTTGTGAAATTCCATCCTTAGAGTTCTGTCTTTCTGTCCACACAGGAAACCCATTTTCTTTTCCAAATGGGCTAGGCTGTGTATATTATATGCTACCCCACATTGTGAGCACTGGAAAATGGTACCAACCCGAGAAGGCTGCACTGCCCAACCCTTCACAAGCAAACTACTGGCGGGGGAAAAAGGTGGGGAGGAATT